>JABJVR010000034.1:7254693-7265823 GCA_025773905.1 Chitala chitala
ACAGCATAATTACTGTGTAACCCACACTCCATACAGCATAATTACGGTGTAACCCACTCTCCACACAGCATAATTACGGTGTAACCCACTCTCCACACAGCATAATTACAGTGTAACCCACTCTCCACACAGCATAATTACTGTGTAACCCACACTCCAGACAGCATAATTAAAGTGTAACCCACTCTCCACACAGCATAATTACTGTGTAACCCACACTCCAGACAGCATAATTATGGTTTAACCCACATTTCATACAATGTAATTAGGGTATGACTTACACTTCTCACGATATAATTAGGGTATGACACACTCCACACTATATTGTGTGGAGTGTGGGTCACACCCTAATTATACTGTCTGGAATCTTGGTCACTCCCCAGTTATATAATTAGGGTGTGACCAAGATTCCAGACAATGTAATTAGGGTGTGACCCACACTGTATAATTAGGGTGACCCACATTCTACACAGCATAATTATGGTATGACTCACACTCCACAGTATAATTATGTGTAAGCCACCGATGCACACCCATACAGTGATGAAAGTTCTATTTGCACCCTGTTGCAGTGATTATTGGTCCAGACTGCTGTCAATTTAAACCTTGTCCAACTATAACTGTTCTTCTTTCTCACCTCATCTCTTTTCTTAGAGCCCAGGAAGTGTCTGGCCACATGTTCAGGCAGCATGTTGGTGACCAGAGCTTCATTCCACCGTCTCATCTCATACACCTTCTCCTTCTGGTCGTGAACTTCAATCTTCCACAAAAACAAAGTTCGAGCCAACTTCTCTACCTGGTGGGGGGCCCACAGAAGGGATGGGGAGGTTGAGTGGACGGACACTGGGATTAGTTTATTCACAAGGGGCAGGATTTATAAGAAATGAGGCCCTCTTACACATCATGATCGTCTTAAGGAAGGTTTGCAAGGGAAACTGGAAAATCACAAGAAACATCTACTGTACAAGAGTGGCCGTTGTACATCACAAAGGTCCAGTTCACCCAGCGACCTCAGTTGTACTTCACACAATGACAGTGAGTTCTGTATATGAACTATGTGTTGATGTTTGTCCCAGAGGTCTGGGGCGAGCCTTGTTGTTTAAACACAGAAAAACACTCAGAAAAAATGTACTGCTAAACTGTAAAAACAAACAGACCTAAAGTGTGTGTAGTAGCTTAACACAAGCAAACGTAGAACTCTGTGTTAAATAGCCTGTAGCAACAATGTAGGTTATACATTACACAAAAATACCAAAAAAATACAAAATAGCATAAGCTTTACAAGTTGGCTAAATATGATAAAGTATGTTTTAATAAACCTTACGGCCTCTGCTATGTTAGAATTTTTGTGCACCAATCGCAGAAAAGATATGACATTTGGTTGAAGCCATTGTTGGTGATCATAGAAAAGGACTTCTCTCTTAACTGAACAGCCTAATATTCACCCGTCTAAAGCTGCACCCTCAACTGTGAACGCCCAGCTGCCTCCAGGCGCTGCCTGTGCAAATAAACTCTGAAGCATGTGACCGCTTTGACTATCTTGCCCATCATTTACTGTACATACTCAAGTATAAGTTGATAAATTTTGGTCCAAACTTTTCTGCATAGGGTTGCAGGAACCTGAAGCCTATCCTAGGGAGCTTAGGGCATGGGGCAAGGGACACCAATCCTTTGCAGGCCACAATCACACACACCCAATCATACAGTGTGAGCAATCTGGAAACACCACTCAGCCTAGAACACTTGTGTTTGGGCTGAGGAGGGGGACCAGAGTACCCAGAAAAACCTACAAAGCACAGGGAGAACATATACACAACCCAGAGGCAAGACTTGAGTCCCCAGCTCTAGAAGAACAAGCTGTGCTGACCAGTCTTAATAATCAGATGTAAAAACAGGGTTGACATATCTACATGTCAGTATAATGTCTCTTATGGACACAGTATATTGACTACAGTGCATGTACACTGAATGTGACTCACAATGAGTCAACAGCTTCGACCAGGAGCAACTTCCATCAACAGTACTTGCATGGGCACCAGTGTCTCACTGGGTAATAATGAAATTTGTGTGAAATAAAATGCTGACTGAATTTTTTTTTTATATGAAGAAAACTTTCAGATTTAATTTATTTGGTGCAATATTGTTGTAGAGTTACAAATTCTTCAATTTAATAGCACTTTATTAATCCCAGAGGGAAAGAAATTACTTCTCTGCATTTAACCCATCCCCCTAGGGAGAGCAGTGGGCACCCAGCCACAAGCACCGCCCGGCAGCTAGCACTGAATGTCTTGCTCAAGGATACACCTAGCTGTGCTGGGATTCGAACAGAGAGACTTCCCCATCCCAGCCTGTTGGTCTACCCTTTGAAACACCAGTATCGATCTAAGTCAATATTAAGTTTAATATTACCTTTACTGTAATGTAGTGAGCCAATTAGACAATGACCACAGTAGAATTTGCCATTGGAGTTGCAGGTTCCAGTCCATACTGAGCACTCTCTCTCAATTGATACCTGACCAATGCTAAAAAATCAGTCAGGAGTGAAGCCTATTTAAAAGGAACTTTAAAGGCTGTAAACATTCATTTGTTAAGTAAACTGAAGTTCAGTTCTTTTATGCAGTAACTGATATTGATGGTTATGAAGTAAATATTTAAATAAAAATTCAATACATGAATTTTGAAATGTTTGATGAACACTGACAAATTTAAGTAGCCTAATATTGAAATAAAAGTGTAAAAAATTATAGTTTTCATTATTGTATACTTCAGTGTTTATACAACGTAAAGTTAGTATTACTTGGGAATTTATTAAATATTACTTGAGCATTATGACTGGTATGTAAGGTGTTATAGATTATTAAGTATAATTGGCTTGACCCAGACAAATTTTTGGCCTTAACTTACACACAGGTCATATTAAAATAATATTTAGTAATTTTAGGCCCAAATACTGCCCTCAAGTTATACACAAGTGCATCTATTTACTATTAATAATAATAATAATAATAATAAACAAGACTGCTGTATAATTTAAAAATATACTGAGTGAAAGATGGCTGAATTCTAATTCTATGTCATTATTAATGTTTTTACTTTATTTATAAGTCTATTCTGTCCCACTTTCACCCACACAGGCTGGCTGACTGCCTGTTCCCATTCGCAGTACTGAAAATCAGTCCCACACTGCCAGTGAACGTGTTAGGGCCCATGGAGCCCTCTGCAATATCGTGGCGATGCAGACCTTTGGATTGTCCTGTACATGATCAGCTCGAATACACCTTTGCTCACATCCCAGTCTTGCCTTTTCACAGGGTGTCTGTTCTAATTTGCATCGAATAGATACTTATTTCAAATGCAAATTATGCATTTTACCCATAAATACGCACACAAAAAAAGCACATTTTCGCAGTTACAAACTGTTACATTTTAAATTTTTTTCCTATTTTAACAGTACTGTAATAAGATGGAGCTACTTATGTAAGGGAAAAGAACTACGTCGAGTTCTTTCCCTTACTTGCGTAGAGAGCAATACAGTTCCTACTTTGGTGTTGTGATGTACTATGTTAACCACTTTGATTTTGTGATGTACTATGTTAAACACCCCACAGGGGTTGGCAGCCTGTCACCCTTGGACTTGCAGCATTTTTTTTCACTACATTGATGAGTTTTTAGTTTCTCTCCTCCTTTTTCCTCTTTGTCTTTCTTTAACCTCACCTATGTGCTGTTTTCTATACTCACTCTTCTAATGTGCCGTGGGGCAAACTTGCCATGAAAGGTGCTATATAAAATTAAATTAAAATTGAACTGAGAAAATTCTTTGCTTCATTAAAACACCACAACTGACCTACTGAATATATTTTTTTAAACTTCAGTGTCTCTATTGAAATACAAAACTAATACATAAGTAAGCACTTAATAAATATGTTGTAAAAGTGTGTTTTCCTCTGTCTTTAACCAGTGATATGTGTGATAGTGATGGGTCGTTCCTATTATACAGTCATACTGAAAGATAAACTGAACTGGAGTAAAAAAACCCACTCTACATGATATTTACTAAAAACCTGGTAAGAAGTCATGAAAACGCAATTATTATTGGTGTCACGCACCGTGTGATCAGTTCTCATGTTTTGGTAATCAAACACATAAACGCAACCGCATTAGTCAGTGTCAAAAAACATTATATACAGTACAGTACTATTAACTTACATTAAGTACTATTTATAGTACTCTGTGATGATATTAATTATATATTGTTTGCTTTTTATGCCAAGTATTGTGAAAAAAAATTAAGAATTAAAAGATTACTGCAGTTTAATATACTATTTATTATAGTTTAATATTTTATTTACAAACAATACATAATAATTGCATAATTGTTGCAAATGTCTGATGTCTTTTTCACAGCATTTTTCCATTTTCAGCAGAATGACCACCGTCTTGCAGGGTAAAGGGCATTACAGTTCAGCAAGACTGCTCCTGCACCAATATTTTAAGATGTAAAATTTTAGCATTTCTGTTAAATATCAATGGCTTCATGGCTTAGAGATAACAACCAAACCAAAATTAGTAGAACTGAACACCTCTAGTGTGTGACAATATGGAAAGGAGGATGCTGGTAAGTTGGGGCGACTGGTGGTGAGCTGTGGACTCCCTCACTGTGTTTTCCATAAAGCAGAACCTTGAATTAATACTATTAACATAAACATTCAAATCATTCATTTCTCAAACCGCTTACCAAGTAAACGCTTCATGAAGCCAAGGCGAGGTTTGCCCTAGGCGGGACACCTACCCTTTGCAGGGTGCACAGGCGTGCACGCCAACCCTACACAGCCCATTCAGTGTCACCTGTCCACCTGTAATGCATTAGTGATGACCGCGAGAGAAAACCTGCACAACCAGAGGAAAGCCATGCAACCGCCAGGAGAACATGGGAGACCTCGATACAATCTGAAGTCAGTGTTAGAGTCACAGCCAGGACCCTGGAGGTGTGAGGCAGCAGCACTACTCACTGAGCTCCACAGCACAGCCAAACAACTGCAAGAACTATACATTATATATAACATAAATATAAGAACAAGCAGGCCTACGTGTCGAGAGAAGTAGTAGAAGCTGAGCATTATGACGAAGATCATCACAGTCATCTGGTATTTGGAGGGAACCCAGGACAACCTAAAAAACATGACATATCATCAGCCTGCCTTTCCTACTGGTAGGTTAAGTGGTAATAAGGCCCTAGTGTTTCTAACAGAGGCCCTACAAATACTGCAGTGATATTATTGGTACTGCCTGTTGTTGTGCTCCTACAAAGACTGCCCTTGGCAATGCTTTTGCCGGTGCTTTGTGTAATGGCAGTTATGTAATGGAAATCACCTGTAATCCTTGAAGCGGATGAGGTCATACTGGTCGTAGATGTCCTTCCAGCTGTAGATGTTGACCACGCCAGTTGCCATGACGATGAGCAGCATGAGCGTGAGCTTGACCATATGACTGACCTGGACCAGCATGGTGGTGGCCACCAGCGCCAGAATAGCGATGTAGCTGTAGTACATGGGGTTCCCCGAGCAGCCATCAAATCTAAAGGCATCCAGCGAGTATCCAGCGCTGCTGTTAAGCAGCAGGAGTGGGGGCTGCATGCAGCTCAGCTGCAAGAACCACAACAGGAACCGTGTTACTGTCTCCACAGCATCACAGCTTTGCTTGACACTCAACAGTCTCAGTACCAACCAGGCAACAAAGTTGCATAACAAAGTATTCCCCATTAGACCACTTATAAAGAACTCTGCTGTCATTTACAATACTGTAGCAACCACTGTACCTGAACACAGCAGTACAGTAAACTCTGGGGTCCTGTATCACATGGTAGTAAACACTATGCATATATACAGTGCTACATTAAACATTGTATTTACAAACAACACTAAATCCTAAACTACATAGTGTAGGTGAACGCAACACTGCATTAGAAATTGCAGTCGTATACAATACACAGTAAATACTGTATGAGATACCGGTCAAAAGTCCCACACCGAGAGCCCCTCTTTCTATTTTACTTCAGCAGCCAGCCTTGACATGTAAGCCTCTGCAGAAGAAAGCAAGAAAACATATTCCACACCTGGTAGCCAAGCATTAACGTGTGGAACAGGCCTTCAAGAAGCAATCCAGCTGGGACTTCACAAATGAGCTGGTAGGCAGTGTAACAGACAGCTAAAGGCGAGCTAATAGAGTCCTCTGAGATGAAGAGTGATTACGCTCATCGTCACACAGACAGGAGCCCAAGAGGGCTGCACAGCGTCAGGCTCAAACGAAACACAGCAACAGCGGCGACGGTTTGGGCTTCGGAGCAGAATAACAGGCACAACAGCTTCAGCACAGAGGAACAAGACAGGCTGGATCTCAGTGCAAATAACAGCCTGTACAGACAGGAGCGCAACTCAGCCACACCAGAGACAGCTCATAACTGCTGAACGATCAGGCACACAGTCACATCAGGTACAGTAAAAATTAACATACAAATGGAAAATATTCTGAGAAATCAGATACTAAATTGGAGTTTCTCCTTTGTAAAATCAAACACTTCCTAATTATTAGGAAGTTCTACATAGTTTTGTACAAGTTCATCAATAGCTGGTCTGCAGACATATCGCATTATAAATATGCATGCTCTAGTGGAAAACACATGTTGTCCTGCAAACAACCTGACAAAGAACTAAGATCATTCTCAAACATAAAATGGCTTAACCTCTGAGAAACTGTGAAAACCGTCTTACAACAAAAGACACTGGACTCACAAACATTAAAAAATACTACTGTATCAAAAATCTGAACTTTGATGAGTTTCAACTGTTAGTCTTTAATATTAAAAACATTGATAGCATGACTGCCTCTGGGGTGGACAGAGGGTACTCGGCTGTACAGAGCCCTGGCATTTAGGTAACTGTTGGTTGCTGAACATTAATAACTATTCAGATGAGGGTGAACAGAACTTGTGAACATGAACAGCCCTTTGGGTGTCTGTGTGAATGTCTGTTTACACTGTGGCGTCCTTCTGTCCTGTTTGCCTGTAAGGTAAGCATTACACACAGGGCCCAGCTATGGATGTAGCTGCCCTCTTTTAGCTGCGTTTTCCTTAAATCTTAATTTCCCAAAAATTATTCTTTTGAATTGCCTTAATGAAAATATGGAACATTACTGGTACAAAGCAGGAAAGACAAGAAGGCAGGCAGGTCAGAGGGAACAACAGCTTATTAAGGAGAAAAGGAGGGATGGAAAATGGCAGGAAGGCGATGGGTCAGGGGTCATAGTAGGCCAGCTCACCATATCCACAATGTCTGCCATAGTGAGAATAAAAATGGCTGCCATGGCCCAAGTGTTGCGTGCCCAGCGTGTGCGGTCAATCCACATGGAAAAGGACACCAGCTTCTTGGGGAAAATCTGCCATACACACATTCATACATTAATATCTGAATGCCAGCTATTGGAATCTTTAGGTTTATTAGCATTCATGTTTATAAGGTGTAAAGTTACATGTATTAGAGCGCCACCATCAGAAAGACCACTCACCCGAGGGAAGATGGCCGCCACCGAGCATATGGTTAAAATGAGCAGCAAGAATTCACCCACTACCAGCGTCACGTAGTTCACCACCAGCCTGAGGAGTACAAGTTCGGTATCACACCGAGGGAGTGTACAGGGATCTGAGAGCACCCTCCCTCATGTCACACTGTATGTGTATGTTTATACTACTGGTGTGCACAGTGCATAGACAGTGTAGTTTACACAATGTGTAATTTGTGCACAATGTGTGTGTGTGTGCATATGTACGTGTGTGTTTACAACACAGGTGTGTACAGTGTACAGACTGTGTAGTTTACGCAGTATATACAGTTTGAGCACATTGTGTGTGTGTGTGTGTGTGTGTGTGTGTGTGTGTGAGTATGTGTGTGCGTTTACACTACAGGTGTGTAGTGAATAGACAGTGAAGCTTACACAGTCCTCACAGTTTATGCACACTGTGTGTGTGTCCTTACATTATAGGTGTGTATGGAGTGTAGCTTACACCGTGTTTACAGTTTATGTTCACACAGTGTGCATACTGTATACGGACAGACTGCGTGCACGGTGGCTGTTTACAGTGTGTGTGTGTGTGTGTGTGTGTGTGTGTGTGTGTGTGTGTGTGTGTGGAGCTTGAGCACTGTGTGTGTTCGCATGGTGTGCTCACTGTGGGTCTATGAGGGCCTCCATGGCTGCAGTGAAAAGCAGGACGACGCAGGAGCAGCTGAATGCTGCTCCGCTCTGCTTCTCCTTCTCCACGGAATAGCGTGTCTCCAGCTCCGGGTCCACGAATCGCAGGGACAGAGGGTTTGTGTGCTTTCCCTTCAGACTGACAGCACGACCAGTAACAGTGGGAAAGAGATAAAAACTATTTGAGACAAAAAATATCAAGCAGCTATACTTATCAAACACTATATTAACTCAAAACCCCAGTATTGGAAAACCTCAACAACTCACTATTTGAACTGAGACTCAGAGTAAGACACCATATTCAGGCTGCATTCTTAATTTCACAATTTACAATTACCTGTATAAACAGCACTTTACATGGGTTGCCAGTCCTGCTAAACAGGTTGCTGTACATATAACAGCAGGGCTTCTAGTGGAACTGGCAACCTTCAGATAACAAGTGTTCATCTTTAACCACTACAGCACCTGCTGTATGGTTTCCTCTTAATGCTCTGCTTACGCCTGTAAGCTCTCCCTCTCTAGCAGTGCTTCATTTAGTAGGTTGTTCAGCTCCTGCTCGTTCTCCTGTGCATCTACCACCCTCTCTGCCAGGTCACGTAGTCTCAAACGTCGGCGTGGGTTAGGAAAGGAGGGGTTCACAACCTGAGGTGCAGAACAATTTTCTTCACCATTGAGCTTTTTGGAAGAATGACAAGGTCGCACAGTGCAGGGACATGATGAGGGAATTAGCTTCCCTACCTGTGTGTCCAGCTCTTCGGGTTCCTCAGGTGTGCTACAGGCTGTGTGGACGCTGCCGTTACACTCAGTAGTGTTGATCAACACAGGGGAGTTCCCAGCAGATGAAGATACGGAGAGCTTCTGGAGCAAAATAGACATAGAGACCAGAAGGAAAGAGCCACCAGAAAGAAAAGAGAGAGATCAGGGAGAGAGACAGCAATGTACAGCAAGAAAGAACAGAAAGAATGGATAAAGCAAGACCAGCAAAGAGAAAGAGAGACCAGCAGAGACATACAAGCAAAGAAAAGAACAGGCAGTAAGAGATGAGAGAGTGAAAGGAGAGAACAGAAAGAAATAAAGCAAGAAAGACCAGCAGAAACAGAGACAAGCAGAGAGAAAAGGAGGGAATAAGAAAAGGGAAAGAGAGAGAGAGAGAGAGAGAGAGAGAGAGAGAGAGAGAGAGAGAGAGAGATCAGATACAGGGGCTGACTGCTGCTGCCACTCCAGTGAATAAAGAGTGCCAAACTGAACTGATGGCACTGATGCTGCCGTACTCCTGGATTGGGTTAGAAGTGGTCTGCCGTATTAACGCGACACTCACTACACCGTTGATGACATTTTTGCCGGCCGGGCCCTTGGGTACCACCACCAAGTACGTCTCAATGCCCTTCTCCTTCAGGTACTCGCAGCGCTCACCACCATTCCCCGGCTCCAAATCAAACTCGCCGTTCAGACACTCCATGGTGCTCTGTGAGATGTGCACGCGCCTGTGGATGACACGCACACGTGTAAGGGGTGTAAGGGGAGCCGCCTCCACTCCAGAGACAAGCGCTCTGAAGATGAATAAAGTCCTACACAGCAGACTGAGCTGCTCTCCAGTCTGCCCTTGGTTGCATGAATTCTGCTCTGATGTTTCACAGCACTTAAAACGAGTGACAAAATGCATTTATTACCATCTGGGTTACTCTCCTGTACTCACCAGCACAGCGTGAGCCTAGTGCAGATTACAGAGTGTCAGACATACTGATTTCAGCCTTATAGTGCTTATCGCAACCAGTGTCTGTCACTTTACTCCAGTATCAACTTCACAGAGAGCTCCGTGTCACTTTCATGTCATGACAATATGAACGTTGAGCTAATATAAGCATCTCAGCTGAGTTGTGGATTTACTATGTAAAACGGTTGCTTTATAAACTTGATTATATAAAATGATTTCACAGCTGTGTAAAATTGTCATAATAAAACAATGTGGAACTCAGGAGGGAAACACTAAAGGGTTCTGACACCCGACTGCTGAAACACCTGTGTGTGAACCACAACTGCATCAGGTTTGCCGTTCACTAAGGTACAGCCCAGTTCTTCCAGTGCTGCGCATGTCAGTGTTGGGGTGATGGCCTATGCACATTTGTAAATTATTTCTGTATTTTCTTTCAAACGTATTTGTAGGACATAAGTTGGTGGTGGTCTTTCACCTTTGAAGCAAAACAATTTCCCAAAGAGTCTCACCCAGGTAATCCTCCTGCCTCCATTTTGTTGGCCACAGTGACATCGGTGGACCAGACATCATACTGCCAGCGTTTCTGTCCCAGCACGCCCCCCAGGACTGTCCCTGTGTGCACACCGACTCGCATGTCCACCTCTGTCTGGGTCTTCTCACGCACATACCTGGCATGATGACACCCAGTGTCAAAGCAACAGAGGTGAAGTGTTGCCTCCCCAGAGAGCCAACACAGCACTGCACTGAGAAAAAGTAATTCAGCAGTATAGCTCCACAGTGACAGACAACACAGACTGCCAAATCTACTCAAAATGCCAAAACTCTAAATACAACAGCAGGCCCTCTATGGGAACTGGCAACCTTCAGATAAGAAGTCTGCATCTTTAAACAGTGGGGAACTTGCTGTAGGGTTTCCTCTACTCTACAATGACAGAGAAACAGCACAGCCTCACAGCGACAGGGAGACAGCACAGCCTTACAGCGACAAGGAGAGAGCACAGCCTCACAGAAACAGAGAAACAGCACAGTTTCACAGTGATATAGAAACAGCACAGCCTCACAGTGATGGAGGACAGAGAAACAGCACAGCCTCACAGTGACAGAGAAACAGAACAGTCTCACAGTGATAGAGAAACAGCACAGTCTCACAGTGACAGAGAAACAGCACAGTCTCA
>JABJVR010000034.1:7266341-7277551 GCA_025773905.1 Chitala chitala
GACAAGGAGACAGCACAGCCTTACAGTAACAAGGAGAGAGCACAGCCTCACAGAGACAGAGAAACAGCACAGCCTCATAGAGACAAGGAGACAGCACAGCCTTACAGTAACAAGGAGAGAGCACAGCCTCACAGAGACAGAGAAACAGCACAGCCTCACAGAGACAGGGAAACAGCACAGCCTCACAGTGACAGGGAAACAGCAGAGCCTCACAGTGACAGGGAGACAGCAGAGTCTCACAGTGACAGAGAAACAGCACAGTCTCACAGAGACAGGGAGACAACACAGACTCACAGTGCAGGGAAACAGCACAGTCTCACAGAGACAGGGAGACAGCACAGTCTCACAGTACAGGGAAAAGTCTCATCATGACAAACAGCACAAGTTCACATCTGCAGGGAAACAGCATAACTTTGTTTTTAACGTGCAGCTCAAATGTTGAATATGCATTGATACACCAGGTGAACAATACAGAAGATAACCTTCCTGATAAAGCATAGACAGGAAATGCATCGTGGGCATGCAGTCATCAGTATTACAGACATACTCCTAATGAAGACTCGATTAGGACGTGAAAACACAGGTCCAATGCCAAGGCTGTACACAATTATGCTAGTGAGACACCTACTGCTTAATAACTCTGTGCTGACCACTATCCCTGTTAAGGTTAATAATCTGAGTAATCTGAGGCCCACTACAACGTAAAGAAGTAGTAATCGGGTCCCTGATGGTAAAAGTTCAAAGACAATTTAAAAGAGTCTTTTGGAACTGCACCCCATGAACCACTGACTAAGAATATCCAACGAGCACAAGGCTTCATGTGCCTACCTTGCACAGAACAGTGATTCTACTGGACCGCTGTCATTCTTTTTCTGGTCCATGAATTGGTATCTGATAGGTCCTCTTGTGCTAAACCCCGGCCTCCCCCTTTCCCCATTGGTACCTGTCCTAGTCAGTACTCACGAGATGGCCTCCACCATGGCCAGGCCCATCATGATGGAGCACGCGGCATGGTCGTCCCGGTAGTCTGGCAGTCCACAGATACAGTAATAGCAGTCTCCCAGAATCTTAATCCTCAACTGGTGGTATTTCTGAACAAGACAGACAAGCTGATGGCATTTATGAACAAGAGAGAAAAAAAGGCAAGCAAACAGAAAGCTGAGGTGGCTGGAAAGACACTATGAAAGTCTCTGTCACTCCAGAAGAATGACAGACATTTCTTGCTGGCCATGCTGAACTCCATTTGTTGTAGAATATGAGTAAACTCTACCCTGCATTGTGACCGCATGTCATTTTGAGTTTGTGTTTGCCTGGCAACGTGTGTGTGTCTTGTGAACGAGTGTGTGTAAGAGAACAACGTATGAACTTAACAATGGACTCACTGCGGCCAACTTGTCAAAGCGGGCAAACAGTTCGTTAAGTAACTTGACGAGTTCCTGTGCACTGCACGCCGAAGAGAGCTGGGTGAAACCTACGATGTCTGCAAAGAGGATGCTGTGAGAAGCCAGAGCATACAGGAAGGGGAGAGAAGGGAAACAAAGAGAAGGTGAAAGAAGTAAGTTTACAGATCTGCTACTGTTGAACCAGAATAGCAACCAGAACACTACAGGCAGCCCATGAGAAACATTTGTAGAAGTGGTAACAGACCTGTCTATCCACTGCCTTAACCTACAGCGTATTCCTTTTGTAAGATCTTTAACTGCTCAAGTAAGGTTTGCCTGGTATCCAATGATGGGGTGAGGGAGGGTAGGGGTGTCATTTGTCAAGATGTGTTATTACTTCATGTAATTTTGTAAAGTAGTTTTTTTTGCTTCATTTCTTATGACGCCACCATCAGTGGCATCGCTAGGTCCAACCATTTAGGGCTTCAGCCCCAAATATTTTAAACCTAGCCTTAAAAGGGAGGGGGGGGGGGTAATACCAAAGCAACAGATAAGCCCGAGCCAAACTTGACTTCGCCCCTGATTTTTTCAATAGCTAGAAACTCCCCTGTATGCCACATGCAATAATTTTTTATTTCAACTGTATTATTTTCACATAATGAAACAACAAAACAACAAATAGGCCTAAAAACACAACCTTAAAGTAAAAGCACAGCCTATAACAGGTGAACAAAACAATTTGACAGTAAATTAAAAAAAAAAAAAACGGCTGAAACAAAAATGTGCATATTAATGTTCCAGAATTAATATAGCCTATTTGTCAACCTATCCTAGGTTTTTTGCTATAAATACGAGCATATTACCCTTATCAGGTTTAAGCAGGGGATATAGCGGACTTGCAACCTTGCCCGTGCTGCTCAAAACCCGCTTCGATGGTGTGCTTGTAACTTGCGTTCACCATGTGTTCTCTCATCTAATTAGAGGCTGTCACATGACGCGCGAGTATAAGAGTGTCTTATTAGTGAGTTCTTTTTTCTGGCAGGTTGTTTATTTGATAAATTAGGCTTACATCATTTACAGAAGTTCTGCCATTACTTTTATAGCATCTTCAAACACAGGCAGTGGTGCTGCTGCTAAACATCAACACACATTTGTTATATACACCACACATTAGACAGCACATTTTTTCATGGCGGTAATTTAAGGGATACCGTTGCCACGTATTTTTTAAAACCCTGGTAATCCGTAATACCGTATACACCCAAACCTAAAAGTTGCTTGCTAAGTGTCCACCAAATGTTATTTACTAAACATTTTTTCATGGTGGCATTACTAAAGATCTTGGTGGCATGTATCTACAGTTTTGCCCTTCTGGTGGTACTACTCAACTCCTGTTGGCTTTTGCCTGATGCCCCTGTGGTGGTCTTACCTAGCCAGCTTGTTGTGAGGTTCATGATGTGATACTAGCTGAGCGGCTGCTGGCTTTTACCTGACGTTCTCATGCCGGTACATGTACATGGTGTTGAACTGTTTCATCTCCTTTTGGTTGGCTTCCTTCTTCATGCCCTGCAGCATCTCGTCAGCAATGTGTTTAGGTAGGATGGACAACAGCAGACCCTCCTGTAGACAGTGACAGAGCTCATCTTCAGCTTGCCTGTGTGTGTGTGTGTGTGTGTGTGTGTGTGTGTGTGTGTGTGTGTGTGTGTGTTTGTGATCACATGCACCTACAAAAATCATGTCAAGTTAATCTGCTGTCTGTAATTACCCGAATAACGAAAAAAATCAAGGATCCCAAGACACTACAGACCAGATCCTTCACACATACTCTCTACACACGTCTTCGATCTCGAATTTATACAAGGATGAAAGTGGTAAGTCTGCAAAACCTTTGAAAGTGAGGCAATAGTGGACAGTAATGCAAGCGTACGATCCACACAGACGTGAAACCAGCGATGGGAGACACATAAAATGTGACAGACGCTGCAAATAAGTATGCTATTTACAGTAATGCTGTGTTTCTCAAATTCCATCAAAGCTGCACACAGCACAGAGTGTGAGCAGAATAAATCCCCAGACTGTCGTAGAGGAGAAGTCAATGAAACAAAAGAACAGCCTGACAGTGAGGGAGCCTGGAGTATGATTACAGCGAGCGTTGTCTCCGGAGGCTGGTCACCATGGAAATCTGCAGTGGCTGGGCACGCTGTGATTGGGTGGATGCACCCAACTGAGAACAGTCTCTTGTTCTCCATTAGCATTCTGGGACTTTGTCATTCTCTCTGAGGGAGACATTGTTTCATAAATAGCATCGATGAGGGAGATGAGGGACACCTCGTGGTCTCCAGTGAGAGGTCAGATCAGGTAGGAGGGCACCTTTGCTCAAAGAGGTACGGGAGGGCTGGCTTTATAGTCAAAGATCACAGAATCCCGAGAAATCCCACAAACGTCAAACTGCCAGAGATATGCCACCGGTCTCTTCATTTGAACTCACAGTTTCTCCCTAAGATCACGATGGCTCCATACTTGATCTCAGATGACTTTGTAAAACCATCTGTATCACCAAGCAATAAAACCCAAAAGAAACTTTATGACATACTCCCTGAATTAATTAAGTCCCCCAAGTCCAAAAAAAACCTAGCCTTCTTACATCATCAACTTACATTTCCTGGTTTCCACTGCAGTCTATGGGGTATTGCATGTTTACTGTCTGTAAATTATCTGTATTCTATTGATCTCAATATTATCCCTAACTGCATGTATCTTTAGTAAAAGTGAAAACCTTGCTAAAAATGTTCTTTTATTGAACATTTAACTCAAAGTTATGACTGCTGAGAGCTTTTCCTACAGAAATGCAGACCTTAAGAGGTTGGTATTTTGTCCACTTTAATTTCTATCTCAATGTACTGATTTAAATTTATTTGTAACATTTATAACGTGGAGTAAACAATATTTACCCCCCTGCCTTTTCAATCACCCTAATGCTGTCTTCTTGGTTTGCAAATTTTTTTTTGTATTAGAACCTGAAGTTATCAAATTTGAAATTGTAACTGAATTTGTCACTGCAAATGTTTGTGTTTTCAAAATTCATTAAGGTAAATTTTGCTGTTGCACAACTGTGTCAAAAAGGCAGGCTAGTAAGTCAACAGGTCTTACAGGTGTTATTTTCAGATTATTGTAAAACTACTGCAGTGCAGATTGCTATAACTGCTGTGTCAATGTCTACAAACTCGGCTCTATATAAAACCTAGATATTTCCATAGGAGACCTAAAAAGTGTCCTTATGTTAAATATAAAAACAACACAGACCTGATACAGATTTCTTCCACTGCCCAGCCCTGACCAACTTGGTGCCCTAGGCTGATTTTTAGCTAGTGGCCCTTATATTGCAACCAATTCCATCACCAATCACTGCAGTGGTGCCCCTGTGGAGGGACGGCACCCCTAACATTTGCCTATAGGGCCTATGCCCAGGGCCAGCTCTGCCTTCCATATCAAGTACAGGGAACATGTATGACTGACATCAATAAAACACTGATAGACATAACTTTTAATGTGCTTCACATTTTTCAAATTAGTGAATACCTGATTACAGTATCACACTAGACCACAGCATCACACTAGGCCAAGACCATAGTATTACATTAAACTACAGTGTCAAACCAGACCAGAGCATCACATCACACTAGACCACAGCATCACACTGGAATCTGACAACAGACATCAATACTAGGCAGGAAGCAGAGGCGGCAAGGTGTGTACTGATTAAGAATATGTGGTCATAACTCTAATGAGGACCATTTTAACTGCTTATGTGTTGTTTGAGTACAAAGTTTCTCTGGTGAAAAGTGTCAGCAAAGTAACTGGATTTAAACATGTTCTTCTTATCCAAGGCCTTTTGGGACTATTACAAATGTCTACCCACCAAAAGCAGACAGACAAGCGCTTTTAAAAATAAACAATGCTTGACACCTCAAAGTGTACGTCATAGGAAAAGGAAGAGAATTTATCCTCTCTACCTGTGGGACTGAAGATTACTAACAGATTAACCTTGTTTTATTTTATTTTTTTTAAAGCAAACATGTAAGCCCCAAGGCTACAACATTTCCTGACTGATGTTGAGCTAGCAACAACAAAGCAGGTGCAAAGGAAACAGTGTTAATACAAATTGTTATTGTGGAAACGCTGGGGTTTGCAGCTGGGGACCAGCACTTTGACCACTTGCAGAGGTGCGTATTACAGCTGTTATAACACCATGTCTTCTCATGTACACTGATGCCTCTTCATAGGCACCCAATAGGCTTCTCTGAAAACTGGGGCGGGGAGGGGGGTTGGTGGTGCGTGGAGAAAGAGTGGGAGAACAGACAGGCGAAGTAGGAAGTGGAAAAAGAAGTGTGAAGAACTGGAGCCCTCTGAGGACCAGCTCCACAAAACACACCTATGGGGACCGCAGCCAGGCCAGAACACTGAATACGGTTAACCGGTTTCCACTACGCCGAGCGCACTCCCAACGTGCAATGGAAAAGTGATGCAACAGGCTGGAATTAGGTGAGAGTGCAATGCTGGGCCAGCGCTGCGTCTTTATTTTAACACAGCAGTTTGCGCACGAGGCTGCATGTTAACTGATGGCACTCTCTATGACTCCGTTTGTCTCGCAAAAACCAAAACAGACAAATGATAACAACAATAGTATGCACGGGTGAAAACAAGACTAATTACAACAGCACTAGGTGTTCCTAGCCATCATCACCTGTGGTAATAGGACACCTGGGCTATGAGCAATGAGCCTAATTAATTCCCCCCTGCTACTTTTTAAATAGTCAGTTTCTGTGCCTGCTTCTTTCTACTGATCTTCTACCAAAATTAAACTTTCAATAGAAAGGCTACGTTCACAGCAACCAGACCACACATAAAGACGCCATATATACGGTAGACGTAAGCCTATTTCACAATTTAAGAGCCGATGTCATCCTAGGCTTCTCCACGGTGTCCAAAATGTCCCTCTGGACTTTTATCAGCAGTGTGATACTCAACTCGAATAACTTGATAACTTTTAGCCTTTATTGAAGACTGTGGGTGAAACTGCTGAGCGACAAGAGTGAAAAAAGTGCAAGTGCTGAACAGCTTGTAAATATTGTTGCTATACACAGCTAAAACAGTCATCTTCTTCCTGTCCTGACATCTTTGTAAAATTGCACAGACTTTTACAAATAAGTTGTGTATTTCAAGTGACAATTTTTGACATTTTAAAGCATATTTTCATATGTATAGTCTTTAGAAAACCATTTCTGTATAGATGACATGTAAAGTCTTTATGCACATAATTAAACTAATTGCTGGGCAGCTAAAATTCTAAATGGGGCCTTCGGTAGAGGTTATCAAAATGGTATCTGATCTACGGACACGAGGTCCTGCATTTGAAGAGGCCCACCACACCAGTATAATTAACAAAAGCCTGAAGTTTTCATGGCGCAGAAGAAGAGAGTTCTGGTGGACCCTCTGCTCTGACATCAGAGAGTAGAGTAGCCATATAAGGTAGATATAAATTCACACTGCTCATTCCAACACATACCACCAATACCCAGACAGAGATTACAGTGTGTTGTGCACCACTTATTACGGGACTAATTCTCACAGTTACCTTGATTAAAAAGAAACAATAAATGTTTTAGTCATTACCTACTAATCACATTAACAGCTATCATCACATTTTGTTTCAAACGGCTGTCTGGTTTGACATAAACTTACATTATTTCTCCTAGTACCTCATCCTTTTATATTCATCCCTTTGCTGTAAAACGTGAAATAAAAAGTCCTCCAGTATTTAGTTCCATCTTGTGTCACTGTCACCAAATACATCTTTTGCAAACTTCAGGGACAAGTTTTCCTGCTGAACAAACTCTGTCATATACAGTATATGACAATTTTAAAACAAAAAAAACACAAGAAACAAATTGCACAAAAGCTTCAGAAAATAAATTTCTCCACTTCTCTTAGGCAAGGAATGTGGTGATGTGCAGAGGTGAAGAGAGCTGAGGCCTGCAGTTTGAACATGTTTGGTGTGTTGGCGTGTGACCATCAGCCCACCTGTTGCTGGCTCTGCTCCTCCAGGTTCAGCTTGACCTCCAGGGATTGCCGCGCCTCTAAAAAGGCCTTCCGGTGCTTCCGGTCCGCCATATAGTATGACATGATACCCACCGCCATGGCGCACAGGTAGATCGCAATGTTGGCTATGAGCTGCAACACAGCACACGCGTGCACATGCATGATCAGGTTGTACAAAGCACACACAACCCTTTAAGCTACCTCTTTACAGTCAAACTCTGTTTGTGGGCAGCCTGTCAATGCGGAACACAGCTCTGGAAAGAGGTCATGTTACATAGGCACAGTCAGGACACAGGCTAACTGACCTCCATATATAGGCCAGTTCCCCTGGTGCAGCGCCCTTTGCAGGCACACAGATGGCAATGCATCACCTAGCACAATGCCATACAGAATTGTGCCACTGTTTTTCTGTGTAGCCTGGGTCTACAAAAAGGCTTGTGAGGGTCCTGCATCAAGGGCGCTGCCACTGTCCTGGATGTGAAACAGCAACACTGGTTCCCTCTTTTCATCCTTATGTTCTATTCTCCAAGCAAGTGAAGCCGTGTGTTCGCTCAGGGTCATGGTAAAACACAAGCTGACACTGCAACTCTGCTGAAGCCTTAAGACCCTTCTCTGTTTATTCACAAGTATTTGAAACTGTGTGGACGTCACCACCTTTTTCAATGGCTGTGTTAATACAAAAATCCCAGTCAGGGCCAGCTGGTTCATACTTGCTGATTGCAGTCTATGTAGATCCGTCCTGAGTATGTGTGGATCGCAGGAGAGGAAAATGGGAACAGGAAGGTAGCGGGTGCTGGGCTCGGAGACCCACCTGTCTTGCCAGCGTTCCTCCCTGAAGGTTCTCCTGCTGCTGCTGAGCGATAGTCACCCCCAGCACCAGAGTGTGGATGCCGCAGGACACCGCGGAGATGAGCACGATGGGCGTGAGGCGAAGCGGCAGTGTGAGGAAGAACGAGAAGACAAAGAAGGCCTGCCAGCCCACCGTGTCGCTGGCCTGGTGGAAGCGAGCAAAGCTGAGGCCCAGGTAGGAGAAGACCTGGGCGCAGATGAGCACCCACAGGGCGTAGGGCACCACCCTGCGGGCCACACGGTCAGGCAGCAGGCCGAAGCGACAGAGCAGGTAGAGCAGAATGTGAGCGGCGAGTCCTACTGTGGCCACCACCACGGTGGCCAGCTTGTCCTGCGTGTAGACCACCGCGCACATGACAATGACGTAGCAGTCGAACAGGGCCGCAAACACCACCAGCACCAGCAGGGTCTCACGCCGCTGTCGCCGGAAGTACGTCTGATACAGGTTCTCCAGCGACTCGGGGGTGAAGGTCAGGCGCATGAAGCGCGGCAAACACACGCAGCACCCAGAGCTGCGCACCGTCACGTCCTGAGGCCCGCCCACAGCCTGGCCCGGGTCTGACGGCAGCGTCACCGAACAGTCTGCCGAGTACTCAGCCGAGCATTCTGGCTCCGAGAAAGCCCGGTTCCGAGGCATTTTGTGTCTTTTATAAAGTTTTGTCTTTCTGAAAGAGGAAAACTGCTTGTTGTTCTTGTGTAGTTATCCAAACTGCGCAAGAATTATCAGCAACAAAGTCATGTGTATAGGCTTTTTGCCTCTAGTTTTTTCCAGGATGCTCTGTTATCAAACTCCCTAAACGCCACTTGTTATCACTGCATTGTCTGGACAAGTTCCCAACGTTGTCTCGGCTGTCACTCGGTCCTTGTTAAGCATTTAAATTGAGTTTTGGTCCTTGAAGACTGGCTCGTCTAACCCACCATTTCCTAAAAATAACAACTAAAAAGAAAAACATTTAAATACAATTCAGAATCAGTAAGTGACAACGCACTGTCTGAAATCCTTTAAGAAGTGAAATTTGGCTGCTGCAGTATTGCTTTGAGATCCCAGACAGTCGTACTTTAGCTGGACCATGACTTACTGTCTGTAACCATTAAAAAATGTAATAATTGCACAATAACATGAGTAACAAAGCTTGCGTCTCATTTTCTTTTTCCCCTAGAAAGATGTATTTGCACACCTCTCCCTGGGATGTCACTTACCGAACGGCCCGGCAGAATCGCTTCTCTGTTTCCATGGTAAAGGCTCGCGCTGGAACATGGAGCGCAGCGCGCGATTCCATCATTAATTATTTTTACTGGACCGGCTAGTCAGCATCTAACACTAACCCAATAGTCATATCCACAATTTAACACTAGCCCCATTAAGAATAATTTACTACAGTGTTAAGTTCGGATGCGGCGTATTTAGATCTCATAAAAATAAATATGCGATCAAACAAATGGTTCGTTACCCTGCTTCCTTCACCGCGGGCAGGCTGCCTTAATTTTCTATTCACATATCAACAAGGTTGCACACGCCGTCCTCCTGGTTTCTCTTTCTCTGATGCTGTAAAGGACCAGATGAGGGTACAGTGTACATGTTGCGTTATTTCAATATGAAACGGCCTGCTATTGTTAAGTATTTAAGCAATAAAAAATAATAATTCACAGTTCTCGGAAGGAGAGGTAAAATTCAGTGCATATCTGATTGACCACTTACACAGTGATTATTCGTGGTCACAGTCCTCATGTTAGTGTGACCGCTATATACTTCCTCAATGTAAATTAGAACTGACTAGAAAACCATGCCCGCGTCCAAAATCCAGACAAGTCCAAAAACAATTTAATCTCATGGGATACATACGAGAGTTTATCTGTCTAGCAAATTGAAACGTGAATGTTAAGATTCCGAAGGAGTTCCGCTTTTATCAGTTCAGGGTCTTCTATGTCCCCTGTCTGAAGCTGTCTTTTTGGCTCCCGACGCTGCCTGTTCCTCGGCAGAAACTGGCGACACGCATCCGCTTGGTTACCGTGGCACGAACAAGCTCCTTTGCGGTCCGCGACGCTCCATGTTCAGTCCACAGATATACAAGATCATGGTTAATGTCAATATCCTTTTATAAAATTCAGGCAGATTTACGCTGTGATGTTATTATCTTCAGCATAAACACTGTCGAGTGTGTGTCGTCGCTTTATTGACTCCCCCTCTGTAGCTACGGCCCCAGAAATCACTGATATCTCTCTCTTTCTCTCTCTCTCCCTCTCTAGTGTATTCTACTGCTATGATACGGGTAATTATTGTTGATCGTGTAACTAAAACACAGTGACAAATAGGCCAAATGTACAAATGGGATTTCCTGTTAACTCGGTTAATTTATCCTAATTAGTGTAAAAGTAGCACACTTAAAGTAGTACAAAGACAAAATTCAATATATAATATTTAAGGTACTTAAAAATATAACTCATTGTTTCTTACGTGACTTCATTAATTTTCTGTCTACCATCGACACAGCACAAATGATTCAGGTAGTTTGATCACAGCAGAAGCTGAGTACAGGATACAGACTCACAGCAGAACCTGAGTACAGGATACAGACTCAGCAGTACCAGAGTACAGGATACAGACTCACAGCAGAAGCTGAGTACAGGATACAGATTCACGGCAGAACCTGAGTACAGGATACAGACTCACAGCAGTACCTGAGTACAGGATACAGACTCACAACAGGACCTGAGTACAGGATACAGATTCACAGCAGTACCTGAGTACAGGATACAGACTCACAGCAGAAGCTGAGTACAGGATATAGATTCACAGCAGAAGCTGAGTACAGGATACAGATTCACAGCAGTACCTGAGTACAGGATACAGACTCACAGCGATACCTGAGTACAGGATAC
>JABJVR010000034.1:7277651-7298106 GCA_025773905.1 Chitala chitala
TGTTTACCAGCAAGGTTTTCTGAAGTATTCCCAAGCCTTTGTTGTTATATCTTTTATTGTCTGATGTTGGTTTTGAAGGCAGTGCCACTTGAGGAATTGAACATCATGCACATTGAGTGTTGGCTTTCATCCTTGGCCTTTACGCACATTGATGTAACCAGATTCTTTGAATCTTTTGATGATGGTATGGACTGTAGATGTTGCTAGGCCTAAATATTTTGCACATTGACCAACATTATTCTTACACTGATTGACTATATTGTCATGCAGTTGTGCCCATATTGGTGAACCTCTCCCCATCCTTGGTTTTTGAAGGATTGAGCCTTTCAAAAATGTCTCTTTCATGACTATCACCTCTTACCAGTTACACTGTTTACCTGTGAAATGTTTGAATGAGTTTTTTTTACTTGTTCATGATTTTTTTGCATGTCCTATTTTTTTTAAACGTTGCAACCATCAAATTCAAAATAATCATTTATTTACAAAATGCAATACTGTTGATCAGTTTCTTTAAATATGTTGTCTTTGTGCTGTATTCTATTGCATGTATGTCATGAAGGATTTGTAAGTCATTGCATTTTTTAATTTACATTTTACAATATTTCCGAACTTTTTCAGAATAGGGGTTGTAGAATCTTTATATGTAATTCCTTAAACTTCAGATGGGCTGATGCCATTTACTCGGAAGTGACTTCATTGGCCAGTCAATCTGCAATGTAGCACCTGGAGTCCTGTAGAGATTGTTCTCCATCTGTGAGGTTCTCCCAGCTGTACACATGAACTCTGAATGCCCTTTATATGTTGCCACCTTTAAAAAGAGACATAACAGTTATAAACTTCTTCCATTTGACAATGATCTGCCAGTGTCTTCAGAGTATTCTGCTGTATTGATGCAGTCTTGTGTTTTTGAGGCCTACAGTGAGTTCCTTTGTGTCTCGTATTTATACTGCCGTCCATTGTGAACTATGGGACATTGCAAAGACAAGTGTTTAGCCTCTATAAATACCACATGTATGATCAAGTTGAACTGCAGATGATCTACAACAAAGTAGCAAATGGTTTGAAAGTTTATGTATGTAGCTTTCAGGTTTTAACCTTTAATAAATGTGCAAAATTTTCTAAAAATCAGTTATCTCATTGTCTTTATGGGCCATTATGTGTTAACATTCAGCAAACAAAAATAAATTGAACCCATTTTGAAATACGTTGACAATGTAGTGAAATGTGAGAAAGTTAACTGGTCTGAAGGCTTTCTGAATCCATTCTATCTGTGATGCCACCAACAGCAGACAGACTGGTAGTGCATCTGTGTTGCCACACAAATCAGAGGTGCAGGTCCAGTACATGTTGTTTCACAGGTGGCAGACAGATATTATACTTTTTTAATACCCTTAAAAAGTGGATATATCATGTCTGAGTGAATCTAATGACCAGTTACTACACACCCAGAACACTTTCTCTGCTAATTTCCCTTTTTCCATTTGTCTCTGAAGACAAAAAGCCAGTCAGTGCAGTGCTTCAGTATTACACTTTTGTAATCCCTGTGCACTCACGTTAACATGCTGTTCATACAAAATAACTGCAAATTTAAAACAGTTGCATAAACACAATATTAACAATTTATTCTTTTGCTTTTAGAGGAAACTGTAACTGTTTTTGGAATGCCCATGGCTAACATAATTCTGAAAAGGTGCCTTTGAAAACATGACTGTCCTTGACTTTCATTACTCACATAGAGGAGTGATTAGGCCAACGCAGTTCCTACACCACTTAATGTCTGGGGTAAACAGGTGATTTGACATCTGGCCAACAGGTGGCACTGTGGGACTGCTAACTCTTTAGAGGGCATGCTTGTAGGTTTCTATGAACTGACTATTCACTGAAACAGGAGAAGCACCCTTATGCCCCCACAGCCTTACTCATTTACTTCCCTTTGTGACTCCGAAATCTGCTACCAGAAAGTCCTCCTTCATATAAAAATCTTTTTGTGAAAATATAATTTTATTGAGAGATTTCACAAAATCTCCTAAACAGAGAGCACTGAAAACAGTAATGTTTTAAAGGTTAGTTGGGATTGTATTTTGGGCATAAAGTAACACAAGTAATTCTGTGAGCAATCGTATTGTGATTGGGCAGTGACTATTGATAAATTAAAACAGGTACAGACAGATTTATCTTTATTCTTCAATACTAAATTTTAGATTTTTTTTTTTCAAATGTTTGTCTCAAATTGTGTCCTGTGATTTTAAGTGACTATCTCCATGGAACTAGAAACTAGAAATACACCATGTATTGTAAATATTTCTGACTATTTTTTTCAATGTTGATAAATTTGCAGTTTAACGATGTAAGGTGTAACAGCATCACAGATGGAGAGGTGCTTTTGTATTTAAAAAAATAGGGGGTCAGAATTTTCCCAGAAGAGGTACCAGAGAGGCCTGTTCTAGGCTTCAAACTTGTGACAATGTGGTCATATTTCCAGAACTTTATTTTGTTAAACGTAAAAAAAACACAGCATCTCAGTCACAAACAGGATAATTTGCTGTTTAAAGAGCCACATTTCAATAGAATAAAACATCTGGGTGCTGGAGCTTGCTTTCTGCCACAACAACCACTCAGTCTCACTGTAACTTATTACTCTGAAAAGATGCTTCATTCCGGCATTTAAAATTTAACTCCTCTCTAGCTTAATGCAACATAATGACCTGTATGCCACTCTGCTTCTATATCAGTGATCCTTAGTAGTGCTGCTGTTAAGCATTACCCCCCTTTTCATTGCTCCTTCTGTCTCTCTCTGTCTCTGTCTCCCTCTCTGTCTCTCTCTGTCTCTGTCTCCCTCTCTGTCTCTCTCTGTCTCTGTCTCCCTCTCTGTCTCTGTCTCCCTCTCTGTCTCTGACTCTCTCTCTCATACCTCTGTTCTACCATTTCTGTACCAGTGTTCCATTCATTCTGCTTCTACCCAACTTTTCCTTTCTCCTCAGACTTTACTGCCAGGTGAAGTTATGTCAGCTCATTTCTCAACACTTTATGTATGTAAAGACACACTGTTTT
The DNA here is from genome assembly GCA_025773905.1 of Chitala chitala. Taxonomy (NCBI): domain Eukaryota; kingdom Metazoa; phylum Chordata; class Actinopteri; order Osteoglossiformes; family Notopteridae; genus Chitala; species Chitala chitala. The sequence goes on from JABJVR010000034.1 coordinate 7,280,703, forward strand.
TGTGCTCAAATTTAAAGTAATTCCATATCATAATGTTAATGGCTGCTTGCAGATTGTTTCTGCTCAGTGATTCTCATGGGGGCTGCCAGGTAAATGAGGAACGACTAAAATGGCATATAGTAGATGAGTTTAATTATGAATATGGAACAATATGGAGGAAGAGGTTCAAAACAGAAACAAAAAGTAGTAACACAGAGTGGGAGAGGGGCGACTCCTGATGCACTGGAAACATCATGATGTTGGACGTCTCCATCTGAAACTGTTAAACTAGGAATTAGTGCTATGAGAAGAATTCCACAGAAATCTGAAACAAACTTCTGCAAATGGGCACAGGGCCTTGACGGGTTTTGTTTGGGTGCGTGGCCCAGTCCAAACCCGCCCCTGCTCTATTGAGGGAGCTGGTGTGAGCAGGGATTAGAGAAACCACTGCGAGGCCCCAGTCTGAGTCAGCGCAGGCAGGCTGGCGGTTCTGCAGGGAGCTCCTGCCCACAGGGGACTGCAGGCGTCTGTGTGGGCACTGTCTGCTGATGTCATGGTGGGGTGTGGGGGGAGAGGGGGTCAGCCCCAGCTCAAAGCTGAAAATACGTGCACTCACAACATGGAACATTTTCTCAGCTAATTTCCAATTAAATTTCGTCTCTGAAGACAAAAAGGCCAGTCAACAAGATACTTCAGTATAGAACAGTGTAAAGGAAGTACTAACATGACTATCAGAGTGGTTGTTTCTGTAAACAAAGGAAAGCTCTTGATAACAGCAGGTTGGCTTTAATAGAAATGTATTGTGCTTTTGTTTGTGATAAAACTCACTTTTAATCCTGTAAGAGCAGAGACAGCATGCCATCACCATGGCTACGTGTGGTACCTATCTTGTTTCCTTAGGGCCTAGTACAACCAGCATTTTCTTTTGTGGTGTACATAACCTAGGAAACACACTTACCTGGCCACTATGTGCCATTCGGTAAATTCAAGAGATGGCTGCTATAAATCATAACCTAAGCCTTGTGGTGCTCAGTAAAGAGAAGCCACTTAATTACTTCTTAACCCATCCATAAACAGTGTTTACATTGTTACAGGAACATACATTTCTGTTTATTGTGTAACACATACACTCCTATTTACACTCTTGTCTGTGTAACACATACACACTTACTTAATGTGTAAAAAGAACATACGATCTTGTTTACTTTGTAACAGGAACATAGACTCTTCTGTGTAACACATGCATTCCAATTCAATACATAAAACAACATACACTGTAACGCAAACACTCTAGATTACTGTGTAATAGGAACATACATTCTTGTCTGTGTACCACTTTTATTTCCGTTTAATGTGTAAAAAGAATGTACTCTCCTGTTTATTGTGTAACAGGAAAACACACTCTTGTTTTACGTATAACATACAGTCCTGTTTTCTGTGTAACAGGAACATACACTCCTGTTTTCTCTGAAACACAAACACTTCTGCACTTCAGAAATATTCTCAACCTTCATGTAAATTCATCCAGTGCTGTTTGTTGTTATAGCTTTTACATTTTTAATTCCCTCAGCAACTAGTTACTGGTCTGCGGTCAGCTAAGCAAAGTACATGTTGCTATCTGCTAGCAGCGTGTAACCATTCTTAGGCTTAGAGGATAATGGATGACAGTAAAAATGTTAAGACACCAGACATTCTACAAACAAAACTTCTGTGACTAAAATGGTCACAATGACACACCAACTGGGCTGAGTAATGCATGCTGGTTATGAATGTGGTACATCTGTCTGACCAGCTCCTGCCTTTGTGTTAACCTGAGCTGGTCTGGCACATGGCCCAGTTGGGGCTCACATACAGTTAATGCCATATTTAAAACAAAAAAAAAGCCCTAGACACACTGAATCTATGATTAAATGACGGGACATAATGGCCAGCTGAATAGCAATTTAATTGTATTTCAAGTCTTTCTATTATTACAAATTGTACATATAATGCAAGGTGTTTTGAACATGTTCTCAGTCACTAATATGCCTCATGTTAGAAGCCAGTTTGAATAATATTGGATAATAAAATGCTGGAATAATGTGCGGGATTTAGAATGAAAAATTTATGTGTTTTTGAAGTTTATGCCAGTGAACTAGTTGGTAAAACTTCTTCGGTAATTCAACACTTTTCCTCTTTCACATAGAACTTCACACTGTTAATTATGAAGTTAATTAACATCGATAAATAAAATCACAAAGTGTTTCCTTTAAAACGTTTTTAATGGATGGTTAGGAATCTTTATGGGGAGTTATAAATGGCATTTAAAAAATCTTAATAACAACAATTAGAACTTGAGAAGTTAGAGACATACAAATTAAAAGGTGATAAAGATAATGTCTGTTATTGATTGCTATTGACCTAAAATTTCCTTTGACAACGTCCGCAGAGGAGTGCATTAGTAACTCAAAGTTGTTTTTGTTAAATCTCTGATTTTGAGCAACCTCAAGCCAAGACTGAACAGCTGAACTAGATGTGGCTGCAGCGTGTAAGAATCAACCACTGCAGTGTGTCTGAATGACAGAGGTTTACACACAAACGTCCCCAGATGAGCCAAGGCAGGCGGCGCTGAACCATTTGTAATTTGTTTTGCTCCCTGTGTAGTTCCCATAGCCAACAGCTTGGGAGCACAGCAAACACTGGTTTTCTGGTCAGACTTGAGTGAGACTTCATCTCTGCTGCCTCACACTGGTTGTCTCACAGTCCCACCACACACCGCGTGTGGGGAGGCAGGGAAAGAGTGCTCTGAGTCTCTCTGAGCCTCTGTGCCGGAAAGGAACAGAATTACAGGCCTTTTAATGTCACCACGTTCCACATCACATGCAACTCTAATACCTCAAAATGACACAATGACGAATGTCAGAGGCTACGCACGCCTACTTGACATTTGGGCCTGACAGAAATAACTCAGACACAAACACTGACTTGGTTTCCGGAAGCTTCTGGCACAGCACGCAGACAGAGTGCTGCCGCGCTCTGGCGTGTAGTTCACGGGGGCGCATGAGCAGATCGTGTCGGTGCGTGTAAACGCCTCCCGCCACGCTGGCTGCTCACTCGGATGACTCTGTTTGGTATTGGTGGGGCACCAGAAGCAGCAGCGTGACTCAGTCAGGGGTGGGTCACAGTGTGTCACCCTTCTCCAGGGCCAGCACCATCTGCAGGACACTTGTATGGGTTTGGAGAGCTCGGTCCAACATCAAAGCGCACAGATCCCCTGTTATCGAAGGCCAGAGCAAATCAAACGTCTCATAGATGGTATATCTACACTAAAATACGGACAGACAGCCTTATTTTGCACACAGTTTCCCCAACGGGAAGCTCATAACTTGCTAATCACTTAATTCAAAGAGCAAAATCATCAGCAAAAACAAAGGAAGCTCATTATCAGTCTCCAGATAATGGTACTGTATTTCTTCCCTGCATGATGTCCACTTGATTCGAATGGGTGCCTTTGGATGAGCTGGTGGCCTGTCCTTGGTTAACGGTGCCTCTTGGCTCCCAGAAGAAGCTCCACACTTCTGGACTGAGTTATTAAACATGGACGTGTTCTCTGCTATGCTTGTTGAGTGCCCGCATCACATTCCAGTGCTGTAATCAGTACTTAGTCATGCATTCACCAACATTCTTTAACACGAGATATGACAGAGTACGAAAATTATATACACAAATATAAGGGAAGCACGTGCCATAAGATTGATTTTTAAATAGGGCTAGCAATATGACTGCTTTATATAAATAAAACACTGTGATTTTTTTTTACAGAAATCTAAGGCAAACAATATGGGTTATCTGCAGGAGATCTTGACAAGCACTTAGCGGATATATAACATGAGGAACCGAAGTGCAGCGACCTGTTTTTTGACACGCTTAACATGCTGTTTATGTCAGTAATAGGTGTTAAGTTGGCGGTTTGTCTGGCAGGCCAGTAAACGTATGGTAATGGTGGGTCTTCAAGTACAGCTTCCAGTTTGCCGTTCTGTGATGGTAAGCAAATCAAGCAGGCAGTGGAGAGCGATCAAAGCAAGTGGTTATGAACCAGTCTTAGAGTGGCACGTGTTTGTGTGCCTGACCTTTGTGGAGCTACCTGCCCCTTTGTGAGGAACACGGTGGCTGTGAAAAGGTGTTACTCGTTCGTGTCCAACAAGATGCGATATAAAGGTTTGAAATTTGAATATACTCACTTCCAAATTTTCAGTGCTGTGGGATTAGATAATAGAAAACATCAATTCTGCAGGATTAGACCACACTAAACCCTCAGGTGTTTAGGACTGGACAGTTCTGCACTGTCAAGCAATCAGTGATCGTTTGGAGGGTTACAGGTGACCTGGAGCTCACTCAAGTTGTTTAGGTCACAAGGCAGGGTACACTCTGGACGGGGCACCGACCCATCAAAGAGTGGTAAACATAGATGCTGTTTGAACCTGTGACCTCTTGTCGACGAGACAAATGCCACACAGTCACCATGCCTGCAATAAAATGCTAATTATTTGTAAAATCAAAAAAGTATTCAGGTGCTAAGATGTGTAAATTGTATTTTTTCTGTGACTGTCAAATCTTAGAATTGCTAAAAGCTGTCCCTGTATCTAGACAGGAAAGCACAATGACATGTAAGCAGGAGGTGAACTAAATCATCATGGACATTCATAGCTATGGCCTCAGTCACATCAGTGTGACATATTGACGAAATCAGCTCTGATTTCACTCCCATTGGTGTGACACGTGGACATAATTTTCTCAGTTTTCAGTTACATCAGTACGACATGTAGACATAGTCAGGTATGATTACAGCCACATCCGTGCAGTTTTATTCACTGAGATCTCCTTTTTTAAAGGTTATTTTGGAAAAGTAGTTTTCAGCAGGTTGGTTTAGCTCAGTCCAGGAACCTCCCTGTGACGTGTCTTGGATTACTGGACCATGTTCTGCAAACCCATCAAGTTTGCCAGCCAGTCCCACAGGTCAGTCATAGCCCAGTCTGCTGCTATACTGGGAACCTGTGAAGACGTAGCTTTGACCAGACTCAAACCACAGTGTGGGCTGTGGGCTGTATCAGGCCACTGACAGACACAGCTCCTTTTAGAACAGTGAAGGCAGTTATTCTTATGATGTAGGAAGTCGAGGTTGTCATTCAGCCTTTGTGCTACCATGGATATTTAGATAGAAGCTGGTATTTTATGGCTTTAGCGTCAGCCCACAGGGCATGGACACAATGACAAGAAAGTCTTATCCAGGATAAACAGTATCTGTCTCATCCATTAGAATGGGAGGCTTGGGTCATTTCCACTCGTGCTGGGAAGAACCTTAGTTTAGGTGGCACTAGGCCTAGTAAAATGAACTCCGCTGTTTTGTTTGGGGTGCAGAATGCTAAAAGTGTCAGTCTGTATTTAATGGTCATGGCCTCACCCCTGCAGTGCAACCTGCATCACGATAAACACAACATGGTATTACAACTGGGACTTTTGCAGACAGCAAAAAGTGCAGTTTATATATTTAAACTTGTGAAGTGCTATTTTGGTTTCTGAGAGCCCTGATGTTGTAATTGGAGTGAAGTGTGCTTGCACTTTGTCCTGACACCACCTGCAGGACACGATCACTTCCGAAGGCATTGATGCCAAGAGGCAGTGAAATGGGAAGTGCAGACAGGGGAGAGGGCTGGATGGATGTGGGTCAACCTGAATGCTCCAGCTGTGCAGCACTTTAATACTGAAATAAGGGAGGCCCCAGAGGGCCAAGGGGCAGGGGGTCTGGGGCGGAAAGGGGGGGGGGACTAAGCCAACAAAGCCTCCTTCTGCTGCCAAGTCCTACAAACTGCTTTTCCAATGAATGGGAAGTGGATCTACAGCCCACTGAGGCTGACTCCTTTAGTCACAGACATGACCATATACACACATGCACACACACACATGCATGCACACACACACACACACGCACACACACACACACACACACAGAGGGTTAGTGTCAGACACATGCAGACACCCAAACACACACTCATACACAGAAACATGCACACACAAACGTACACATGCCCTCACAATATCTTTTGTATGTACAGAAAAAGCATGCTGGTTAAAATGATGTGTCATTGTCAGTGTATTTATCAAAATAAATGTCACATTGTTAAAAAAATTTCTTATACTTGAACAATTTGCTAGTCTTTATTTCTATGTGCGTTTATTATGATGATAACTCCTAAACATTGCTGTAGTCAGCTCTCATAGAGATCTTTGTTCTACTTTTGTTTTAGTTAGTTGATGTCTTTGACTAAATTATGAAAATAATGAAAGTTGTAATTAATAGGTGGATTATTTTATGTTTTATTATGTTGGTGATACAGCCAGTTTGTTGTAAAGTGATTGGCTCTTGGGTGTTGTCTGACAGACTCAGTGAGACACGGTTCAGTCTGCTAAGATTGGATCAGTGTTTCAGGCTGAGAAATTGCAATTTCTCTCTCTCACACACACACAGACACACACAGAAATATTGAATTATGGATAAACCGCCAGCATGGAGAGGTGGAAGCATGGAGAGGTGAATTATTATTTGACCCAGTTTGTGTCAGGCCATGGGTGTTACCGTGCCTATCTGTACAGATGTAGGCATGACGATACCCCATACTGCCCAAACTGTGCGAATGAAGTGGAAGATGCTGAGCATGTATTTTTTGTGTGCACAAGATTTACAGTAGAGAGAAGAACCGTAGAAAACATAATTGGAGAACCATTAAGAGTGGAAAACTGCATTGAGATGATGCTTAAATCGAAGAGCATTTGGGAGGCTATAAGAGAGTATGCAGCTGCCATATCGAAGAAACTGCGGAAATTGGAGCATGACAGACAAATGAGATGGTAGAAACAGCATGAGGTAAGTCCCCCCGCGAAGTAACACTGGAAGATGGTCCCGCGGGGAATAGGACACAGTGGGTGGAGGTGTTTTAGTGGGTGCGAATCCCATAGTACTGAGAGGTCTGGATAAGGCATTTCACCTCCACCCCATAAAAAAACACACACACTGAAGCATAAGTGAAGCATGTAACTATGTACATCTGTCATCTGATGTCTATGGTATTGCATCCTACATAACCCAGGCTTTAAGTATTTCATTTATCAAACCAAAGCAAATTTCATTTATCGACAGTTCAGAAGCACTTGTTTGAAAAGCTTCTGGAATTTCTCAGTGTTTTCTAAAAACCAGTTTCTACACAAGTGCTCCTGTCCAGATGATCCGCAGGAATTCCGCACGGAAACTAGCGAGCAGTGGAAACTGGCGGCCTAAGTCCAGGCTGAACCAGCACGAATGCTCTTCCAGATAAACATTCCTTCCATCTGAGACCTGCACTGTAAAGCAGATCATTATCTGGGCAAAAAGAGGGTTTACACTGTGGTGTACGTTGTAGGGATGGAGGAAGGGGGGGGGGGTTACCGAGCCTGGTGGAAAGGATTAGAACAGGCATACAAGCTGTTAAAATAAGGACATGAGGTAAAGGCTGTCGAGAGGTTACTGGAGGGGAAGGATGATGTGACAGACGAGCGATCCTTAGTCGAGAATTAACGTCACTATTCACAAAGTGGCATGTTAACATTGTGAATACACACGTTTGGTTTGCTTCATCAATGCAGTCCCCAGCTCATCAGGTTACACCAGTCGCACGCACCAGGAAAACTTGTGCTCATGTTCAACAGGTGGATTAGACTGACATTTTGGAGAACCACTTTATATGAAACAAAAGGGGAGGGGTGTAATGGAAACATTTTTATAGCATTGGTATCATCTTTATTACCGCCAAGTCAGTGCCATATAATGTAGATATAATTATGTAATATAACTGTCAAGTTAAGAGTATGGCTGTTTTGACTTTACACATATTTCACTAAATTAATGTATTACCTTTAAACACTGATTTGTGCTGCTACTTGGAAAATTTTGATGAGAAAAACAGTTTATTGTAACAAGCAGGCATTTGATTTAGAGTTTGTGCTCAGTTTAATGGCTGTTCTTTACATGTAGCTTCCATCTTCTGCCTGTGCTCCTACAGAACTAATGATGGGCTCTTCTGGATACCCACCGGACTTTCAACTTGAGGCAGGAGAACCAGTGACTCATTGCACAGTAGCAGACAACCAAACAAATATGATGGCTGACTGTGTCTACTCATGTTTGGCCAGGGTTCACCACACAGGGCGGAGGGGGGGGGGGGTACTTTTCTGCCCTCTGGTGGCATAATTAGAAACTGTTGGGTACATTGTCATTAAAGTTGTGGAGAAGTGTACACTTTTACTGTTCCTGGTTCCAGTGTTTATGCTGGTTATCCAGGAAAATAAGGTGTTTTCCTCTGTGTGTGGGAGTTTAAAGACTGTTTGTTTTCCTCTATTGATGCTCCCACCTTTGGCTGCCAGACCTTTGAGGTCCAGACAAAGTTTGGTCTTTATCATGCTATGCAGAATCCCCACTGGTGCTAACATGTAGATCTGGCCTGCTCACTGACATCATGCAGACCACATGTCTCGCTTCATTACTCACTTTAATTTTAGACTTAGGAAATTATGTTCTTTTTTATAAACCTAAAAAACACTCAATTACAGTTGCCCTTAACCTCACAGATTTCTATACTGCAAATATTGCATTACATGGCACTTGAAAACATTGCGTATAAAGGGTATTTTACAGTTACATGCATTTAAATTTATACAACTCCCTTCAAACACTCATGCATAAAGTATGGAGAATTGTACTTTTGCAGACATTGTGCAACTCAACACACTCACAAACACTGCACAACCTGACAAACTCATAGACAATGCAAAACCTTATACAATCACAGAAAGTGCACAGCCATACACAGTCAAAGACAGTGGAAAACCCTGAGACTGCACAGTTGCACCCTCTCACAGACACTGAACAACCCTTCACACTCACAGACACTATTATCATCTACATTCTCACAGAAATTGCACAACTCTACACACTCACAGACAATGCAAAACCCTACACAATTACAGACACTGCACAGCCCTGCACACACAGAGTCACTACACAACCTTAAAATATACAGAAACTGCACTGTTGTACCCACAGACAGACACTGCACAACTCTACAAACTCACAGACACTATTATCATCGACAACCTCACAGACACTGCACAACCCTGAACACTCACTGACACTGCACAACCTTACACATTCATAGACAAAGCAAAACCGTACACAATCACAGACACTGCACAGCCCCGCACACACACAGACACTACACAACCTTAAAATATACAGAAATTGCACTATTGTACCCTCTGACAGGCACTACACATTCCTACAAACTCACAGACACTATATAGTCTACACAATCACAAACACTGTAAAGCCCTACATTTTCACAGGAACTGTAAGGCCCTATGCTCTCACAGACATTGTAAAGCCCTACAGTCTCACAGAAACTGTAAGACCCTATGCTCTCACAGACACTGTAAAGCCCTACACTCTCACAGACACTGTAAAGCCCTATGCTCTCACAGACACTGCACAGACTTACACAGTCAAAGACATTGTGGAGTCCTATACTCTTACTGTACAGCTTTACTCTGGCATAGACATTCACAGCTCTTCACTCTCACAGACACTGACAGTGATATTTTTTTTAAAAACTTTGAGCACTCAACACACTCACAGACACTCGTGTGAATGCTCATAGACATCTGCCATATGCATTTAGGAGTGAGGGAATGTTACTTTTGCGTGTCAAAGTGTTTTCAGCCATTTTCCATAAAACTTTCAATGTACTGAGAATTTTTTTTGTGACAATATCAATAGTGGGATTCAGACCTTAAATGCTTTTGTGAGGAGATTTTCTTGGGGAAATTTATGGCACAAAATACTTTACTAACATGACTTTTAGGAGTTTTAAATTGGGCCCACAAAATTACAAATAAGCACTAATGAAGCCAGCATTTTTATAGTGCAGAAATGCACTGATGGAAACATTAATAAGAAAAAGAAAAATGTTTAGGCCACACTTGAGTCTTTGAGTTGGACCACACCTGAGACTCAGCTGGACCACACCTGAGATTGTTAGCTGGCCCACATGTGAGACTTTTAGTGGGGTCACATTTGAGACTTTCAGATGGGCCATACCTGAGACTCATAGGTGGGTCACACCTGAGACTTTTAGTGGGCCTACACTCAATACTCTCACCTGAGACTTTTGGCTGGGTCATATCTGAGCCTTTGAGCTGCACAATAACTGTTGATTTTCCACTGGGCCACACCTGAAACTTTGAGTTGGACCACACCTGAGACTCTTAGCAGGCCCATACTCGAGCTAGATCACAGCTGAAACTCAGAGCTAATTCACACCTGAGACTCATAGTAGGACTATACCTGCGCATTAAGAAAGCTTGTTGTGAAAGGCTGTGAAAGGCACCATATATATATATATATATATATATAAAAAACTGAACTGAATTGAATACTCTTAGAGGGCCTACGCATCATACTCTTAGCTGGGTGACACCTGAGGTTTTGAGCTGGACCACATCTGTGACTCTTAGTGGGCTCACAACACAGACTCTGAGTTGCTTCACAGCTGAGACTCTTAGCTGGCCTACACCTGATACTTTTAACTTGGTCACACCTAAGACTCTGAGCTGGACTGCACCTGAGACTCTGATCTGGACCGCACCTAAAACTCTGAGCTGGACCACACCTGAGACTCTGATCTGGACCACACCTAAGACTCTGAGCTGGACCACACCTGAGCCTCTGAGCTGGACCACACCTGAGACTGTGAGCTCGTCTTCACCTTGAAACTCTTAGTGGACCCACACCACAGATGCTGAGCTGAATGAAACCTGAGACTTTGAGCTAAAGTTTAAAGTTGCCCACTTAAATTTAACAAAAAAATGTTTTTCTTATACATCAAATTACATTTTTAATTTATCCTCAATAGACATTTTGAAGGATAACAATACTTATTGGCAAGCAAGGCATTGTTAAGTAATAATAATAATAATGTATAAAAACACTCAGAGTGGTTAATCCTGCACATCATACTGGCATCTGCTAAACAGATTGACTCTTGGCTTTGAGTCTGACATTTTTTAGACAGAACATAATTCTGAGATGTGTGTGATCTTGTTGAAAGTGCCTCACGTTTCACTCTCGAAAGGTGACTTTGTTGTGTGGTGTCTTAATGGACTGACATCCAGGTGTGCACGTCTGCCACAGGATTCTTATTTCAGTTTCACCTCCCTTCCTCCTCCAAAAGGTTTAACACTGCAGTCTTTAGTTCATTATGACCGAGGTGTATTTCACCTAGAGAAAAGTTCCTCTGTTCCTCTTTAATTGAAGGTAGATATGCAGTGCAATGATGTTTCCAGGAACAACGTGACTTTGAAGGTCTGCCCAAGACTGGAAACATCTCTCCTGTCTTACCAGGTTTATTGCCATCCTTTTGTTGCTTAAGTCTAGAACTCCATCTATGTCTGATGTCCATGTGCTTTTATGTGTTTGTATGTATTGGTGTGTGTTTGCATCTTTTTCTGTGTTATATACATTTATGTGTATTTTTATGCTTTTAAGTGTGTTTGTGTGTGTTTATATGTGTAGCTCCCTTCCATCCTTCCACCCCTTTCCAGAGAGGGTGTTTGCATGTGTAGTTGATCTTGCCTCCCCCCTGCTGATCTGTGGTATGCTTGAAGCTGTAACTCAACCCCCATCCCTCTACTCCTTCATTTCGTGTGTTTGCAGGCGTAGCCCTTACCTCAGTCCCCCACCCTGGTTAGTGTAAATCACTCTTTCACCCCCTAACTCCCTCATACCCTCATCCTGTCACTACCTCACCCCTTCGCTCTCTCACCCCATTATCCCCTCACCCCCTCATCCCCCCCATGCAGTAGAACTAGCTAACCACCACACCCTCATCACTCTGGAGGGTGCGTTGGTAGCTTTGTGTCGTCACCTCACCCTTTTGGCTGCTTTGTTTATAGGTGCAGTTGTAGCCCCCCTGCCCCACCCCCTCAGTAGGTAGGTGTAGTCCCCCTCCCTCCCACACTGGCCCTCTCACACCCTTTTCATGGAAAATTCTGCTCCTTGTCTGTCAGCTGGTTCTGGAACATTCTCGAGGTAAAGGCTGTGCTGGGTGACTTCAATGAGTATTTATAGTTAATGACAAAATGTTATGATTTAAGAAGATAATATTTCAGCAGTCTCAAAGGAACATATGTTTTCTGAATCAGTTTCTTTGGATCGCAGTTCTGGGGCTTTTCTGTCCTCCGCTAAGCTTTTCACACAAACGACCTCGACTTTTGTACTCGCTGCATTTCAGCGTTGCTTGCCGCTCGCTGGTTAACCGTTTCCTTTCCACGTTCTTCCTGGCATTCTTTCTCACTTGCTAATTACCTCACAGTAACATGGATGGTTTAAATTCATCAGTAAAACACCCGAATTTGTTAGCAGACACAGCTGCACTGAATAATCATGGCTATTTAAAAATTTTATCTTTCATTTTTATTGTTAACCAATAGGTCTTTTATAAACACTGTAATGTGCCAATGTTGTGTAATATTAATTTAACTGATAACACTTCCGGTTAGAGGAAGGCTGATTTGAACATTACAAGTAACAACCCCTAATGTGGTATGCTGCTCCAATTTAATGAATATCATTCATAGTTTCTCCAAAGTGAAATTACCACATTTCACCATAGGCTTTGTTTTCTTTTAAAAAATACTTCTTTTAAAAAATACTTCTCTGAAGCCAGTTGCTTTGAAAGGCCTGCCACATAAATGGAACAAATATTTCATGGCTTTCATCTTTACATTCAACAGCACTGTGTAAGTTATAGAAGACTAGGCTTCAATTTCAATTGCAAGAGTTGCCCCAAGGCACTTTACATGAGTAAGCATGCAGAACAGCACATAGGCAAAGTTGATTCTAGACAATGAAGAAGAGCAACCAAAAACTTTGCAGTGTAGAGAAATAAGCCTTTGGGGCTTCAAGGCTGACAGGCCACCCAACCCCCATGGGCATGCTAGCATTATACAATGCTAAACCAAAGTAAGAGCTTTTTGACTCTAAATATTAGCATGAACATCCATTTGCAAGTTGTATGTTGCTACACTATACTGTGGCCAGTGGCTGTTGCCCAGCGTTTTGTCCAGGTAGTACCCATGTGGAGCACGAATGGGATATGGGGGAGAACATAAGATGATGGTAAAAATAAAATAGGCCTCATCTCCATCCAATTGCCTGCCGTTCACCTGTGTCAACCTGCTAGAAGATAGAAGTAGCTAACCAGTAGATCACATCTGTCATGCCCTGCCCTGTCATGCCTCCTCATGTCCTCTAGGTGTCACCCCTCCAGGTGTTTTATGTTGCTGAGTCGTTGTAATTATATCATTAGTGTCTTCTCTGTGTGTCTCGTTTTCCTGGTTTCTAGGGGATTTAAGTTCCCCTCTTGTGTTTGTCCCTTGCTGATCATTGTTGAATGTTAAGTGTAGCAGTTTTTAAGACCACAAGTGTTCAGTATGTTTAGTGAGTACACTATAGCTGTTTATTGTAACCCTTTTTAGTCCAAGTCATGTTCATTGCCCTTTGGTTTTCTTTTGTACCTTGTTTTGTTTTTGAATAAACCTCCTTCTCTGCATGTGGACCTCGCTTCAGGCTGTCTACTACTTACTTGCGTCAACCCCTCGCTAAAGCAGGGTCCACTGGACAGCAGAGACACCGCCACTGGTGCGACTGAAGGATTTCCAACTGATGCATCACTCCCTCCATTGTTGGACACACCAAAGGACAAACACACACAAAGGGCAATTTGGAAACACTAATTAACCTAACCTACATGTCCTTGGACTGTGGGAGGAAATCGGAGAACCTGGAGAAAACCCAGAAAGCACGGAGAGAATATGCAAACTCCATGCACACAGACCCAAAGCAGGAACCATACCCCAGACCTTGGGGTGCGAAGCGACAGTGCTAACCACCACGCCACCGTGCTGCCTCACTTCAGCCTCTTTGGTTCATCAATAACATTCCAATTTTTCAAAACTTAACTCTATTTGCTATGACTTTTAACAAGGCCAGCATGTTTTCCATGTTATTCACAGGGTAATTTTAAATGTGTCTTTTAAGAGTTCCTTGCATATTTTAGGCTTTCACCATTTCGCAATGTTATGTTCTGTGTTCTTTCTGTCAATTTAAAGCTATTTCATGTAGGGCACTAAACGTTAAAACACTCTCTACGTACACAATAGATGCACACACATTCACCACCACCCATGTGAGAACATGAACTGTGATGTGGTAGGAGGTGAGCCAGATGTTCCTCATCTGTAAAAATTGTAAGCATAGGCCTACTACCCGTTCAGGGCCCAAGCACCCTGCACATAGCCATTTATGTTGCGGTCATGTTCAGTCTGATCATAAAACACCCTTCGTGATATCAGCAAAGGTGAACAGGTCAGTTCATTTGTTAGGTTTTCACAGCTGTTTACACAGACATGAAACATTTGAGGGCTTCAGTGGAACTGACCTACTAGCAGAAATTTGAACAACGTCAGCAAACTTGGCTATTATATCCTCAGCATCAAGCAGTTTCTTTAGTAATTCTCGGGATGATGCAGCCAAAGTTTGTGTGAAGGCTTATGTTTGCGAGCTGTGTCTGTTCTTTAAACTTTTTTAAAATTTTAATGCACATCTTATGTTTCACTGGCTATGAGTAAGCAGTGGGTAAGTTTATTTGTATAAACAGATATTTGTAACGGCAGGGCTGTGGGAAAGGTTGTTTTAATCAAGCCACCGACTGTCTCTAAAGAGTTTAGCAACGACACTTGACAGTTCTTTATGGAACGAATTCAGTCACAGGAGAAACCCAAGAACAGAACCCTAAACCATGTTGTGTAAGTGGTCATAGCATATTGAATACCAAAAAACATTTCTCAAGAGATACTTACTTTACTGAACAACATCACACTAAACATGGATCCTACATCATCCAACGTCTAATTTTCACCAAATCACAGCTTGCCCTGTGGATCTTTGTGACATTGATGTGGGTTTTTAATGCACTGTGACCTTTTTTAAACATTCCCGCTGTTGATGGATCCCCACAGAGATCCTGCCCCAAATCCAGTGCTATGAGCTGTGTGACCAGGACCAGGATATCACTGCATTTGTCATGAGTTCAGAAGCAGCAACCACAAGACCACAGTTGGGCCAAGAGTCTCGACCTGTGATGAAGACTCACTTACGTGTCCTTCATTGTCTATGTGATGAAGAGCAGTGGAAATTGGCAGACTGTCCTTCTGCTAGAGAACACCCACCCTCTCACCCATACATTCCCACACATTTGTCCCATGTGGCATGACATGTACAATCTCCCAATTTGTCTAGGCTTGCTTGTGTCTTTCCGCAGTCTGAACACTCCTGGGCTTTTCGGCACACATGTGCATGAACTTGCCATCAAAAATGAGTCAGGAGTAACAAAGTACCAGATGGCTGTGAAGTTTGACACGTGTGTGTCAAACTGCAGTGTGTTCCAAACGTAAGCGTTACATACGTAGATTGTCCTGGGCAAACTGAGGCGAGGGGGGCGAATCAGAGATGAATGGTAACAGGTAAATACGAACAGGCTGTCCTGTATAACCATGGCTCAGGTGAAAAGGCCAGCCTTCTCAGATGTGAGAAAGTAGCCTGTTTGTTTTAACGCGAATAAGCTTTATGCTGTAGCCAATTCCTGACTTAATGTGCCTGTTTGTTCCTGTGTCAAGAATCTCTGCAAGAAATCTGGAAAGGACCGACTTTCTTTTACTTTTCCTCTATATGTACTAAAAACTGACAATTTCATGTAATTAAAAAAAAATATTATCCTTATTAGGCTACAAAGCATTTTTAAAACTCTAACTTTTCATGTCATATAGGAGTTACTAACTCTGATGCAATAGGATGTTTGAGAAATGGGTTAGTTTCAGAGCAGGAGAAGTATGATGAAAATGTTGCTACCAAGACTTAAATGCATTACTAGGGAACATAGCATGTTTTTTTTTTAATTTTATAGTACTTTATTAACCCCAGAGGGAAAGTGCTGCTCTGTATTTAACCCGTCCCTTGAGAGGAGCAATGGGCAGCCATCCACATGCAGCGTCTGGGGAGCTAGCGCTGAGTGTCTTATCCAGGACACACCTGGCTGTGCTGGGATTCAAGCCAGGATGCTTCCACATCCCAGCCTGATGTTCTACCCATTGAGCCACCAAGTTTTACTGACATAATAAGATGTATAAGCATGTTTCTTGGGAAATTGACAGATGATGATGACAGTGGCCCAACAAGGTCTCAGAACCAGTGGCTGTATAAGAAGGAGGTCCCCTCCATCATGTCCAGTTTCTTGTCCCTTGCTGCTATGGGGCAGACAGACTTTGTGCCCCTCTCCCTTCAGTGCGTCCTGCGTGTGTGCTTCAGATGGACGCACTCAAATATTTACATCCTCGGTTTTCCACTTCTGTTTTTTTGACTCCCGCTGCAGTGAGGTTGAATGAGGACGACGTGTTGTAGTGTTTTTTTATATTCCCTTTCACTGTTGCCAACAGCGATCTCCATGTCTAAAAAAAATCCCCACATGCTAACACCCAGTTAACCTGCACCTCCCTCTGGGACACACGTGAGGACACATGTACATGCACACACACCTGCAGATGGTCTACAAGCACAAGCTGTTAACTGTCTACCTGGACTCTTTAAAAATGGAATTCAGAGAAAAGAGAGGGTCCCTGTGGCAGGGACGACAAACCATGCCTCTGTTAATTCCTGCTTCTGGTTTTTATCGTATTGGAAAGTGTGAGTGAGCAAGTGGGGAGCGGGGAGCACATTGATTTGTCACTTTATGAGCTCACCGTTGCGTCTCCTGGGCTCTCTCACAGCACACCAGTCCTACCTTCTGGCTTCACTCTGATAAAAGAGCCTTTCAGCATCAGCACTGCCGCTGCACTCTGACACGCCTCTCTGACTTCAGGCCAGCTCATTGCTACCGTGCAGCTCGCTGAAACTCCCTGGGACCAGGACCGGGACTGGGACCAGGACCATGACTGACCCACAGCTGTTTGCATGACTCAGGCTGACTGGGGACTGATTTGGACCTGGGGCGTGCCCTGGACGGATGCAGAGCAGGAAGCAGGCTGTCTAGTCCTGGTGTGACTGGCTCAGGGTCTGAGTGGTGTGACTTAGAGAAACAGCGGGCCCTGGGCTCACTGATGCCACAGTGGACAGAGCAGTAATACTGTGTGTGAACGTGTGAACACAATGCAGTCTGTGTCCCCTAATCTCAGCGTCACAGCATGCTGGAGTAGAGAACCACAGGGAGACAGATGTGTTTGTGTGCTGAGTGTACACTGAGTATAATAT
>JABJVR010000034.1:7298206-7310242 GCA_025773905.1 Chitala chitala
AAGAACGGTATTACTTTTGGGAGTAACGGGAGGTACCAAATCAAACTAAATGCAGCGTGTACAACCAGTGCATAATAAAGGAGCCTCACACCGAGTGAAATCCCTGCCTGCGAGTGTACAGACACAGTCCGTGCCTATTTACCTGCGTAAACACAGCGAGAGGGCGCACAGATAAGCAGATAAGCCGACACCTCTTACTTTCCGACTGGAAGAAGGGCTGCATGTCGATTCTGTGCACCTCCTTGGCGTAATACTCCTCGTCGCTGCGCTGTCTCTCACACGTCGCCGCCCGCTCGTTGGCTTTCTCCTGCAGCAGGTCCCTGGTGCTGTTGTAGATAGCGATGATGTCCTGGGACACCTCCCCGGGCTCGGGGTAATCCTCCGGTGGGCTTGTCAGCTTCAGTTTACTGAGAATCTGCCCGCGGATCGCCTCGATGCGCTTCTTAACGAACTGGTCCATGTCTAGGGTGCTGCAAGTCGACAGGCTCGCTGCCACTGCGGCTAAATCCAGGGTCAGGAAAAGACTCAAAATATAGCAGTTCATATTTAAAACGACTACTGAAAAGTTGCGTTTGCACTTGTTGACGAACGTAACTGCGATCGCCGTGCGCACAAATCGTACATATAGATAAATTATTAGTAAATATATATACATGCAAATATTACTGGATACAACACTAATACGATTGTATTCAACACTGTAGTGTTATGCCTTAAAATCACTCCCACGAAGAATCCTGATTTAAATGCAGCATGTCCTTAATTTATAGAGTAGTAATTAAGTGAATCGTCCGTCCTATTAAGCATATTGCGAACTATCAAAACTGTCAAAATGAACTGCGTTATCCAGACTGAGCAGATCAGTGGGAACTGGAAGTTGCCAATTGCTCTCATCCAAGAACATTAAAAACCGAGTCATATAAAGCAAAATTAAAGACTACGGGTTGCGAGAGTTTCCTAGAGGTCAACAGTCTCAAAACGACGCAGTGAAAAAGAAAGCGACAAGAGCCATTAGGTGGTGAGCGGCAGCGACGAGCTGGGCAGCGCGCGCCTCCACATCAGAGCAACGAACGCTTTTACAACGCTTTTGCAACGCTCAGCTAAAGCTCCCCTTCCCGAGGTCTCTGTCCTCAGTCATAGCTCGTCTCTTTCAGCAAACGCTGTCTGCACCACTAACTCAAGACAGTCGAAGCTTGTCCAAGAGATTGCGCAGCTTCGCGCATTTAACTTTGTTTTTAAGATGGAGCAAATGTGCCCCCTTTAGCGACAGCGACCGTCTGTGCGTCTCTGCTTCCCCTGGTTGCCAAAAGATATATTTCAAATTCTCAGTCGCTTGAAGCGAGCCAGTGCCAACAGATATGATCAGTAAGGGGTCAGGCATAAAATGAGATTTATAAGGCACCAAGTGGACCACGTGCTCAGTCCCTTCAAAGTGGCGACTTTGTCATCATTGTTACACAGAGAAACTCCTAGTTCGGGTTACTCGACAATTTATTATAAATAGCCAGCAAACTTCATTGCCGTGCGTGTCAGCCAACAGCAACCGCACAAAAACAGTCATCCACGGGGTCCTAGCGCCGAAAAGTTCCGCGTGCGACTTCACGACGCTCACTTTAAGTTCAAGTCATCTTGATTTTCACAAACAATGAGGAATTGGCGAGTCCCTCTGGTTTGCTGTATTCGTATTACACTTAAAACCTAAGACGCGACAGTTCAGTTTTTTTCTAGAGCTTCTTCAACTAACTCAAGAAAATGACTCACACGTTTCGCAACCTTAAAAAAACTAATAAAAAATTGACCGAGCGACCTGATGAATAGTCACATTTTGTTTTGATGGACTAAGCTATTTATTTCTTTCTGTATTTATTATAAAATGTAAGCAACAGTCGTACCTTACGACAAGCGTGTACCACCATGATCTTGTATGGACGTGTTAAGTCACTTTCTTGTCAACATTTAGATTACATATTCTAAAATCAAGGAAACGCTGTTTTATTAATTGAATTGCATTACTTGTGCTTATATAATGTCTGGAAAACATGTTTTTCTGTATTCATGATGACACACTGTAAACATGTAACACCAGTAACATACAAAATACTGAAAATATTTTAAACTACATCATCTCATCTGCTTCCCCAGAGCTGGTTATATCAATACCACATTAGTCTGCACAAACACAGATTGCAGAATAAGGACAGGCAGATGTCCAACACTGTTTCTGATAGAGGCTGTCAGTTCAGTTAAATCTGGGATGCAGAGAATATTAACACTGATATATAAGGCAGTCTTACTGAAGTAGCTAACCGTGCTGAGCGTTTCCAGAGCAGTTGCAGTTCTGTGTAAATGAAAGGTCACCATCAGCTCAGCTACTTAGATAAAAGGTCATGCTTTTTAGTTCAAATGACACGCTAAGCTGGCACACCCCTAAGTGGACAGGCAAATACAACACATGCCCTGCAGAAATTCACAGTCTCACTTCTACAGTCAACTACATTCCTTGTGCTTTTACTTATCTACATTCAGTAAAATATGTCTTCAGTGGAGTGAAAGGAATCCTTATCTCCTACCTTGCTACCAATAAAGATCTCCTCCACCGCCATCCAGATTTGCCCCATTTAACATGCTTCCGCTATAATGTGTCCCAGTGTAGCAGTTTTATTTCTTTGCCTCTGTAACCCCCAACTAAACACTCTTGTCCAAGTTCACTACAACACAACATGGGAGGATCCGAAGACCAGGACGTTACACGATGAGTTCCTAGGAAGCCTTGCAGTCTCACCCCGGAGAAATGCAAGGCTCGGCGCTGTTAACATCCAGCTGTGTTTCACACTGCTCTACACCTTAGCAACTCTCTTGTGGGACCGGCAGCTCTGCTAAGGACATCAGTTTTACATATTATTTTCCCATTATTGGTTATTTACTGTTGGCAGCAGCATGGTGATGCTTTGAAAATTTGGTGGTTTGTGTTCTTGTGTTTATTTAATATCTTGCCAGAAGAAATTTTTGTGTGGCCATGCTAACCTAGTATGTTTAAGTGTGGAGAGAGGAAGTGGGAAAGGAGAGCAGCTGCACTATTATTTACTGCCAGTATATGACATGTTTGGCCCTGCTTCAGATTCCCAGATCTGCAGCTGTCAATAAAGAGCCGTAAATCCATTTGGACCGAAAGGGAGATTTGGAAAGAGCATGAATCAGGTGTTCGCTTTTACTTTCTACAAATGTGACCCGAACGGTCCGGGCATTCTCAAGTGACCAGCGGCAGCGTTGCCATGACGAATGGGGACTGTGCATGGTGGAGACAGAGAAGCAGAGCGAGGCTCTTCTTTGCGCCCACGCCTGCCTTGCTCAGATAAGGTGTGGACAGTGTGTGCGAGGGCTGGGGGCAAAGTAGGCCGAGAGAGTCGTGGGAAGGAGGGGGGAGAAACAGGCAAAGACAAGGAACGGTGGGTCAAAGATGAAGTAGGAAATACACAGTTTAGATGACTGAGCTTACTGTACCAGAAGGCCAGTTTTACACACATTTTCAGTCACCTCCTCACAACCCTATTAAAACACCAAATTACCACCAACTGTTAGCAGCATGTCAGCTGAACACTAGACAGAATTATAGTGCCTACCAGACCACCTGAACACAAGACAGTGATCCCAGGTGCTGTCCTAGCTCTGGGCCTAGGACAAGCTATATATACACATTAAATTATTAAAATAATATGGAGGGGGGGGGCATTAGAAAAGTTTTGTCTCAGGCCCTGTCATGTATAAAGATAGTCTGGGTTGTGAGGTCCCCTCTGTACTTGGCAAGTGGGATAAATAACATTGGTAATAATGAGTGTGGTGTGTATTTATGTAATGCAGGACAGTAGTATTTTATTTAACTTCAGGCACTTTGGCTCAGCATGTTTGTAAGTCATAGAGCATATAAATAATGACTAAAGTGACTCCCTTCCTCCATGAGGTGAATCTGAGGCCAAATAGCCCAGCTGCCCCCCCACTCACATAAGGCATGATTATCAACATTATAACTCAGTACCATAGTATCTCTGTATGACATTGCCTGTTTTGTAACAGTGTTAAATTATACTACCCTGGTAATATGACATTATCTTTGTCTCCTTGTAATAAATCTCAGTCCTGTAGCACAAGAAACACCTAAACATTTCACACCCTGCTCAAATTGTCATTATTATTCATTATAATTAGAGCTCAGTGTAAATACATCACATTGGCTTTATACACAGATGGGTAAACAGTAATGCCCAGATCCAGTGTGACTAAAAAATGGGGGTTGCATAGTGGTGGTAACTGGTTGGTGTATGTGCCCTGTGATGGGATGGTGCCCTGCCTGGGGAGGCCCTTCTCCTGCATCCTAGGCTGCCTGGATTAGGCTCCAGGCCACCCATCACCCCAAATGGGATAACAACCCCATTTTCATGTCCGAATTTTTTCACGATCCAAGTTGTTTAAAAAACGTGGATAATTCCTTCCTATTTCAGATATATTTTTGACAATGGTCTATATATGACAGAACATTGTAGTCTCATCATTGACTTTATTAACATTGGTTTTATTTAAAATATTTATTTTTAAAATCTATTTAACTCATCTTCGCATTTGTATATCAGGGGACCCCACGTGGGGTTGCGACGTTAAACATGTAAATTTTTATGCTGCATCGTTACCTTGCAACACCATACGTGCGCAAGTAAAATGTATCATACAACGCTTTCTGAACTAAAACAAATGAACAGACTGGTGAATTTAGGCATGCTCTACCCCCTACTGGACAGATACGAGTATCACGCAAATACAGCTGAAATCCACAATCACTACACTGTTTTGGTGATCATCAGTGCCTAGTAAATGTTATGGCAAGCGTTGAATATTGAATAAACCACTTAAATTTAATAATAAAACAATGTATCGAGCCAGTCAATTAAACTGACCGCAATTTACTTTGTTCGTTAAATAACGGCCATGACTAAATAGGGTAACCATTGCATATTTTGTAAAGACTTGCATCGTCACAGTGATAATTAGTTGGAATCTGTCAGATAGACTTCGGCATGTGCAATGTATGTCACGTTTAAATACTACGCGTGCACTAACATTTATATATATTACTGGTCATTAGTAGCAATATTAATCCATATTATCATCGGTTTTAGGTATATAGGTCAATTATTTGTAATGAATTAGCCTTTTCTCCGGTTTAAATGAAATGACAGCGCGTTTACGGAACAGGTATTTCATCTGCACATTTTTGTGTGCATTTTGCCTATAACTGTTATTATTCCCCACCACCTCGATCAGCTGGTTGTATGAGAGCCACCTGACCGGAGTCACATGACAAAACCGACTTTGTCATGTGACAATAAGTTTTCACTTCACAGTAGTTGGAGTCGAACAGAACTGTTTAGCCCATAACCGTCTTGTTTTTAAGGAAAGGTCCGATATTACGGTTCTTTGATTAACAGGTATTTTTCATTTTATTACTGTTTCGATTGCCGTGTATTGAAAGTATAATTGTGTACGTTACTGTAAAGCTCGAGTTTTTGGTGCATGCTTGTTGTAAATTCATGTTCTCGAACTGGCTTCCTTCTTAGCGCTTCCGTGATACTTTAATTTGGCACGATCTGTGTGCTGTTTCCTTCAGACTCGTCTATATTTGAACAGAGCTGCTAGAAGTGTGTAAAAATATTGCATTAATGATGCACGAGCTGTCTGGGCTTCTTTGGAAAATCCCTCGCGTGCAGTGCACGCAACACTTGACGTTGTCACATGTACCATAAATAAAACTGATACGCCGTATGTTTTACGTGTTTGGTGATTGTGTAAATTTAGTAAATTTACTTTAAGAGAGCAGTTGAATTACTTGACTACTAAAGATTAAGTAACAGTATATAACAGATCTACTGTGCTCAGCAAAACACGCTTTGTACATCTTCAGTGTCAGCCAGGAACCCTCCAAAACAGAGTATGTGTTATGCCTAAAACAAATTTACACCTATGTGAATGGGTGTTTTTGTCAGTTATCAATTTTTTGAGGAAACAGGACTTCAGGTTCAGCCACGCCTAGTTTACTGCACAGGTGATGGAGCAGTCAGGTGATTTGAGTTAACTGTCAGTATGCAGATTTTTTTTTCTCTCCCCAGAATGATGTCTTTAGTGGTGATCTCTCTTCTGTTGCCTGTGGCCACTTTTGCTCTGGATAACGGACTAATGAGGACCCCTCCCATGGGATGGTTGGCATGGGAACGGTATCGCTGTGACATTGACTGTAAAAATGACCCCAAGAACTGTATAAGGTAATATAAAAATGGTGTTCAATTAAAGTTAGTTATTTGCTTTGGTGAGGTAGCCCTCTGTATGAATCTGACACTGACGGGTGTATTGTTAGCCAGAGAGCAGACAATATATTGGTATGTAAAAAAACCACACTAGGACCCAGGAGCTTTGCTCTGCAGTTTGTTTACCTCTGATGCACATGTGAGTTTGATTCTTTTATTCAGTAGACGCTAATGGCTGTAATGTGACCTCTGTCTGTACAGCGAGACACTCTTCAGGGACATGGCTGACCGTCTGGCAGAGGATGGCTGGAGGGAGCTGGGATACATCTATGTCAATATCGATGACTGCTGGTCTGACATGCAGCGAGACAGTCAGGGACGCCTGCAGCCTGACAAAGACAGGTCAGATCTTGTCCGGTTCGGTTCGGTGTGGTCTGGTACAGCCTGGTCTGGTATTGGCTTTCCTGCCTTGTAGCTCTTGTGATGTTATGAAATTCCAAACACATTTGGAACAAATGAAGTTCTTGAGATGTTTCAGGATTGTTCATGGCTAGAGAAACTGAAGTAAAATGGCTGTGTTTCAGATGGCTACATTTTAACAGTTGTTTTAAAAATATGGACGTAATTAAAAAGGAAGTTTCAGGTTACATGGACTTCCCACATGTTCTGATTGGCTGCTTTTGTTGATCAGAACGTTGATTCTGTATAAGTAACAAATGTCATTGGCAGCGTGTCACCAGGACTGAGGTACAGCCTGAAATAGAGCAGTCTGACCTCAGAACAGATGGTGTTCCTCTGTGGCCCTGACAGGTTTCCTGGTGGCATTGCTAAACTGGCCCGCTATGTGCACGACCGAGGCCTTAAACTGGGCATCTACGGGGACCTTGGCACTCATACCTGTGGGGGTTACCCTGGCACAACGCTGGACAAGATCGAGATTGATGCTCAGACCTTTGCTGAGTGGGGAGTGGACATGCTCAAGCTGGATGGGTGCTACTCTAATGCTACAGAGCAAGAGAAGGGTGAGGATGAGGAGGAGCGAGAGGAGTCAGGGTGAACAGAGGGAAAAGTACTGGGAAGGAGGAAGGAACACAGGAGTAATATAGTATTTTAATGCATCTCTGGCTGACAGCTCACTGTCAATTTTCCTGATAGGTTATCCACTCATGTCGCAAGCTCTAAATGCTACAGGTCATCCCATTGGCTACTCGTGCAGCTGGCCTGCCTATCAGGGGGGTCTTCCTCCTAAGGTGAGTTCTGCTGGTGTCAAAAGCAATGTTATAAACTCTTTGTGCTGGTGAGTCTTGGTTATGTGATTAGACCATATTTCTTATTAAATCCAAGTGGTTGATTTGTAATATGAAAAATTATTCAGTATCTAAGTTCGTCATAAATGATCATTTACACAGTATAAAATAACATATAACATCATTATCTGACTGAAAATATCATAGTATTAATATGCCCCAAGTACATTTTAACGCATACTGTATTTCTAGTAATTTGAGTATGGGTTTGTATCAGTCTTCATCTTACGGTTTTGTTTGTCTTTCCTCAGATAAATTACACACAGCTGGGAGAGATCTGTAACCTTTGGCGTAACTATGCGGATATTGAGGACTCATGGGGTAGTGTGCTGAGCATTGTGGACTGGTTTATGAACCACCAGGATGTCTTGCAGCCTGCCGCAGGACCTGGGAAATGGAACGACCCTGACATGGTCTGTATAACTGTTACACGCTGCTGATCATTTTGAGATTGTGAATTTGAGAATAAAGTTGAAAGCGTTTCTTCTCAGCTGGTCATTGGTGACTTTGGCCTGAGCCTGGAGCAATCGAGGTCCCAGATGGCACTTTGGGCCATCATGGCAGCTCCTCTCTTCATGTCTAATGACCTGCGCACCATAAGCAGTGAAGCTCGGACCATCCTTCAGAACAAAGTGGTCATAGGTATCAATCAAGATCCCATGGGTGTCCAGGGCAGACGTCTGCTATCGGTAACTTTTGCTTTAAGGTTCTTTTTGTTATTTTTAATGTATGCTGATTATCCACAAACCGGAATTTGTAAAGAGTAGCATAGAGGCTCGTTGGGTAGCAGTGTTGCCTCGCATCCCTCGGGTAATGTGGATCAGTCTGATTAGATTACATGTTCTGCCTTCATGTGTGGATTTATTCTGGGTACATCAGTTTCTTCTTACTGTCCAAAGACAAATTGGTTACATGGACTGGACACCCTAAACTGGCCTTTGTGTATTGGCACCCTGTCCAGGGTGTACTTTATCTTGAGACACAGGCTGCCTTGGATGGGCTCCAGCCCTTCCACAACCTTACACAGGTGAAGAAGGATGGCTGGATAATCCCCGTCTGATTATTTGCAGTAGACAGGCCTGAGATGATTAGATGAATGCGGTTGTCGTCACTGCCGTTCTCAGTGGCCCGTGAGGCAGAAATGTCAGCTGTCTTGTCAGTATATTGTCACTACATGCCCCACGCTCTTTTCTTATACCGGACTGCTCCCCCCCCCCGTCCTTTCTTGTATTTTCCTGCAGGAAAAAAGTGGAATACAGGTGTTTTGGCGCCCCCTGTCCCAGTCTGCCAGCACACTTGTGTTCTTCAGCCGGCGGTCTGACATGCCCTATCGTTACACGACCAAACTGGCCAAGCTGAACTACACAGCCGGCACTTACAAGGTCTGTCTGTGACCTGTGTGGCTGTGGCTGGCAGCAGCTGTTTTCTTAAGGCTCGATAATTAACCATGACAGGCGTGCTGCCTCCCCTCCCCATCCCAGCCTCACTTTTTTTTTTTTTTTTTTTTTAACCTTTCAGGTGTATGATGTCTTTGCTGAGAAAGTGTTGCCGAGCTTGAAAGAGTCCACAGTTTTTACTGTCTCCATAAATCCATCAGGAGTGGTCATGTGGTACCTCAGCGCCCCTGCGCACGATAACTCGCCGGCCCACGGTAAGGGAGGAGAGTACCCCAACTTCTGGCGGAAATATATGGATTTCACGGTGCACAGGCATGCAGACAGATTCCCACCCCACCTATTCCTCTGAATGCTTGAAGAAGGGGGCGAAACACCAATCGATATTTTACTTCAGGTTTATGAATGTATGATTAACGTTTATGCTTTTGTTAAGTCTCATCTGTGGTGAAGCTGGTGCAGGGCAATGCATATTCTGATTTTTTAAATTAATTGTACATAATAAGGTTGGGGGGGAAATCAATTTAATTTAAGATTGTTTACCAGATTCAGGTCCGTGGAATAAAATACCTCTTTTTATTTTTGAATTTTAATGTCTTGTTTCTGTTCAGGATGGTGCTTGACAGGAAACTTGTATGATTTTCACTGCAAAGAAAGTGTTTTGATTAAAATCCTGTGCCAGTCACTTTTCACAACGAGTAGTTGTTTGATTTTTCTAATTATTTTCTGATACATTTTCTAGCGTGTTCTATGAGCATCTGCTCTCACTCTTCTGTATCCTGTTGCTTCCTGAGCCTTTGATACTAATCACCCCCACTGGTCATGGTACTTAAAAACCGTCTGCGAACGTTCAAAGCTTTCTTGGTCTGAAGGGCACTTCACAGAGCTACGTAAACACACTTGATGTTTTTGCTCTGTTAGGGAGCGCTGTGATTTTCCACTGTGATAACCTTGACACTTGTGGCTGACACAGCCTAGGAGATAAGAGTATAAAACACATCCTAAGTGTAACATGGTCCATGATCATACATGTAAAGTTTAGTATGAGTCACAGTTTTGGAGACGTGTAACCGGAATCCGATCAGCCGGGACTCAAGTTACGCATGCAAATGCAATTTTAGGTGGAAAAATACACAACTTTGTTGCTATATTTGCAACAGTCCTACCTGTATTACATGCATGAGTTAATGCAAGTATTTAGTGCTCTCTCGTGCTGTGAGTTCAAAATAGTTCTCAGTTCATTCATCCATAAAGCTGAGAGAGTAATTGACCCTAGACTTGGAGGTTTGTGTACACTTCCAGATTCTCTAGTATCATTGCGCATTGGGAAAGGTCTGATGGATGCACAGAAACAGCCTGAAGAACACCCAGCTTCAGTAGACCCCCCATCTCCCCCTGCACCTCTATAATTACCTTTGTGGGAAACAGGATTGACAGCAAGCTTATGTTCAAGGCAGTCTTGAACACTGTTGTGTTATATATAAACAGTAAGTGCAGTGTGTTCTCACCTTTTAGGATTGTCTTTATAGTTAGCTGCCTGGTGTGCTACCCCTGGACACTAAATAAATGAGGGCAGAAAATTAAATGTTGCGGCCTTGTACAATTGCATAATTAAATTTAATAATACATTTTGATGCAATAACAATGGACATGTATGCAACATTTGTAAGGTACATCAGTAAAAGCACAAATAAAACAGGTAAATAACTGATTTTAACAGCCACAAAATTAGACTTTTATATTTTCTACTTTTAAAATGTTTAACAAAAAAATTTGACATTTGATATGCATTTTATTGCATTTGTGAAGAATTGTCCTACTAATGTATCTAACTGAACTGAATAATAAATCAAAGTATGTTTCACATGCTGTCAAACTGGATGAAAACTTCCCAGCCGTAATTTACATTGAGTGAGATCAAGGACCAGTTGAACACTAGGTGGGAGTAAAGACCGCACTGGAGAGACTAGCTCAAGAGAAATGCTGCTAGATCTGCTTTTGTCATGGGGCACAGATTAACAAATCACCAACGTGTTGCACTGACTCATCTTTCAGTTCAATTTGTTTTTATATAGTGCTTTTCACAACAGGTGAAAGGCACTATATAAACAAGAGTGGATATAAAAAACAACACATGGGTAGGGTGAAGAAGAGGAACATTACATAACATGAGATACTGTTGTTTTACATATATGTGCTGCTACACACCTGGATACCTTCTGTATGGGGCAGCAGACATCCACACCCTAGACTCATGACCTGTATGAATGCATGCTAGTTGCACACGTTACCTGTCTGCTCCTGCTGCATGTGAGCAGGCCACATGTGGGATCTGCTGGTCTTTCCTCTCTCATTCCTCTTACCTCTGCTCTCCTCTGAATATAACAGGGGGTGACAGTGCCAGGGCTCGAACCCAGACAGCCAGCCACAGCCAGCTCAGAGTCACCAGAGAAGAGGATTAGCCCGCTGAGCTAAAGACTTGAGTCCTTTGCTTAGAGGACTTATCAGACCCTTGTCTTAGAAACTGGGGGGGGGGGCTTGTACCATAGTGTACTCCACTCTCCGAGCTCCCTGTATACGTGAGGTAAAGCACGTGTGCGGTTAAGATGGGAGGAACACTGCCCAATTCGAGCACCCGTTTGGTCACTGTGTGTCCCTGTCAAGGTCATTTGGGCACAGGAGGCTCCTTTGGTTGGGGAACGTTGGACCTGACAGTTCCCTGACACTGCCCTCCAAGCTCATACTAAACGATGGGAGTGTTGTTTACCTTTCACCCCCCCCTCACACCTGCAAGGCCTTGTCCGTGTTCCAAACAGAGCCCAGTTTGACAGTTCCTGTTCTCGAAAACTGTGCATGTGTGTACATGTGTGTATATACATGGCTATTAATATGAATACTTATTTGTCGCTGTGTGACTATATACAGTATATGTATTTTTGCATACAGCCTATCCGTGTTTATATTTGTCCACATGTGTATATGTGCTGTGAGTGTCCAAAGTTCTGTTAGTATACAATTGGTCTCCGTAATTACTCGCCAAACTCT
>JABJVR010000034.1:7325726-7373226 GCA_025773905.1 Chitala chitala
GTGCATTCTTCACTGAACACACAGACTGTGTGTGGAGGTGGATGCAGTGCATTCTTCACTGAACACACAGACTGTGTATGGAGGTGGATGCAGTGCATACACAGCATTCAGTCATCAAAACAGGCAATGAAGAACTCAATACAAGTAATATTAAGAAGTGGATAAGTGTGGTCAGTTAGCCAAGCAACCAATCAGCTCTGGCTTCCTGTTTCTGAGCTCAGCTGAAAGGCTGACAAAAACAAATTGTAGTATTTTCTGAGGCTAATGTACATGAACCTGTGTGGTACACAACAGTGAACTGGAAACGCAGTATACTAGAGAGCTGCAAAAACTGAAGAAGCAAAAATTGGAAGAGGTGGGATGTAAATATAAGAAATACACAGGAAGAAATCTGAGCCACAATGACCTGGTTTTAGTTCAGATGCGTCTTCTTAGATGTTGTAAACAGAAGCTAAGGGTGTTTCAGGTGTTTGACTTTTAAGTTTCCCAATTCAGAAGTTGTATATTGAACGCAGCAATAGTGGAAAAAAACAGACTAACTAATTTAAATGACCTAATTATTAATATATGGGGTATTCTGTGCCTAAGTGTTCAACTAACAGTGCTAGTATGGTTTGTTTTATCTTCGATATTCTTTAAATTTCCCTAAAGTGTAACAATATTAATGATGACTCTTGTAACACGCTTTGTCAGAATACTGGTAAAATAGTGTAACAGGCCTGTAACCTTGTCTGTGTAGTGTGGGATGTGTTTAGGTATCTACACACAGAAAGCTGCTTTCAGTATGACTAATGCTGTTTCTGAATGCTCATGTGTACCACATCCAGTTTGTCCTATTAGAGATCTTGTCACTGTGTCACGTGACTGATTTTATACTCAAAAGGAAGGATGGAGGTGGTCACATGACATGGTCAGTTAAACCCTGCTCCCCACTGTACCTCAGGGAATTATTTAAAATACTGTAGGCCATTTATCAGCAAATTTGTTTCCTTTTGGGTATTTTGCCTTTTGTTTCAGCATGATCTCACCTCCTGATGTCCAGTGTTTGGATGTCCTGACCTCCTGATGTCCAGTGTTTGGATGTGCTGACCTCTGGATGTCCTGTGTTCTGATGTTCTGACCTCTGGATGTCCTGTGTTCTGATGTTCTGACCTCTGGATGTCCTCTGTTCTGATGTTCTGACCTCTGAATGTCCTGTGTTTGGATGTTCTGACTTCTGGATGTCCTCTGTTCTGATCTCTGGATGTCCTCTGTTCTGATGTTCTGACCTCTGGATGTCCTCTGTTTTGATGTTCTGACCTCTGGATGTCCTGTGTTTTGATGTTCTGACCTCTGAATGTCCTCTGTTCTGATGTTCTGACCTCTGGATGTCCTGTGTTTTGATGTTCTGACCTCTGGATGTCCTCTGTTCTGATGTTCTGACCTCTGAATGTCCTGTATTTTGATGTTCTGACCTCTGGATGTTCTGTGTTCTGATGTTCTGACGCTGACATTCTGGTACTCCGTCACCTGCTTATTTTTTTGTTCAGTATTGATGTTCCATACTTGAAAATACATCAGCATTGACCTTCCTCCAAGTTTGTATATATGTCAAATAAATTTAAAAAAGTAGTCTTAAATGAAAAATTTCAAACTTCTTTTTAATGGACTGGAAACTTAAAAAAAGCTGATTACAGGCAAGTACTTTACACCTCAATGTTGCTGAGACTGTAATCTGATGTTTCATTGTGAGTAAATGTGTGTATGCATATAAGTCTGTACATATTACTTTTCTTGACGTATGTGTATGTCTGCCTGTGTGTGCAATTACTTTGTTTTGACAAAATGCCTGTGTTTGTGCACAAATAACTGTTTTGTGTGCATATGTGTGTGTGTGTGTGTGTGTGTATGTCTGTTTTTGGGTACAATGTGTGTGTGTGTGTGTGTGTGTGTGTGTGTGTGAGTGCACGCATGTGCCCGTGCATGTGTGTGTGCATGTATAACAATGAACGTTTCTAAAACAAGTGCCTCTGTATCAAAACATGTTACTACCCCTGATTCTGTGAGCGAGTCAGGTAAAGAATGACACTATAACATACACACATACACACATATGACATATGTGTGACAGCATACATATGTGTCTGTGCCTTCGTGTGCTTGTGTCTGCTGACGTCAGTATGTGTGTGCACTGCATGTGTGTATTAATGTGCTTGTGTCTGCATTTGTGTGTGTCTGCGAGCGTCTCACGTAGCTCTGCGGTGAGCCTCGCAGAACAGAGCAGAACGTGCCCACCATCGTCTCTTCGTATGCTGCTGTGGGGCGGGAGGGGAGTGCGGGGGAGGGGCAGAGAAAGAGAAAAACAAAGACAGCGAGTACTTGGACTGACAGGGGGGAGAATGACACCAGGTTTTGGAATACCTCTGGTATGGTCCCCTTTAAAGAGCCTCAGAGGTCATTGTGCCTCCGGACACGCTGATGAGAGCTGACGGCTCGGCCGCTTAGCTAATGAAGCAGGACACACATCAGCATAACAGTAAGCAGTGTTAAATTAATCATCAAGTGTGAAAGTCTCCGTGTGGCCACTTCTGACCCATATAGATGTGTCCACATTAATACCATGATTTGGAGTTTAATTACGCATACAGAAATTGTAAGTCAATCTCCCTCCTCCCCCGCTCTCTCTCTCTCTGTCTCACACACACGTGCTCGCACGCACACACACACACACACACACACACAGACACATTCTGCGGCCACCCTGCTTTTGCTCTTCTTCGATATCTCCCGACACTTAGCAGAAGAGTGACATCCCAGTGCGCCTTGCTCCACGCTCCCTTTCTTGCTCTGTCCAGCCCAGCCTATGTTCCTCGCTCTCTGTAATCACTCTGTGCATGAACAGATCAGATCTCACATTCTGACACTCCTTCAGACTCATTATTAGCATGCTGTGGAGCCAAAGCCTTTACCCAGAATTTCACTAAAGCAGCAGGGCTCCACCCACTGCTACAACAAACTTTGTATTTAGAAAAAAATAATTAAATCCTTTGTCTGAAAGACAAGATGTTAGTCTATA
Organism: Chitala chitala; assembly: GCA_025773905.1. Lineage (NCBI taxonomy): Eukaryota > Metazoa > Chordata > Actinopteri > Osteoglossiformes > Notopteridae > Chitala > Chitala chitala. Next base: position 7,328,782 of record JABJVR010000034.1, read on the forward strand.
TGGCACTGCTGTAGTTATGTGTTTTGATTTCCTCTTTTATATTACTGAATATAAAATGTCTCTATGGTTTTTGAAAGCATGTTTTGCAACACATTATGCCATTACACCATAGGTGTTCATATTCTGAACATAATATGTGTTGGGCTGCTGGAAAGGGTGGTTAAATGTGCAGTGAGCACTGGTCTCCGTCATGGGTAACAGGAGTCGCTCACAGCTTGAGCTTAACTACCTCTGGGACATGGGTCTGTTGTGCACTTAGGTGAGCCTTTCTTCACCCCGCACAACTATTTGGCTGCTTGCGTGGGTCGCAACCCCTGGAGGTTCCAGCTATGGGCTGTGCTTTCATGGAAAGAAAGGCTGGGAATGCCGTTACAGCTGATTGTTCTGATCAGATAATTACTGCCTATCACACGCCCCCCTGTCGCTACCCCGTTGAATGGACAGAGTGCAGTCAGAGACCACGGCGCGAGAGGCACAGTGTGTGATCGGTGTGTAGTCGCCGAGGACAACGTTGGACGTGTCCAGAGAGCCACATTGACAGCGGGGCCCGTCCTGAGCTGGATCTGACGTCTTGCTTCTCTTGCATGTAAACGTCACGCGGACGGCCAGGAGGAGTGAGGTTTCAGCCAGGTGTGTGTGCTGTGTAAGTACTCTTTCCCTGTCACCCACTCCTGGGTGTGATCATGGTGTTACGATGCATTATGGACTAAACATGCTTTATTTTGAAACTATTTCTGATTATTGTTATCCTTTTGTCTTTTCATTTGAACATGTGGATTTACATTGTATGGTTCTTCAACTAATTTTGGTTAAAGTCAATATTAGGTAAAAACATTGTAATATTGTGTAAATTCACATATGGAAAAAATTGTAAATAGAATTCTATTCACTTAAAAAATTTTTTATATATGTATAAATATATATAGATTTCAATGACTAATGCAATGCCTGATATTTTGTTTTGGCACAAAACGACACCATCCCCCCCTCGGGCACACAACCCTCATCTGGCCTCCCACTGTGGCAGAAGGACTTGCCCCCCACCGTGCTCATTCCGCGTTCCTCCCCCTTACGGCTTGGTTCTGGATTCCCTCGGGTCAGTGGCGCTGGTGAAGGCCCAGTCCATTCATCTGACAGAGCCTTTTCTTCTTCTGCAACAAAGCAGCTCCTCTCCCTGGACGCCCGCTACCCTGCTGTGCTCTATTTACTTTTGTGTTTAGTTAGATTCATCTGTGCTCTTATTCTCCTCACACGGGGACAAATACAACAAAACTCTCAAAAAACGCAGTTTGAATACATTAAAATCGTTCCAGCCATGGATGTGCAAGCCCTTTGTTGTTTCATGCTCATTTGCGTTTCAGACTCTTTCTTTCTAGTTGATTATTTATATTTCAAACTGTTGCTGAACTTTCAGTCCTAACGGATCGTTTGTTCCGTTTAGATTCTCATGGAATTCGGCTTGATGGCCACGCAGGTTCACAAGCACGGCTGCCGGCGGGAAACGCTGTGGGAAACCTGTTTGAAATGTTGCACCAACTTTCCTCTAACAAGTTCTTGAGAAGCTGCTTTGTTCGATAACCACTTTATTCTGGGGTTTAACCAATTACTGAGCCTCCTCTGGCTATGTGAGTTTGTCGGTCTTAATATAACGAATTGCTGAGTGACATGTTCCTGTCTGAAATTAACATCTGGTGAATGCTCAGGACAGGGGTGGAAAAAAATCCATGCATTAATGCAGAGTACAGGTGAAAAACACGATCTGTCACCATACAGGTATGAGGGGCAACTCTAGGGCCTGTCATTTGGTACAGGTAGCCTACAAAATCAGATAGAGTTCAGATGTCAGGAGGCTGTTCAGCAAACACCACAGACAGCACTGATGCACGTCAGGGAGGCGTAACTGAACAGTCAGTAGATATTTAAGTAGATTTCACAAGTCTTCTGTGAAACTGTTAATGAGTCAGGCCGTGCTGTTTGAGAAAACAGCAGTCCTGCAGATGAACATTGCCAGGAGCATGACCTATGATAAAACCTGAAGATAAAGCAAATGGAGAAAAAAGAGACTGTGCACGTGCAGGTCACCCTGAGCGAGCGGAGTCAGCTGGGTGACGTTGCAGCATTAATGTACATTATCTCCTTCTTTCCTAATACCAGGACAGTTTTTATAGTGTGGCCAAAAACAGATACACCAGTCTTCGTTTAACAATAAACAGACGGTTATTTAGCGAAGCACATCTTGCCAGAAATCTGTTGAAGGCATCGTTGCAGACATGTGGTGTAGAGCTACCGCGTGGTCTGATTAGTGTGAAGAACCTGCTCCATGTTCTTGCAGAGGAGATGAGTGGGAAACAAGGAATCTGACATCCCTGTGGGGCTCAGTTATGTCCTGCGGTGTCTTCTCCTGGCACAGACTGGCAACCTGTCATCCAGCATCTGTGCCCAGCTGGGGCAAGGTGTAACCCACAGGGTGTGCTGTTGAGTGCTTGTAGGGGCACAAGGACAAAGAGCTGCTTTCCCCAGACTCACCAGCTACTAGAGCTCAATCTCAGAAGCAAATGGCTGGATTGTGTACTGCGATGTACACACACACATACTGTCCCTGCACCCATGCAGCCTGCTTCATTTGCACTGTAGGCATTCCTGGTGAAAAAATAGTGCCAGTTTTCCACAAGGCACACGCATCTTTACACCCCAGCCGGCCTGGTCCTGCTCAACAACCTTAACGGAATGATTCTTGCAATTTTTGTTGCAGACTTTGGTGTCCGCAGGTAGTGGTTGTTTAGGAAGATTTTTTTTTGCAAGTGTATGCTGCGTCCAAGATAAGATATAGTTGTGATGATGGTCATGTACATTTCAGGCTAATTTAATGTAGTAATCACACCCACCCTGTGTGAGGTCAAAATGTAAGGCTTCTTGTGTGGTGAAATTTATTTGCTGTTCTCAATGTGCTGCTCAACACTTCCAAGTATAGTACCTCATCTACTATACTAGGAGTTAAAGTTATTCTTTATCACAGTGCTTTATTTTGACGAATTGAATCCTCTGTCACATGTTGTTTAGGAATCGCCGCACACAACTGTTATGTTGACATAAATTGAAACGATGTTTTGAATTTATTTCATTGTGACTCCATCATATTTAAGAAACTGCACACTCTGACAAATACAGGGCATAAAGCTAGTTAGTCTATTGCAGAGCACAGGGAAAGCATGTGACTGCCGCGCGAACACGATTCGCTGGATTAAGCCATGTGACCCTGAAGGAGTGAGGTGGTGATGCCACCTGTTAAGTCCGTGTGGATCACACCTGCGTTGAGAGCAATCAGTATGAATAACATTTAAAGTGCTCCTCATCACTGCACTGGCCCCTACCTTGGAGCCACATAGAGATCTATATAAAAAGCCATTACTGCCTCGAAATGAAGATCCGAGCGGCAATCTTCAGATTTTTATTGGACTACTTTTTCATGCAAATACCTTTCAGACAGCTTGAACATTAACTCGCTCTACTGCTGCAACATTGTAATTTTACTTTCTTCTTGAGGTGTATTCAAGGCAATCCAATTGCACAATGCAAATGCACTGCTTAAACACAGTAATAAAAGACCATAACACAGATTTTTGTTGTTGCACCCTTGTAGTTTTAAACAGCCAAAGGCCTGTAATTCTTGCACAAGCTTATAGAGACAGGGGTCAAACTTTAAGATGTAATACATTATTTGGAGGTGATGTTTGTTTAGCAGAGATAGCCAGTCATGTAAAAATCAGACGACAGAGTCTTGCAGTCAGCTCTTTTTCTTCATCTCCCTGCTGTTCAATCCATCCAGCGCCTGTCACCACGGGGGAGTAGACAATCTATCAAGGTACGGGGACGCGTTTCTCTCACCTGCATGGCTTCTTTAATGAACAGCCAACATGATCCTGCCTGACAAGCAGGAAATGGATGTAATAAAGACGGGGTTTCCGCATGCTCTTTGCATCTCAGATGAATTGCCATGCTGCGCCGCAGATACGAGAGGCAGGCGGAGGCAGGATTTCCCGCAGCGCGGACACCCAGGGAGGCTGGGTCGCCGCACGCTCCTCGCCTCCGTGCCCAGCAGTGCAGCAGTGGCGCAGAGATGAGGCTCGGGGCTTTTCATACAGGAAAAACATGCAGTTTAATCTCAGAGCCTGCTCTTGTAGTCTTTCTTCTTACTCATACTGAGATTCTAGCCTCAGGATGGAAAAGGTCATTGAAAGGTCACTGAAAGGACACTGGAAGGTCATTGTCCTTGTTGCCCCTGGTGAGAGCAAATGTTACTTAAAATTTATATGTAGAGGGAACTCACAATCTCAATCAACAAAGGTGTTATGACAGCATAACGTTACAATGATACGAAGAGATTTCTCCATTGTGCGTGTTGGTGTCGTGCTACTATTCTGAACCTCTTGGCAACTGCTCAGCCGTAAACACTGTATATATTTTAACAAAAACATGAGGTTAAAAATGTTGCTCATTTTATCTTTCTGTCATTTCTATATTTTCCCACACATGTATATGACACATCTATGACATGCAAAGTCACTATCTTACCAAAGGACGGACCTGCAAGGCATTTTTGCAGAAACAGAGAGCGTTGTTTGCATACGTGCAGGAAAGCAGTCACCGTTGAGCGCTTCCTTCCGTCGTGGACTGTGTTTGACAATGTGCTGCACAACTTTGGCCCTCTGGTATGTTTTCCCATGACGAATATATGAAAGATTTTCTGCAAGATTTGAGTCAGATGGGCGTTTGCAGGACTAGTAGTGAGTGGGTTTCTGGCAAGATAACTTGGTTGCTGATGAATCGTTCTTTGGCAATTTGTCAGAATGACAACTCTGTTGATATCACACACAACACTTTCTAGTAAATTGTGATGTAGCTGTGCACAGAGGAGTGTGTGAACTAAGATGTCTTCAGTACCGTGTGGTTAACAGGTATTCATTGATTGAGATGTTGGGCATTCGTCACAATAAATGAGTCATGTGGTAAATGAATTTAGGTGCCTCTGGGACATAAAAGCGTGTTGGTAAACTGATGTTCTGTGTTTATACAGATTAATGGGTCCAGTGCAGAATGGATATTAGGTGCTTATACAGATTAATGGGTCATATCTTGAATGGATGTTAAGTGTTTATACAGATTACAGGGTTAGGTAGTGAACCCACGTGAGGTGTTTTACAGATTGCAGTGTTAGGTAGCAAATTGTTGAATTTATTTATACAGACTAAACTGTTAGGCATGACCAGATTGGTGTTTGATCAGGCACTGAATGGTGGTTGGATGTTTATACAGATTACAGGGTTAGATACCCAGTGGATGTTAGATGATTATTTAGATTAATGGGTCAGGTGCTTAATGGATGTTGTTTATTTTAAAAAATGAATGGTTGTTTGTCCAGGCACTGTTTTAATCAAAGGTATTACCAAGTAAAAAATAAATAAATAACGTTTTAATATTGATTGTGGTTTTATTGACATTAAACATGGTTTTTATTTTCTCAAAAACCAGTCCTATGGAGTATATGTCCCTGCCAATATTTTAAAACGCAGCTTTATCTGAATAAGAAGATCACTGATCAACTTTTCTGTGCTCTTCACTTGGATGTGTGCAGTGGTCGGTTTATTAGTTTGTTCCGTCTCGCTCCTTGATATTTCGTGTTGTTTATGTTCACGGTTCAGTGACTCTAATTAGCGATCGTCTGCTTTCTTAAAGTTCCGTTTTCGTCTCCGTTTTCTGTCAGAGATCACAGCGATTCGTTTCTCCATCAATCACTGCAGGGCGGTTTGTTTTAGGAGGGTGGGGGGGAGAGATATGGGTGTGTGCATGTAGGGGAGGGGAGGTGGGATTCAAATCATTTAATTGCCGCATTTTTCATCTCCATCTTTTGTTTTACGGCAGAAAGGGCCCTGAAGTAGCAGTGATTCATGGCCGTCGCTGCCACCGCTAGCAGCTCAATCCTTCATTGTTGGCACAGCAGCAGTGAAAGCAGCCGCACTATTACCGTGATGAATATGACTGCTTTCATTTGACCATTTTTTATACGAGGCAGCTCGTGCAAATCGAGCAGCCCACTGCAAAACCCTCAGCATTAAATAAATGCAGGGGATACAGGCGCGCGTGTATTATTTTTACTGTTTCAGAAACTCTTACAGCGAAGTGAATTACTTGGAGGAACTCAGTGGTGGGTGCCTTTTTAAGTTAGAATTGGATTGAGTGATATAATTGATTGTCATTCAGTTTTATATCTAGTTCGTCCTTCTGGCAGTATGCTTTGAGTTGTTAAAATTCCCCTGGAGCCTCAGGGTCTCAAATTCTTCTCACCTGTACAGCTCCGTGTGCTTGCTGAGCGTGACTTGGGCTCTAGGATTGAAGTCCGGCGTAAGGCCTGTGCTCACCTGCCACATGTCTAGACAGAAGAGCCAGAGGTATGCAGCCACCTGTCAGTACACTTACCTGTTGATTTGCAAAAGACACTGCTGCTCCACCTCAGCAAAAGTGTTTCTGGTTTTCTTCATCTCCGTTGTGAGCCCTGTGAAGGGGACGAACGCGTCTGGTCAAGCGCTTAAATTAGAGTCAAAGGTCAAATACCTCATGTTCTTTGATAGATTAATGCTGAGAATTACAGTAAGTGTAGTAGCTCACAGGAAATTGAACTATTATTTTAGTTCTAAAGTGCTTCCATTGTTTCTTGAAAAATTACAAGATGCATTTTTCCCAACATCTGTACATAGAAACGGATGAAGTTATAGGGAGAAACCTAATACCAGACCAAATACCAAGGTGCGACCATACTGTTATTACTGTTGACTTGCTTCCAGGAAATTTTTTTATCACTGAAAAATAGGTTTCCTGATGTAAAATGTATTTTTGTATTGAAATGCATTGAAATTTATTGTTTCAACTCCTTGTGATTATTTGAGCAGTGCCAAAGTGCTTCTGCTAGATCTGGGAATAACTGCTGGCAAGCCTGATTTGTAAATAGAATTTTATTGGCTTATTGGCTGGACCCGCTCACAAAGTAAACAAATGTCAAACCAGAAAGTGAACATCGGTGAGGTGTTTTCAGGCGGTCGATACCACAGGAAGCCTGGGTGTCACTGCATCCCAGGCAGACTGCAGGGGCTGAGCTAACATGCACTGGTTAAAAGCAACTACTAAAACATGGTAATTTTTCCTGTTTTTTTAAAGCAATGGTTGAAACTGGAAACATTTTTAGCGTTTCTTGTTCACTGTGTCTGTTCACTTGTTTTTGAAATTGTTTTATTCAGCAGATCTTTTTTTGGAGCAAAGTGAAGTTTTTATATTAAGTGTGTATGAGTAACCGTGTTGCTCAGAGTTGTTAAAAGTACCTTTAGGTTGTTAATTTGGTTCTTTGGGTGATCTACTGTAATTGAAGAGTTTGTTTCTTCTTTGACAGGATGGTGGCAAATTTCGACCCCTTCAGCTATTGTGTAGTACAGAAAATCACACAGCAAGTATATATACCTGTCCCAATTTATTAAATTGTAGCACTTTCACTGTGTATGTGAAAAATTCACAATCATCGATAATTTAATTATATATAAAGATGCACCTACAGTCTGAGGGAAATATTTTATATAGACATACACATTTTGCATTAGTCCGGAGGAAATATCACCCAGGCACTGCGTTAGTCCGGAGGAAACATCACACACACGCTGTGTTAGCAAAGATGAAACATCACACACACGCTGTGTTAGCAAAGATGAAACACCGCATGCGGACTGCATTTGAAAAAATCTGCCTTTTACTCACATCTCAAAGCAGGCCTAAGCTGGTGTGTTCCATCGCTCCAGCCGTGACATGCTTCCCAGAATGCACCCCTTCTCTGCAGGTGGAGTTTGTGTGTAGTCCTGCTATAGCCTCCTGGTTTCTACTGTCAGCTCATGGTTCTCACACACGGGTTAGAGGACACAACAGGTCCCTGTGGCTGAAAGCTGATTTGGAGCAAGGTGTGCCGTGAGTCAGGTGGTGCCTAAACCTCTCTGTTTGGTGTTCTTTTTCTTATGCAACTGTGCATAAATAATGCAAAATATTTCTTTTAATTACTACATACACACCCTCTCTCTCTCACACACACAAACTTCTGCACAATATATATTTTTTTGTTCTCACTGAATTCTTTGTTACCCTGGCAGTTTCTGTTGTTCTGTTCTGTTGTTGGCTCTCAGCTTCCTTTTTCTTGAACTATTCAGGGAACACTTACAGAGGTGCTTCCCACACTGCTAGCTGTTTGCCAGTGTTTTCACGCAGACTGTCACTCATTTCCACCACATAGCTGAGGTGTGAGCAGGAGCTCTGCTGACCTGTACAGGGGGGACACACCTCAAAGGGTTAAATATGTGGGCTAACATTGTGATGGGAGGAGGGACGACCAAGCAAGGTGAAATTCAGTGTGTGGCAAATTTGGGCAATGTGTAATTGATCTCATTTGTTGTGGATGGTGAAAGTGTGCCATTAACCTGCAAAGTCAGCAGTGGGCAGGTGAGCAGACCAGCTGCTCTTCAACACTGACCAACAGATTCCCTCTGTATTCTACTCCGGAACTACAATTAAGACATTACTTTGCCTGTGAAGTGTACTTGTGTACTACACAGATGTATATGTGTGTGCTTATGTGTCTGTGTGTATCTTTAGAATGTTTATATCTTTAGTATTTTTATGCACATGTCCTTGAAACATGGTGGTATCCACATATTTGTAAAGACTAATGCAGTTTTTACTTCCTGGGTCAGCTAGAGAGCATGTGGTTCATTTGTCCAGAACTTACCATTATGATATACTTTGTAGGTGAACATCCTTTGTTTAAAAAGAGCCATGGTATTATAAAAGGTGCTTCGATTGTGTCACACATATCCTAAAATTATTTTTAAGCTGCAGTTCCAGCTCTGATGTACTGCCTGGGAGAGCGTTTGTTTGTGCCTTTAGAACTGGAGTCTGCCTTTAGAACTGGAGTCTGCCTTTAGAACTGGAGTCTGCCCCTGGAACAGGAGTCTGCCCCTGGAACAGGAGTCTGCCTCTGGGATAGAAGTCTGCCTTTACAATAGGAGTCTGCCTTTAGAACTGGAGACTGCCCCTGGAACTGGTGTCTGCCCCTGGAACTGGAGTCTGCCTCTGGGACAGAAGTCTGCCTTTAGAACTGGAGTCTGCCTTTAAAACAGGAATCTGCCTCTGGAACAGGAGTCTGCCTTTAGAACAGGAATCTGCCTCTGGAACAGGAGTCTGCCTTTGGAACAGCTCCTGCTCACATCCTTCTCCAGGCGGTTCCTAAGGTGATGCAGACTTCCCATTTCCAAACTGGATAAATGACGTTCTCACTTTCTTCCTGTCAGTGCTGTCATAGGCATCATTTTCAAAATAAAAACTAAACTATAAGAAGGGATTTTTATTAGGGTTTCACAGCTCTGCCTTGCTAGATTTGTGCAGTCCATCTGTGCAGAATTTGTGAGTCGTAACATATGACTTTGTCAGCTGCGGTGTGAATGGGGGGGGTGTGTACTTAAGACATGATTCACAAGATTAAGAGAATCTTGGACATTTGTCTTGGAAGAGCTGACCGTGCCCTGCAGGGGAGGGGGTGATAAAGGGCGCTACACCCTGGGTGTCCCGTGGCATGTGAGAGAGGGCTCCCTTTGGCCCAGCGTGTTTCCCACAAACCTGCTGTAATCAACCACGTCAAATCAACTGTGCCTCAGTGTGGCTGGTAGGCAGAACTGGCCAGTAAGTGTCAGATCTAAATAATTCTCAGTGAAGCACACGCGGCTTCTCCTTGTTTATTTTACATTCTAATTATTTATGAAGAGGCATAATTTAGAAACCGCTTCAGCTTTCATGAGACAGAAACTTATGTGGTAATAAATAATTGATATCTGACACACACTGGCTCAGCGTGAATACATTTTGTGCTCTTTCATTGACATAAAGTGTCTCTGCTAGAGGTGCCTTTTGTTTACTAACAGAGAGGCCACACATGCACAGGATGCATTAATTGAACTGATGCTGTTTCATGTGCTTTGCTGTACCGGGCCAAGGGAGTGGCCGAGTGCACGTGCAACAAGCAGACCCATTCATCCAGACCGTGTTCTATGGAGAAAGTCGAAGGATTTCAGTGCAGTGAACCAAGATGTGCGGTAGAACTGTACACTGGGATACTTCACTGTATAGTACTTGATGTGTGTTTCTGTGTTTTGTACAATTTCAACATGTGGTACTAAGTAGTACTGTAGGGTGTTGTGTAGTAGGGCATTGTGTGGATTCAGGGTTCATTTAATGTCTCTGCCTGCAGGTCATAGTTTCATACCAAAGGTGTGTGTGTGTGTGTGTGTTAGAATCTGTGTATTTGAGCATTTGTGTATATGAGTGTCTGTATGTTTATGTATACACAGTACCTAGCAAACACAAAACATTCAAACAACGTTAGTTAAACGTTCCTAACATTCCCTCAACGTTTAGCTAACATTATTTGAGTGTTTTGTGTTTACTGGGTATATGTCTGTGTGTCTGTATGCGTGTGAGTACAGCATGTGTCTGCAGATTTGTGTGCTTGTTCGTGTTTGTGTAGATTTCCCACCACTCCACTCTCCAGTCAGCTGCTCTTACCCTTCTACGCATTTAATGGAGGCCTAATGATGGTATTAATTAACAACTATTGGAGCATCACAATACCTCTATCACCTAATCGCAGCTTTTAGAATGTGTAAATAAACAGAAGAACTGGTCTGCACCTCCCTATGCAAGTCTGCCTCAAAAATGAGAATACATTTACCAGCAACGCCCTGCAACTTAGTACCTTAACACCAGAGTTAAATGATATTTTCTTAATGTAAAATAAAATTTTTAACAGCAACACCTTGTAATTTGGAACTTTGACACAACAGTGAAATACAATATATATTACAGAGTTAGTATATGTAATATAATACAACTAAACACACTTTGCATTCTTGAAAGGTTTATGTATAGGACAGATGCATGACTAGAACATTAACATATAGTGGGTATGTTTTCAATTCTAAGTGATGTATTGTAATGCCATTTCTCTGCCTCGTTATTTTTACAGTAACATTGTTAATTACACCGGTCCCTTCAGACAGCACTGATGACAAACCTTACCTGACCTTGATCACAGCACCAGATACAGAGTCACAGATTACAAACAGACGGGCTCTGTGCTTTCTTTCATGTACTGACTTGAGTGTCACCCCCCCCCCCCTTACACACACAAACACACACACACACACACACACACACACACGCCCAGCCTGATGAGGCTCTCTCCCCTGCAGCACACACAGTCACGGGAGAGGTCCTGAATGCTAATGCTGCCTTTATACGGCAGCTCCACGCTCAGCCCCACCCCTGGAACAAAGACCTCTCATTATCCCCGTGCTCGGCTTCAGCCCCCGAGCCCCCAGGCACCAGGCTGATTAATTAGCGGAAGACAGGGGGCAGAGAGTGGCACCATTCACTGGGCAGAGCTGGACTGTCGGACCAGCGTCTCTGGCCTCTGTCTGGACACACGTGCACCTGCGCATTGGTTATGTGTGCGATTTTAACCTGTGCTGAAGCCCTCTCTTGTTCCCGCCTCCGCTGTTGGAAAATATTTTCTGTGTGATGTGATAGTCCAACACGCACACGACCCTGCAGCCCTATGCTGGATTAGAGCATTTCTGGCAGATGGTCTGTACAACACTCATAGAGGTGATTTCGCTGGTGGTGTGCTGCAAGCGTGAAATATGACAGATCAGAACTAGATTTTGTCAGCGGCCTTACATAGATGGGTGAACATTAAAATTCCTACAGGATGGATTACAGGCTGTTGCCTAAAAATACAAGCATAGAGCAAAGAGATACGAGTATATGTGGATTTATAGGAGAGAAATTTGTCTTTCAGCCGCAAATGAGCCTAGATAGAGTGAGTGTTTAGTTGATGGAGACAAAAAGTCATTAAAATAGCAAGATTAAGCAGTGGGGGGCGGGGAGGGGTGCGGTAGTGCTGGGCCTAATGGGAAGTTTAAAGGCAGCGAGACCAGCTGTGGCAGTCAGCAGCCGTCGTTCACTAACAGCAGGTGAATACCAGAAACACCACTGCGTAGGTCAACGCAGTTATTAAAGCACTAGAACAGCCAGAGATCTCAGTAGGTGCAAATACTCACAGCCACATCTCACCTGGAAGCCTGAACTAAACAAACAATACCACTGCTGCTTTATACACCATGGTCGGGTATACATCACTGTAAGGAACTGAACCACGTTCAGCACCTGCTGGGACACAATAGCTACCACCCAGACCTTAAAGGTTTTTGCATAAGTGTGTCAGGTGGCAGAATAAACAGTACAGATACAGTGTCCTTGAGCAAGACACCCAGCGCCAGCTCACTGTAACCCGTATGTGAAATGTACGTCGCTTTGGATAAAAGCGTCTGCTAAATGAATTAAATGTAAACGAACAATCTGTCTCAGCAGTCAGATTTGTAAAAGGCAAACTCAGGAGCACTTTGACCTAGGAGTACTTGGAGCATCCATAGGCGGACTGGTGATCTGGACATTCCGTCAAATGGCAGAGCGGCTGGCCGACCTCGTGTGTGGACGGCCGTCAGACGTACTTACCATAAAATACACAATAGGTTTTAAAAGGCCCGTTACGTTCAACGTAAGTGGTTTGTAGACCCCTGTGAGAATAAATCAGAATACAATTCGCTTGTAAATGGTTTGTCGAGCAGTGACCCCCCCTTCGGACTGTCCGTCCCTGGAGTCGTTCTTCCTTACAGTACAGACTACCGTACCGTAGTGCGCTGAGAGAGAGATTCTTAATTCCTGGGAAAATGTTGCAGCAATTTTCAAGTGTAGAAATCAGTGTGTAGGTGGTTATTAATATTTAGGGTTGACCAGCTTGGGATATCACAATCTATCTCAAAAACATTTAAATAGAGGGAGTCCTAATGCCTCGATGTTCAAATTACTCACATATTCACTTTATTTTTTACTATAACTTCTCATGCTGTTTATTTATTGTTTCTAATGTAGAAGATAATAAATTTGACCATAATTTAGGCTAAAAATCAATATATATGTTTGTAGCTATGTTTAAAAATGCTTCAAATCAACATTTTTATCTCGTGCCTCGGACACGAGGCTCCCGGGATGAAAATTTGTCCCATTCTGGCCCTGGTGTAGTTTGAAGGAGACACTCTATTAACATGACAACTCAAGCAGCCAAAGACACAGTCAAAACAGTGGGATTTGATAGATGTTGCCAGGAGCAAATATTCCAAGTGAAAACGTAAATCTGCACATTGTCCTAGTGTGCCCTTAATTTCCCTGGAAAACAGCTGGATTCATGAAACGTGCTGGTTTTCAGGGTTTTGTCCCTGAAAATGACTCAGATATATACATAGATAGACTGAGAGAGAGAGAGAGAGAGAGCAGCCAAACATGCTGTTCAGCAAAGAATCACCCAAGTCTCAGAGATTGTGAAAAAGCACACAGCAGCTGTATGTGTCGATGAGAATGAGGTGGTGCTGTATTTTATATAGACACTGTGCTGACAGCCCGGTGAAGGAGCGGCTGCCATCTGTGAAGAAAACAACACCAGCACACAGCCGAAAATTAGACCACAAGATGCTGTAGATATTTCAGAGGTTTACCTGCATGTTCCGCCAAACATCCAAGTAATGTATCAATGAATTGGTGAAATTAAACAAGCTTATTGATTTGTTTTCTGTGTACATGGCTGTTGCCTTTGACACTCTTCACAACAAATAACAGAGGTAGGTTTGAGAGGCAGGAAAACCAGATTATAGGTGGCTAAATGGTCTCCCATGTGCTCAGTTACATCACTTACCCCAAGGCATATGGGCCAATCATATTGATCTGGCAATTTGCTTGCAAATATTCCCAGTTTCCCAATGAGCAGCAGGGTAGGGAGAACAACAGAGGACTCAGTGTTCTGTCTTACGTATAAACATGACGTCTAGTTAAAAACAGGAAAAAAAAATGAGTTATGGTAGGAAGTGTAATCATTTGGGCATGTCGCTTGTGCTAAAAATTAGACCAGCTTTTCTTTGTTAAAGAGTAACGTCTTTTCAGCAGCTCCTAGAAGAGGTAGGAATGAGTTATATGCCTAACACTGAAAATTATAGCAGGATAAGTTTTGGCTGTGAAGACATTATGGCATTTCCTCTGCTTCTGGTAGCTGGAATGACAGCAATGTGTCTGACCATAAAGATTATAGCAGGATCATTTCAGTTGTAAAGAAGTTATGACAATTCCTTAATTTCCAGAGGAAGTAGAAATAATAGTTATGTGCCTGGCAGTAAAGATTATAACAGAATCATTTTGGTTGCAAAGGAGTTATGACATTTCTGCTACATCCACAGCGAGTAGGAATGACAGTTATGTGCCTAGCAATAAAAATCATAGCAGGATCATTTTGGTTGTAAAGAAGGTTTGACATACAGATCAGCTGGGAATGACAGTTTGGTCCCTGACAGTAAAGATTATAACAAGAATATTTTTGATGTACAATTGTTATGGCATTTCCTGTACTTCAACATAAGGTGTGAAAGTTATGTACCTGATAGAAAACGATGACATCAGGATTGTGTAGGTTGTAAAGGTGCTTTGACATTTTACTTCCAGTGCAGGTATAAATTATACTCATTATATAGTATGTGTGTTATGTGTTTGACATTAAAGACATCCAGACTATGAGTAAAGTAGTAATAACTGCAGTTTAACTATTACACCAGTTATTTGAGTAATAAAGGCATTTCTGACCCCTGTGGAGTGGTTTGGTTTTCCTTATTACGAGGGTCAGGTCTTTCTCCATCCTTTCATTTAATCAGGGCTCCACCTCAGAGGCCCATCTGTATGGTATAGATTTATACAGGACTTTGTATCCATTAATATCTTACTGGCTGCCAGGGATCGCTGAGTGATATTGTCACCTAGGTCCCACTGAGGAAGGTGGGCTTCTGACCCTGATCCTGTGTCAGTGGCAGATCGACCTCTCCATAATTGAAAGGTTCCATTTTGGAGTCTGCACATATTTGGCTTAGTCAGCTGCTAGCTGTTCGCTCACACCTCCACCGGCCTCACACATCTGATGCACTCTGTGAGAGAAAAGACTGCTAAACATTTGTTTTTCTAAATTCCATATACTGTAAATTGTTGCTTAATTAGACTTAAATTTTAGAAGTCCAGTTTCCTCTCTTTCATGGTTCTCACAACCTTTTTGAAGTAGGTCATTAATCAGTAATGATGCAAATATTAATTGGCATCCCCTGTACAGAATGAATACTGTGAATTTTACAGGAGAAAATGAATCAGGAAGTATTTAATAAAAACCAGAAATACCAGGATTCCACCTCATCCAGCTTCCACACATTTTTATTTAATTAATAACTGAGTAGAACCACATTGACGACAGCATGCTTTTGACTTTGCTTGTTTTAGGACATTTCTACGTATATGATGTCACGGTTACAGGTGGGGGCTGACACAGGCAAGACTTAGGTGCAGAGTTTTTGTTATACAGATTGAAACAACAAAACGCCAAACCTCAGAATATTTCAGTACAGAAAAAGCAGCACCAAATAACTTAATAACCAGGGACTCACAAAGAGTATGTTGGATCACAGGAAGCCACAAAGCAAGAGCAGTGAACCCTAATCCATAGTACAACACTGCAACTTCAATACCAGGCAACCACACCCTGACAAACGCCAAACTGAAATGGTGAGGCAAAAGGCAAGGGAAGAACACGGGAACAGATGGGAGAACGGGGGACTGGGACAGGGGGGTGTGGGCGTGGCCACAAACACAAGCACCACAGGCAAGATTGGACATATGATATCTGTGAGTTTGACAAGCCATGTTCTGTTTTAATTTTTAATTACCGCCGCTTAAAGGAAATGCTTGTCTGTAGACTGTGCAGCTTGCTTTGGTGTGATCCTCTGTGGTGATGGAAGTGTGTAGGTCTTTTTAGTCCCATGTTACATTTTATGTTGGTGTGCTGAATTACATGTTTCTGAAAGCAGCTGGTCACTCGTCAACATCTACCAATCCACACACACACCGTTTGTTCTCTTAACAAAACTGTGTTAGTTTAATTGTATGTACTGCTGCTCTAAATACTGTATTTTACTGAAGTCACCTTATTCTTACCTGCTGAGCTCTTCTTCCAAGATGAACATTTCAATCTTTTCTGTTCACTGTTATTACTTCATTACATGAAATGCCAGTAAAAGAGTGATTTTTGTAGCATTGTCTCTATTTCAGGATGGGCTTGAAAAGATTTTAAACTGATGTAAATGTTAAGACAATTAAATGCGCTAAACAGGGTGAATTCCTCCCCTGACATTTTCAGGCAGCGCTGGTGTAATGGCATTGAACCCCCCCCCCCACACTTTTACCACATGAAAGCACCCTCCTCTTCACTCTGCTCTTTCAGTGTTTAGTTCCCACTAATCTACCAGCAGTGACAAATCTGATTGAACGATAATGCCAGAATTATTTTCTTTCATTTCATTTTTTTTTCTTTTTCTTATTTTCAATTTAGTGGCTGCACTTTAAGCAGCAAATCCACTGGGAGTAATTGTGGCGGGGCGATTTTCCCTGGCTGCTATCTATACAAGTGTTACTAATGATTTTATAAATTACACCCTGTTCAATAACTACATGCTTGTAGCTTCATTTAAAGACACCGTCAACAAGCTGAACTAATGTCTGTGACTAAAAACCAGTGACTGGGCAAGACGCCTGTCTCGAAACAGACTAAACAACAGGTCTGAGCCGAAAAACATCCTGCAGGATAAAATTCAGCGCAAATGAATGTTACATGTTCCTTCTAGTTGTGTCTTTCTCCACTTAAAATTGAAGAATTCTGTGATCGTTTGATTGATTGTCAAGTTAGAAACCAGTTAGACACCAGTCAGAAACTATTCCAGTGTAGGCACCAGTGACAGTTTGAAAAAACATTAAGGATTAAGTCTCTCCTTAATAGATACAAGGCCTATACATTCTGCTTCTTGAAAATTTTCATCCTCGTCAGCTGAGAACATCGTCTGGGAGAGAAGCTTAGTGCAGATGACAAGACAGAGTGTCTGCATGTCTGCTATAAGCTCCTTCTACAGTCTAAATGTCCCTGTATTTCTGTGTCAAAAAGCTCCATAAAGCCTTGAAATAAACGAGGAAAAAAAGAGCCACGTTATGCTTATGGCAAAATGACGGAAAATGAATTATGGGTAACAAGAGAACATAAAAAATTTAAGCAGCTGCAGTTGTCTAAAATGTATTGAATGCTTTCAGAAAATGTTATCCACACCAGGTCAGGAACCTGATCTTCGACATATGGCGAAGATCACGGCAAAGATGAAAAAGCAGCAGCATGAGTAGTCGGGGGCGTGGCCTCCCTCAGCTCTGCATTTTGTCGCTTTGAAATGATGGTGTTGTCAGAACAGAGGCAGGATAGAGGGTGTTAACACAGTGGGGTGCTATGAGATGCCCAGAGATGATAATTCTGCCTGTGCAGGTATTCATAGATGTTGTCTATTCTGGCTGCAGAGAGATTGGAAATGAAATTTCCACTGGTTGGAGTGTGTCTTTGCTGATATATTGGATTTTAAGAAACATTAGTTCATGTCACAACTAGGAGCTATACATTGCTTTAAGGTTTTCAGGTGATTTGAGCCAGAGTCTAAATCTGATTAGATTTTTAAACACATATTCAAATTATTAATTTATATTATGGCCAAATTAGTAGTTTTCTAAATTAGGAACAATGAATGAACAGAATGACAAGTAAATCTTAATAAAAATAAACTCTGGGGTAGTGTGAACACTGAGACATTAAGGCACCCTGTGAATATTTTGGGATAGGTTGTCATGTCTCAGGCTTACCTACCCTAAATTATTAGTAAGTATCTAAGCAGTGCACTGGTTGTTAATTACATCGTTATCCAAGCACATTAGAATGTCTTTTCGCTGCATGTGAGTGTGAAGCTCTCCAGTTACTCCTGGGTCAAGATGCTTGAGTCTTTGGTTTTATTTATTTTTTTTCTCTTTTCTCAGATTTGAGTGTTGAGAAGTATCTGTCACAGGATCCACCTTACCTTCTCATTTGGATCTTCATGTGAATAAGTCCAGTCAGAAACAGTTAAATCTATTACACAAAATATGTAGGTAATTGGTTCAGCGCATAATGAGCTATTAAACCTACTATCATCCACTTTTAGATACATTTCTAGTCACCACTTTGTCACACGTTACACAGTGAAATACGTTTTCAACAAATATAGAAATATGATGTTGTTGGGTAAAATGAAAAGGCTGAGCTTGTTGGAGGTCAGTTTGTGTGCTTTATAGCAAATTTGCCACTAGGGCTGTGAATCAACCCTGGCTTCACAACTTGATCTGATTTCGGTTCGCAAGTGCCTGATTTGATTCAATTTAAAATCATTTCAATTCAATTCTGTTAAAACATCTTTTTACACAATTATGGAAATTTTATAGTCTTTTATTAATCCCAGAGAAATTACTTCTCTGCATTTGACCTAAGGGGACCAGTAGACAGTCATATGCAGTGCCCAGGGAGCTACTACTGAGTGTTTTGCTCAATGGCACACCTGGCCATGCTGGGATTTGAAGCAGGAGATTTCTGTATCCCAGCCTGATGTTCTACCTATTGAGCCACCAGGCCACTAAATTATTTATCTATTTATCTATTTTTATTTTTAATTTTCTTTTTTTTTTTGAAAATTTTAAAAGTATTTTCATAGGCACACCATAAATGATTTCAATTCATTATGAAATCAAAATTTAAGAAATTTTTCTTGGAAAACAATCAGTAATGCACTTTGCTGACTTCATTAAGTATTTTTTAAAACACAAGATTTATGTAAATACAAATTATTTCTGCCAATTTCAAAGACTTTTCCCTTGCCTTTGTTTTACAGGTGATACACATCTTTCGCCCAGCCATTTACAAATTGACTGACTGCTTCATGAGTCTTGCATACTTGGGATTACTGCGCTGTGTAAACTTCTTTTCATCCCCAAATAACTGTACACATCATATCACTCAATGTGTGGTAAAAGAGACCACAAATTTGGAGTCTGTAAGAAATACGTATAGGTGAAAGAGAAAATAACGCCACCAGTACGATAAGAGGACTGACACAAGTAAAAGTCAGAGGACTGAAGTCATAGGGAAAATGGACAAATTAAGATCAATCTAAGGATTTTTTAAAATCGTTATCAAACAAGTATCGTTGTTAATCATAAAATCGATGTTTCTTGTGCAATCACCACTTTTCAACAGCTACAAAAAGAGCTGTATCAAGAAATGAATGAAAAACAGTTTCTTAGTTTCTTACACATAAATCATATTTCTAAAACATTAATTTATAACTCATAGTGCAGGGAATGCTGTAACCGGCCACATGAACTTGAAAGACATTATCATCTTTCTATCTAGTGTCACTATGCTATCATTAATGAACTCAGATGGTGAATAGATAACCATTAGTTTAAAAAAAGTAGTCCAACGCTGCAAATACTGCATTATTTAAACATACCGTTGCTATATGATACTTGTAAAAACTCATTGCTCCTTATAAGTGAGCCAGTCCACGACACTGTTTAAACACAATGTCAGCATGCATGTATAAGCCAGATTGTCACGCAGGCTGTGGTACATGCTGATGGTCCTTACATTTGTCTTACATGTTAACATACATAACTTTGTATATTGGTTTCATATTTGTTGTAATATTATTATTGTTGTATTACCATTGTTTTATGTCAAATAGTTTGTAAATAGTTAGACAGTGACCATTTGATGTGTATTAAATATATAAAGCAACAGTTTCTGATCATTACCTTTCTGTCTGCTAGTGAAATTATATGGGGCTGCAAAACGTTGGATTTACTCTGACCATCATGGTCACGGGGATTTTATTTTTAAAAACTGAGGGACAGTATTATGAAATAATATACTTGTGTGTTGCAACAATGATATACCTGAAAACATTAATAATAAAGACAGATTTCGGAACCAGGTGCATCCTGAGTGGAAGACATGTAGAAGAAGTGGAGACAACCAGCGAAGAGCACAAAGGAGCGGATTGGGGAGAGAATAATTTTGGAGTGGTTCTGTTCCTCCATCTCTTTAGAGCTCAGAGTATAGGTTACGGAAAGGGATTCAGAGTCAGCATGGGAAGCAGCTCAATTAGTGGAGACCTTCCTTACAGCCTGATAAGGGTCGAAGACCTACCACTTTGAGATACCTCAGAAGTCCAACATGGCACAGGGCAAGACATTGAGGTCTGGGTGTGGAGATGGTCTTACTATAGAGCCAGAAAGAACTAAGCCTTGAGAAAAAACTTTTAGTGCCAACAAGACAGTTAATTGCTCTTACTGTGGCCAGGAAGGACATATTCAGCCAGAATGTCCAGTTAGGAAAGCGACTGCTTTCAGTTGAAGTAGTAGACATCTAAGACCAACAGGTAATCCTGGAGCAGGATATTCTGCAGGAGTTGGTTCAGGTCTGTAGGCTCATTAACATTGTTACCAGCTCACAGACAGAAACAGGGATTAGGGAAGAAGGGACCAGGCACAGACAGGTTCAGGGTCTAGCAGCACTAACCTCCCAGTCACCAGAATAGGTCAGTCCAGATGTGCCAGGTACTGGCCAGGATTCAGCTGAGGAACAACATTTTCTTACTGAATTGCCTTACTTTGGAGTATTCAAGGATGGTACAGTTAAAGTGAGGAAGAGTAAAAGGCAGAAAAGGAAACAGTTGCATCATAGTGAGAATTTGATCAGGGCTGTTCGAGCCTAAGGTTTGTGACATTCCCAAAAGTGATGATCTTGAAGAGCATCAAAAACAGGTTAAGTCAGTGCAGGATTGCTTCGAACAGGCAGCACTAGTGCAGCAGGGTCAGGTGGCTGGGGAGGGGTATTTCCTCAGGGACAATGTGCTCTGCTATAAAGCAACTACAGATGATGGGGAGAGACTGGTGGTTCCACAGAGTCTCCAGGGACAGATGTTAGAGTTGGGCTGTAGTATTGCCTGGGCTGGTCATTTAGGCCCCAAAAAGACCTTTGATAGAATTTCTAGCTGGTGTTACTGTCTGATTATGGAGATGCTGAATTACTGTCATATAGCAGGGAATAAAAATGTTGACAAGTTTACTCTGGAACCTCTTCCAGCTTTATTTAGTGGAATATCTATGGACAAAGTTAGGCCTTTAGAGCAAACCCGGTCAGGACATTGTTGCATACTGTAAATTTCTGATTGAAGCACCAGATTTTCTGAAGCATTTCACATTACTGCTAAACCAATATCTTATGCACTACTGTAGCTTTTCTCTACGGTGGGTTTCCCATCTGAAGTTATGACAGATAAGGGAAAAATGTCCTGTCACCATCCCTAGACCAATCACCTGGGCACAAAACAGTGCTCAAAAGCAAGCTGAAGGAGTTCATCTACACTGAGCCACATAAATCCCGAATTTCATGTTTGCTCATATGGAAATGCCTCAAACTTCAGCCGGTCTCTCTCCCTTTCAGCTTCTTTATGGCAGACACATGAGAAGTCCCCTGGGCATGCTGCAGGAGTCCTGGGTGAAGCCCTAGAAGACCAGTGTTTTGGCATTTGTCTTGCAGATAATGGAGAAACTGAAGCAAGCTACCAGTCTAGTGAGGAAAAGATTGAAGATGGCTCAGAAGGGACAGCAACCCTGGTAGAACAAAGCAACAAAAAAATAGATTCTTCATCCCAGGTCAGCAGGTACTTCTACCAACAGCTAAAAACAAGTTAATGGTAAAATGGCAAAGTCCATATTTGGTGCTGAGGTAGCTGAGCCCAACAACCTATGGGATCAAGATGCTGGAAGGGAGACGTCCAAAGCACACATTCCACATCTACCTGCTGGTGGAGTGGAAAACCCAGGAGGTGCCATCTCAACAGCAGGTGTTTGTTCAGACATTGGAAGTGAAGCATAATGATGTGGCAGGCAATTTTGCTGCTACTAGTAAAAACTCAGCATTCCTTTATTTCTCCCACCTCTTTTTAATGTAGCAGGAACTGCAGGCCATTGTTCTACCAGCCTTGTTCCAGGAGAAACCTGGGGCAACAAACTTAGTGGTGTAGGACATCTGCCAAAAGGATCACACCCCCACCAGGAAAAAAATGCATGGCATCGCACAGAAATTAGTATTGAACAAGGAGACTGCTGTGGTGCTGTACCTGGGTGTCATTGAGACTTCCACATTGTCCTGGTGGTTTAAAAAGATGGAACCCTCAGGGTTTGTATCAGCTTCAGAAAGGGAAATGCACAATCACAATCTGATGCTAATCCTTTGACAGCACTTGATGACCTCATTGAGGCTATTGGCAGGTGCTGCTGTCTGATTCTGCCAAGCCCCTGACTGCTTTCCAAACACCCCAAGACTCTGGCAGTTTATCAACATGCCCTATTGTCTCCACAAGGTTCCTAGCAATCTTCCAAATGTTAACGAAAAGAGTCCTTGCATCTATGAAAACATTTCAAGCTGCTTATGTTGATGATATTGTTATCTATCATGCCTTTTAGTGGGATCATCTGAGCGACCTGGAGACAGTGCTATGGAAATTCAAGGAAGAAGGCCTGACCATCAGCCCTAAGAAATATGCCATGGCAAAGCAGGAGACTCCATACCCAGGCTACATTCTTGGCAGCAGGGTCATTAATCCTGTGCAGGACAAGGTGGCGGAAATCTCAGCAAGGGAGAGGCCATCCACCACAAAACAATTGAAATATTCTAGGTCTGGTAAGACCCTAGCTCTGCCTGGGTTCTGGGCCTGGTAGTTTGGTACAGGCATTTCAACTGTGATTTCTCTGAGAGAGCAGCCCCCTTATCCAATCTCACCAATACTGCCAAAAGCAAGACTGTGTGGGGGAAGGAGCAAAAAAAGGCTGTCCAGGACCTTAAAGATACCTTGTGCAAAGAACCAGTGTTGCAGAGCTTTCCCAGGGAGACCAGGTACTCAGCAGTGAAGCTTCAGTGTTTACCCTTCAAGTGAGCCATTAACACTTTTAAGTCCTACCTGACAAGGAGGGAATTCAACTTAGCAACTGACTACAATATGCTGCAATTGACTGGAGCAGATGAAGAACACCAACAGACAGATCAGTAAGTGCTTCCTCTTCCTTCAAACGTACTGATTGTTCATCTGCCACCCACTAGGGAAACACTATGGACAATATTGCACAGGTTGAACACATTGACTAATGCATAAAAATGATAAAGTTTCTTATTTGGAAACCTCTACTAGTCTGTCTGTTTGTGAGTCTTTCTCACAAAGGTCTGCTTCCCGGTGGGGACATTGCCATGGAGCGAACATTCGGCAATGCAGCCACAGGAGGCGTTGAGCTGCTAATTAGTTTGTTAGGTTGTGCCAAGTAGGCAGAGGAGAGGGGGGTTGGTAAGGGAAGTTTAGTTACGTTTTTTGTCAAGTTTTAATTTAGTCTATATTAGTCTACATGTCTTGTATATAGAGGATACGTTAATTTGCAGTGTGTCACTGTTGTTATATATATACTTTCCCCTTATAAGGATGGTAGTGGTGTTGAGCATTAAAACTGGGGGAAAAAGCAGAGTAAGGAGTCTGAGATTGGATCAGGACACGGACTGCCATCACTGCTACCGTCAACCTGCCAGTCTTTTTTTTTTTTATCTGCTTCTAACTGTTTTGTCAACTTTGTTGGTAATGAACTTTTCTCACTAAGTAAAATCAGAGGTCTGAAAACAATTTTTTGGACTTCGTAAACCATGTTCTGTATCTCCATACTGCTCAGGTCCATCCTGTTTGTAAGGGTTCACCTTCAAGACCTTACAGCTGATCTTCAGTTGTGCTACTTTTTCAGTTCAAAGGGAAGGGTACTAAGTAAGTCTCTTATTCTTTTCAGCCTCTGTCTTCAAACAGACAGCACTTTCATTTGGCAGATGCTTTTATCCAAAGAAACTTACATTTCACATACAGACTGGGCTGGGATTTAAACCAGGAACCTTCTGCATCCCAGCCTGATATTCTACCCATTGAGCCACCAGGCCACTTGAGGGAATGCCTTCTTGAGAGGTGTTCTGTTTTTCTCTCCTTTGTACCAGTAACTGGTAATGTACTTTACGTTTACCACTATGGTAGACTAGCAAAGTGTACACAGCAGTGTCAAAAACAGCAGTGGCTGTATTGTTGGGTTTCCTTTAAACGAGTGTATGTCCAGACCTGTGTTGGGTGTCTCTTTACTGCATGGGATGTCCCTCATGTGACTGTGTGACTCCAACAGATTCCTCTCAGGGTCATATACTAGGATAAATTCCTAGGTGGATCAACGAAATCTGGAAATGTTGGACTGTGCAGCTATACATCATTGAAACATTGCAATGAAACTAAGTAAATTTTGATATTTAAAGCACATTTTGAAATAAGTGTTGCCAAAAGTGCTGTGCAACAAGTTTTAATGAATAAAATTTGCTGAAAAGGACAATACACAACATAAAAAAACACAAACATATCTTTCTGTCTTTTTGAAAGTGACACAGTGTATCTAGGCTACTATATTTGTCTGTCTTAATGTCTGACAGTGTCATAGTGTCTGTTGATGTATACTTCTAGCAATGAGTGTAACCTTGTCTCTGTTTATCAGTTAGCATTGTGTCATTTGGCATTTATTTAATATCAGGCCTGTACTGTATCTGATGATGCCTGTTGGCTTCCACTGGTTTGTGATGGTGTGTGTTTATCTGTTTGTGACTGTTAGTGTTTGCTGGTGTGTCCACGTGTCTGTATTTTCTGTGAGTTTGTATGTGTGCGCACGCACGCATGTGTGTTGGTGACAGTTGAATGTGGTGGTGCGAGTTGGTGTGTGCTGGAAACAGCTTGGAAACAGAACTCAACTAGCAGATTCCACACACCAAACTTTGTTGGATTCTAAGCGCGTGGTGCTTTTGAAGTGTTACTGTATACAAATAAACTTAATTGAGCTGAATTGAAGTTTTTATGCTTTCATCTGTCACTACAATTTACAGGAACCTTTTGGAGGAAAATATGTCCAATTTATTATTTATTTTTTTATTTTCTTTATGCTGTACAGAAAATGTTGTAATGTGTTGCGCAGTGGGGGTGGGGAGGTTAAGTGAATTTATCTAATTTAGCTCATGTCTGTAATTCAGCGCATTGTAATTACAGCAATTATGGAGGTGGAGGTCACCTTTTGTAAGACTGTTTCTGAATCTCAGAGAGCCTGTCAGCGGTAAATAGTGATCCAGCATCCGTTGTTTGCTTTCCTGTGTGCTTTGAGCACCTACACTGTGTTTGTGCCACACAGAGAGCCTCATCACCAACACCTTAGGGCATTCTTCACGTTTTTTGTGATCATTTGTAAAATCTTTATTACACAGCTTTCTCCCATTTTTATATTTCAACTTAAAGATAAAAATCCATTGTCTTTCGATTCGACAAGACTACCAGATTCACTTGTTGTTAGTCTTGAATTTGTGTGCAATGCTTTATTTTTTTATTTTTTTGAAATACGAATCCTTCTTGGTACATAGAAGCATTTTAATACAAGTACATAATTTTGACATGGTCATTTTAAAAGTGGCTCGCAAGCCAAAAAAGTGTGAGCACCCCTGCTTTAAACAAAGTAGAGACTAGTTACTTTTAACATGATCTGTGTTGTACAAATTTCTCACAAGCTCTCATTTATCAGGAGTGTATGTTCCTCTGAGCCAAGCCACAGCCTTCTGTAAGGATAGTTATCAGCCTGTAGGAAGTGCTCTGTGTGTGTGTTTACAATTTTTGTATTAACCTTCATTATATGTACTTCCATTTTAAATAAAAACAAAAATGATCAAGTCCAAGAAAAATGTTATGCTTTTAATCTATGTTAGTCATTGAGAAAAGAATTCAGCGCTGATAGCTAAGGTGCAATGACAATCTATATTTTTGTGTAATGTGACATTCTGTGATATTGTTAGTGTGTAGATGTATGTATAACAAAGGGAAGTATGTAAACGCTTGTGCACTGCTTTTCTCCTGTATTTCTATTGTTTCCTACAAGACCGATCTTTTTGATATGTGGGTTAAAAAACAAATAAAATAACATTGTGTTTTAACAGTGAGAACAATATGAACGACATGGCATGTGGTGCACACCAAATTGTTGACATTCAGTAATTAATTCCTGTGTTAAGGGTGAGAGACGGCAAAAGACTTTTACGTCTATGTTTTCCTATTCTGTTGTGATACAAAGGGGCTGTTTGAAGTAATTTGTCCCCAAGAGAGATACTGAATCCCATACAAGCTTTGATTTAGCAAAGCAAATTTAATTTTGCTTGGTTTATGCAAGCCGGGCATGGCTCTGACTGCTGTGATTTCACTGGAGGGAGAACCATCACTAATAGGAGGGTAGAATCACAGACACTAACAAAATTACCACTGTGCATATATTTAATAGAGCTGGATAATATACTCTACATGCTACCTGAAACGTAAATGGATCATCCCCTTGCAAGCCCCTGAACTGCTGTTCTTTTCTGAACAGGCGTTCCTGTTGAGGAATGCACTGTATATGCACCTTTGGTGTTCTGTATTAACAATCTCCATCCATCCATCCATCCATCCACCCATTTTCCATATCTCCTGACCTGTGTAGGGTCACAGGGGAATTTGGAGTCAATCCTAGATAGCTTAGCATACAAGAGGGTGGACACCCTGGACAGGGTGCCAAACTATCACAGGCCATAGTAACAATCTCTTCCTCTCTTTCTTTCCCATTGATATGACTATGTCTCAGTGTCTTGCATGTTTTAACAATCGTATCTGTTCATTTGTTTTGCATTGCAACAAAGATGTCTGTTAAACCAGAAGCTCTTTGGTGTCTCGCTAGGTTTATACAACATTTTAAACCTACAGGCACTTAAGGACATTTATCATTTTTTATATTTGGTAAATATTATAGAGAATGTTATGTTTGAATGTAATGAATTTTATAAATGTTCTTCACAGAGAGGCTGTGTTGTTTTATCATCATTGCTGTGACTGATTCCAAACCCTAAAGGAACTGTATTGTAATATCATGACATTTCTCACTGCACCATAATTACAAACTAAAGGACATCATTATATTAGCCTTTTATAGCCACGGATGGTTTAACTATTAAATGGACATTTGAAAGAATTCTTCACCTTTCACATTTGATCAGATTCCATTAGTTTGGGATTTTTAAATTCTATACATTAATTTGTTACCAAGTGTCAGGTGACTTTTCCCATTTCCTTACACTAATTCTAAACTCAATGCCCTGTATGTTAACAGCATGACTGCATATCATCTTTAGTGTCCTGCTCTTCAAGACATACTGCGTGCTAATATGCTAATCATACTCATATAGTCACATCAGATACATGCAAAATTCCATATCAATTCAATTCAGTTTATTTTTATATAGCGCCTTTCGCAACAACGTGCCTCAAAGCACATTACACAGAAAATTACAGATATCCAGCCTAACACAGAAAAAAGCCAAATCTTTAACGTGTGTATTCAGTTCTTTCAGTTTAATATCATGTAAAATTGTTAACTTAGGTGAACTGTTTTAGAGATGATTACTGTTTGATATTTGTTCTGCTTGTACTGCCATCAGAATAAGATATGGGCTCTTCCAAAACAATCACTAATCAAGAGTCTTGCCTCAGCTTTATTAATCAGAGAACATCGTGGAGAAGCATTTTAGTCACCATGCCATTGTCTCTCCTGTGAGTCGTAAGAGATATTTATAGCCGGTTGCCTTAATGAAATGGTAAGAATTGAACCCTGTGGACATTTAGGCTTTATGATTGTCCATTGTACAGATTGAGTAAGGTCACTTACAGTTTACTCCAATGCCTAAGGTATTACTTTATGTTGCTAATGAACACTAAAACTCAACAGTAATACTTTTTATTTCACACTGGAGCAAAATACCTGTCATGTTACTTAATTAATATCGCCTTATTAATTTGTTTTTGTATAGTTATACTTACTGTTAATTAACATCTGTTTATGTTATGAAGCAATGTTTACCGCGTGCTATTTGTTTGTTATTCTTGAGAGTCGGAGTGTTCTTGTGATCAGGGCTTTATGTTTATATACGTATTTTTATGTTTGCCTATGTTTTTGTCCCTTGTTTATTTCATTTGTGAAGTGTGAAATGGAAAACGAGTCTAACTGCAAGGGAATTATAAAAATGGATTGCCTTACATTTTACTTGTTTCCTTTGTGAGTAATTATCGTTGTGGTAATCCACAGTGTTGCTATTAGTTTGTAATTAATGCTGTACATCTGAAGAGGAATACAAAGAGGATGAAAGTGATTTTCACAAAAGCTGTGCTTTCTGTTGTTTTTCTTACAGAGCTTTGTTAGAAGATAATGTCTTTATTCCAAAGTCTTTTAGAGTGCTTCCTACTACCTCAGTCAACAGAGCTAAAATTTACAATTCTAACCATACAGGTGTTTGATTTCTCTGACTATACCAGTTAGCCCACAGACAAGTACAACCAGTACGAATTTATATATATTAAAAAAAACATATATGCATGTAAAACAAGTTTACACAAACATTTTTAGCCATAAAATGCACAATGTCACACAGTGCCTACAGTAAGTGCTCTCCTGTAGTCAAAAGTGCACAAGATTCCGTGAAGTAAGACAGAGTCAGAATCATCTAACATGACAAGCACAAGTTAAAATTAGCAATGACACAATGGATAAGTAGGCAGCAATTTGAACATTACAGCAATAATGAAACTGATGTAGATGAAGTTCAAGTACTGAGGTGTCCCATGAAGAGATGAGTCTTCAGCTGTTTATGGAACCTGGACAGAGACGGTGAAGACCTCAAAGCAAGATGGAGCTCGTTCCACCATTTAGGCGCCAGAGATTAGAAGAGCCTTGGTGTCGACCGTTCTTCAGTAGGGGGTGCGACTATTCTCTTCCCATTGGAGGATTGTGGAGTGCGGGAGGGGATGTAGGTCTTGATTCGGGACTGTAAGTAGCTTCGAGCAGTCCCACTGTTGGTCTTCAAAGTAAGCATTAGGGTCTTGTATTTGATGTGAGCCTGGACCAGAAGCCAATGAAGGGAGATGAGAAGTAATGTACATGCATTTGGGAAGATTGAAGCAACAGACAAGAAACAACAGAACATTTTAGATGAATCCTGAAATAAAGGACTTTGATATCATAGAAAGAGGGTACAATTTTCCATAGTGCCAAAACCAGTCAGAGAACACAAGAAGAATCTTCTATGCAGATGGAGATTTACCACTTTTTAAAAATTTCCCTTTTGTCTTGCTTCTATTTTTGCTCTCCGTTTTAGACCATTCTTTACACTCACCTGTTCCTCCCTCTCTTTCAGACAGAGGGAAAGTTCAATGTTAACAGCAAGTTGAACCAAACTGTTAGCACTTCGATAAGGCTAAAGTGTGCATATGGGCATAAAATACAGTACACGTGCTGGAACAGAATGAGCTAATGACAAAGGTGCAAAATGTAACAGCACACATCCTGAATAGTTTTTCTTTTTCACGTGTATTTACATAGACAGAATTTTTTTTTTGTTTGTGGTCAGTATCTATCAAAAGCAGTACAGTACATCCTCTTCAAGATTTAACCAGGCATTGATTGTTATCACCCAATTTTCTGGGCCTGAATCCATTTTATTAAAGGCATTTGAATTATAATTGAAAGAAGAATGCAATTACAAGTGCCAGTCCAGAAGAACTTTGACTCATGTCCAACACAGTTGCATTGTTTCTGCTGGATATGTTCCAATAATCATTGACCTGGAGCAGATCCAAAATGGAGTCTGAAGAAGAGCCAGAATGGAAGCAGAGACAGAGCCAGAATGGTGCCTTGGTCAAAAAGATTCACTCATTCATTTTATAACAATTATTCCAGATTGTGTGGTAGAGGGCTGGAGCTTGTCCCAAGTAGCATATGGTACATCACAGGATTCTATTAAATATTAGTGTTTTACAATGTTAAAGTAAGCACACAATCTATATCAATTTCATTAACAAATTCAACTGTTGCTTGCTTTTATTTATTTATTTTTTCATGTCTGTAAAGAAAAATCACTGGAAGCATTTATAACTCCCTATTGGAGTAAAACAAAAACAATGTTAAGAAGTGAAATTCATGAAGAAGACAAAATCCTATTTACTCTGACATTTTGTAATGTTTCTGGTTCTTGGAGAATTGACTAATGTAAACCATAACAGTTAAGCATGTGAATAACGGAATGACAAGTGAATGTTGAATCATTTCTGTTTCATTGAATGTAATTGTTGGTAAGGGAGCCGAGATGGGGCACAGAATCAGAGTGGGAAGACCATTGATGGGGCAAAAAAAAAAAAAAAACTGTCAGACAGCTGGAATCAAATAGACTGAGGAGTGTGAACTGAGTACATATCCAACACTGAAAGCTCGTTATTGAATGATGATGTGGCATTGGTGCTGCCTCATAAAGATTCTATTTAGGCCTCAAGCACTAACAGATAATGACAAGCCAATAACCTATTAAATTAGTGATTATTCAAGGAAGGAACTACAGTTGTCCAGGCAAGATTTGCTAGGGGTTAGTGCCACCTCCTCCCTAGGATATGAGTGAGTATTAAAACCATGGAAGATGGAATAACTGGTATTGTCACACTTTATACATGACACTTTCATGTACCTCACACTTTTATTATTAAAGGACGTATTTTAAAATTTCCATAACATCATGACAAAATGGATTCAGTCTAACATTATCCAGGACAGCTAAATCACAATTTTCAAAAAGAAATATTGCAATTCTTAATATATTCGTGTTACTTTGAAACTCGACCTGTTACTGAACACTTTAGGTGGGCTTCATTAATGTATTAGTAATGAATTAGTATTTCCCTTTCAAAAAAAACCTACTGCCAAATAATCATGGCTGTCTTCCATGGTGATATATTGGGAGAGGAGGAGCTCTGTGGAATTATGGCAGTGGTCATGTCGTAATTTTCAGCACGTGTAAATGAAGAGCAGAGCCAATCAGCTTCCTAATTCACATGATAACCTGCAGGAGCACATGGTGAAAACCAGTTAAACTAGAACACTAAGGAAAGCCAATTCTACAATCCCAGAAATGAGGCCGCTCATTCTACAGTTCAAACTACATGCATGGATCACGTCAGCTGTGACCAGCTGGAATCCAGACCTACACGCAGAGGGGAACAGAGCGTAAAATTTTTAAAAGGAACTAGAGAGTTATTTAAAGTTTAGAATTTGAAGAGCAAAGCAAAGTGACGTAAGGGGAAAATGACATGACATCTGTGGCTTTTCGAGTCACTGGTCTGTTCTTATGTCCTTGTGGAATAATTAGCGACTGTATTCAATCAGTTATTAAAATGGTGCTGCTACTCTGATTGTAAGCTTGTGCATGGCAGATAAACAGGGCATTCAGTCAGGAGGGACAGAGGAAGTGGGACACAGCACTGCAATATGGAACACCGTGTTTTTACAACAGGCACAGAGACGGACGACTGTCTAAAGATTTTTGAGCTGGAAGGCCCCAAGGGAGAGAACACCATGTTCTGAACCCCACTAATAAATTATTTATTCAAATTAGCAATTTGGATGTTTTGCTTGGGGGAAAGAAATCCAAGAAAACCATAAATAAAGTTCATTTTTTATTTGTGTTAAAGATAAAACAAAGTCAGAAAAAACAATCTGAAGAAAGTTGGAATCATCTCTGGAATCCTAAGATATTAAATAAAATCGCTTCTGTTCTGTCTGTGTAATAGTTCAAGTGCATGCAACTGAGATGTGTGTTTTAGCAAGTTTTTCTTTAAAAATATTTTAAAAATTAAAAAATATGTATTTTATAATTTTTAATTACTTAAAAGCATTTCACCACACTACTGTGAAGCATTTTTCCTTCCATGGTGTCTTCAAGCTTTTCTGTACAGCATTAAACACTGCTGTGTTCATTTTTGCTATGTACAGCAATGCAGGTCCACTTTATGAACACAAACCTTTAAGCGTGCACCAACTAGCATGGTATCAGATACTAACACATTGTAGTGGACAAATTAGCATATTAGTCTTTCATTTGTCCACAGTTATGTGTACCACCATGTGCACTAGCTGCTAATGTATTTTATGAAAAAGTCATACTCTATCACCTAATATAGAGACCACAATATAAAATAAATGTGGTCAGGGCTTTATGTTTATATACGTATATCGTAAATGTGTCATAAATGTTTCTCAGTTTCAAAGTTAAGTTTTACCTGAAGTAAAACTGAAAACAAGAACGTGTATATTTCCTATAACTGTTGTAAATCAGTTACATTCAAGCATATTGTGTGATGGAAGCAGTGTAGTTAGCTCAGAGGGAAAGTGGAAAAGCCACATTGAAAAAGCCAGAAGCTGTGTTTCTACCTGACATTTTGTAACCAATTGTGTTGGGCTCATGGACATCAAACACATGGACCAGACTGGATTAATCAAATCAGAAAACTTTATCAGCAGCTTGGATATCAGTATTCTCAAACAATGTAGCATAAGCCAGGCTGCAAGAGATTTTGGGCTCTGTGAAAGATATGTTATGATTTTATCTTACAATAACATGCTATGCTACATAGGTGGCATGGTGGTGTGGTGGTTAGCACCTCCAGGCCTGGGGTTCAATTCCTGCCTTGGGTCTGTGTGTGTGTGGAGCTTGCATGTTCTCCCTGTGCTTGGTGGGTTTTCTCTGGGTTCACCAGTTGCCTCCCACGGTCCAAAGACATGCAGGTTAGGTTGACTGGTGTGTCTAAATTGCCTGTAGTGTGTGCCCTGTGGTGGGTTGGCACCCTGCCTTGGGTGTCCCCTGCCCTGCGGCCTATGTGTTCCTGGACGGGCTCCAGGTTTCCCCATGACCCCCACCAGGAATAAGCAGTATAGAAGATCACTGACTGACTATGCTATATTTTAATTTTTGTGGACTCCAGTCAGTCACGGGGCATTTGGAATCATCCTAAGTTTCCACCCTTCTACAATGCCCTAGATCATAACGGTCAAAAATATCAATTAAGATTTGTAAACCATGGTAATACCATGTGTTTGGCACCAGCAACATATTTTGAAATGATGACATTTGACAACAGTGTTACAAATTACCTATATGAAAATGTATTTTCTTGTTAGGTTGGACCCTGTTCTCTAGTTCATCAGCAAAGATGTTTAATAAACATGCAGGTGTATCATCTGCATTGCAGGCTTTGAAATTAACTCTTAGGAACAATTTACTCGTGCCAAATAAACTGACCCAGTCAAGACCTTTCAGTCAGGAGCTGTAGGAGGTTAGAGTTGAGGTTGGCCTGCCCTCCCATCTGCAGGACAAAAAGCAGGCTCAGAGTTATTGGGCGGTGGGGGGGGAGGGGGAGGGGGTCAGCCTCCAGTAACCTCTCACACATTACTTTCTGCTTAATTACGGATTGTTGGTTCCACAGAAGGTGTCACCAGCCTTTTTGGTCAGGGACAGATGGTGTCTTTTTTGTGGGCTTCATCTTGAAGTGGAGCTCCAGGGAAACGATAGAGCTCACAGCTGCTTAGTGCAGCTCCAGCAGATCTTCTCAAAGATTTCTCTCAGGAATTAACAGGACATACCAATGCCCAGAGCAGGGAAGGGCCCAGCGTTTTCATGTCCTTTTAAGTGTGCTTATAGCAGCCTTCACAACCTTGTGCAAATTTACCCTGGTGTCTTCTGTAGCCCCAGCTCAAGACTCTGGTTTCAAACTCGGATACCTATATACCGGCAGGTGTATTAGTTCTGTTGGAGATGGGCCGTTCCTCAGCTGAAAGGCAGATGGTGTGAATAACAGCACAGAATGTGGTCTCTGGGAGGTCACAAGGTTACACGGGGACAAGAAGTGAAAGGGCCCCCAGACTGTTACAAGAAAGGCTTCCTGGGACAAGAGAAGGGGAGGGGCAACTGCTGTAAAATGAGAGACAAGGGAAGTATCTGGAGCCTATTGGTCAGCCTGTTCTGAATGGAGGCAGCAAATCCTGCCGGCAGATGCCCTTCATGGGAAGACGGGGGATCTGAAAGACTAAGGCACCAGTCATCGTAGAGCTGCTTCTCCTCTCCTATCTCTTTGCCAACATTACACAAATGGTATAGGTATAAAGGTATACTTTACATGTATGTCAAATTTTTTTTTTCACGTATATGTGTAAGGGCATATTTACACACAGCTTTCTGTCATTTTGAGGAAAGTATTATCGTCAATATTTACAAACAAGGACACTAGGTCTCCTGCTGTTTGCTAATATTCATAGCTATGCAGAGTGTGTCGTGGAGTTAAGAGTTAGGTGAGGCGGGAAATGGTGGTGTCGAAAGAACACAACACAGGTGTCACTTTCTGTTCGTCCTTTGTGCTGTTAGTGTGCAGATTTATGAGTGTTTTAACCCATGGTAGTGCCTTTCCATCGATCCACGTGGGCTCTCACAGATTTAATGGCTTTACTGTTCAGCTTTCTGAAAAGGAACGTGAGAGGAATATATCACTGCTAACAGGAGGAAGGCGACAAGGTCTTGGGTCAGAGAAATGTTTACAGCTTTATTACAAGGAGAACACACAACATCATTCTCTGTTGCTGTCAGGTGTCTTCTAAACAGAAAACAAACGACGCCATCATGACAACAGCTGCGTCAGAAAACTATGCTACTAAAACATAATTGATCACCCTGAGGTGTGAAATATTCTATAGCTGTCTATACGGCCCAGTTTATGTGAGCTCTATAGCTTTTCATGCTGGAATTTATTGGGGCGAGTCAGTGTTGTGGGGCTGAGAGCAGATATTTATGGATACAAAGCAGACAACTTACACAGTGACCCAGGCCTGACACTCTGCTGCTCGGATGTAAAAGCAGCATTTCCACTTCAGTGAGGATATGATGTTGTGAAGGGCTGAGCTGTTTAACACGAGTCACACCATTGTGTTTAGCCCCACAGACTGCTTCATTTAGGACTGAATAATGGGGCTTGATTACAGCCTGTAAGTCAGTGCAGAGCTTAAAATCAATTCTCAATGCAATTTGTCTGAGTGATTACAGGAGTGCAGACACCTCCCGTTTTGCTGGACATAATAGGAAGTGATTGTGTCAGACAACATCATCTCTGTAAATTGCTTGTTACCTTTTCACATAAACACTTTCGTGGTGGTGTATCTTGTTTGCTGAGAGTACTTTCCTAATTACCCACAATCCTCTTGTAGGTGCGCAAACATGGGGATGAATTCTCTCATTGGTGCCAAGTGTTTGGTTTTATTCCCAATAGTGTTTGGGTGAAGTGTTCGGCATATGTCTGGAATAAGAGTTCAAGTCAGAATGCCAGCCCATTCTTAGGTCAATCAAACACATACACACACTCGCACACAACTACACCAATATTATTGACTGGTATCTAGACTTGCAGCCTAACTGTAGCCTTGTTGGCTATTAGACTTGTTAATCCTGTGATCCTAACCTGCAGTTTTCTGGTGTGAGTCTAATACCTTAACCATCACTTCAACAACACTGCCTGTATGAACTCTGCAAAACACACAAGCTTGTTGTGCTGAGAAAATTTACACCCCTCTCACACTCAAAAAGGCAATTATGCTTCTACTTTGCCACGTCCAGATTTTGCCATCTGCTTCAGTGAAAGTTGTGAAACCCCCCTCCCTCCTCTGCACTGTATATAGTCTTATTATTGGCATTCTCAGTAGGAGTTACATAAGAAGTGTAAGTTATGGATGTTCTCCTTCATGCCACTCCTGATGTGGCTTCAGCATGGTTCAAGCTGTTCCCCTGCTGGAGGCACGCGTCCAGGCTGATGTGCAAGATCCTAAACATCTCAGGGTGCAGTCACACAGGCAGAGATTTTGTTCACCTATTTTAAGGGGGGGGGGGGGGCACATGCGCAACAGCACACATGCACACACACCAATTTCATGTGTGCACCATCTTAATGTAACAACATTTGAAAGTGTTCATGAAAACACATTAAAACTATATGAACTGTAACCATACATTAAATCTAACTATAATTTTTTTCATACATGTATATGTTTACAGTTTTACTTTCTTTGATATTCTGAGTTACCTACTAGTGAGTTGCAGAGATGAGACAGTTTGGATGGCCCAATACAGTGCATAAGACACCTGCACTGGTTCTGCTGGAATTAAATCAAACAAAATGAACAGATCTGTAGTTATTTCAAAAATGATAACAGAATATCCCAGATTTAAAAAACAATCTGACGAAACCTGTGTCGTCTCGGTGTGAATGGTATGATGTCAGTAATATGATGTCACTACAGAGAGAGGCCCTTTGATTTTAGAGCTTTGAACTGCTTTCTGTAGGCTGCTGCAAGGTTTTTAAGCACATCTCATTGGTTGCTCCTAAATTACATAATAGCCCCAGGGATCCTCAAGAGCTTTGGACAGAAACTCATATTTCATATTGTACTTGTTCTCTGTCCTCTTAGGCACATTCTGTTTCTTGTTAGTAGAATGATAGTAGTTTGATGCATCTTCCTCACAAGTTGGGCAGAGCGGCTGGCAGCTTTCAGACTGAAGACCATCGTTGTCACAGGAGAGAAGAAGTGTCCTTAGGTTCCTCTGGACAGAGGCATCATAGTGTTTTCTGTTTCTCATTACAAAGCCACCACTAGCGGCTTGATGATTTGGTGGTAATAGCTCAACCACAGCATGCGCCATACGGGACAATGTCACGATACATACGAAAGGATGTACAAAGGAATGATGCTTATTTTGGCAGCAGTGTCACCCCTGGTGCCAGTAATGGAACTAGTTTTAATGTGGGCTGTAAAATGCTGAATATTCCCCTGGAGGTCAATGCGTTAATCAGAAAGAGTGCAGCCGTGTAAAGGCAAAATGTGATATGGACCATGTACACACATGTAACACTAAGCATGCTGTTTGACATTTGTCGTGAAACTTGCCATCCAAGTCCATTGTTTTCTTTACTGCTCTTGTGTTAATCTGTTGATACTTATTAAAGCTTTCCATATGTTTTGTTCCAAATGTGTTAATGCATATGTTTAACTGCTCGTTAGGCTGCCATATTTGGCTCCAGATGTCTCGATATTCGTATGCACTCTCTCAACAACAAGTACAGATGTTTCTACCCAGACCAAGCTACAGGAGTTAGCAGCTTCCATCCTTAGAACTAGCCTCTCCTTTATAATCAGTGCGGTGTTGTGGGGGGTTATTTTTCTTCTGGATCCAACATTTATCCCCTGCACTGGGCTTTGTAATTAAATCCCTTTAAAAAGTGATGTGGTTTTTCACTGAGATCCTGGTGAATCTTTCCTCTGTGGGAATCCTAGGCCCTTTCATTGCTCTTATAGAGAGGAAGATAATACACATTTCAGCACTGCTGGTGTAAACAATCTAAGGAGAGCTTTCTAAGGATTACAGATTTAACAAGGCTTTTGTGCTGCCTAATTGCATTAGAATGTAGGACCCTGAGTGCTGGGCTGATGAACCTGGCCAATAAGACTGACTGTAGAGAGAAAACCCACAATGCCTCACCTAAAACTCACCCTGTAAAACATAGCCACACACAGTGTCCCTCCTCACTCACTCACACACACACACACACACACACACACACACACACACACACACACACACACACACACACAAAAAATGAGTGTATCCTCAATACTATTAAAAATGCCCACTGCATAGTTGTGCAGTTGTGGCATTATCTTAGTTATACCTTTCCCACAAAAAAGAGACATTTAAAGTAAATTTGTTCAGCCCATGAAAATGACAGACCCCATGGCGCTTACAAAGAATTTGCAGTCCAAACGGAGACTCACAGAGTCGCCTTTATTCACATCCTCTGGTCTGAATAACGGCTGAATCTCGTGAGAACTGTGAATAAGGGTGCTGATTTGTCTGAGGTGGTGCGCAGGACCATGCTCGGAGCTTGAGAGGCACAATCATGCTGCAGAGCATTTGAATCCTGGAAAAGTGTTTACTTTAAGGCCTCGCTGCCCTCGTTTTAGCTTATTAAGTCACAGTCAGAACCTCTTGCAAATCTAACACTGAAATATGATTCAATCAATTACTATCCTTTTTAAAAACAAAAACATTAATGCAACACGGTTATAATTCATGTCTCGAGCCGCCCTATGGGTGACAGGAAAAAGTAGGATAATAAACTCAATATCATCCATTTATCAAGATTTTAGAAAGATCAGATCACCATTCATTTTAAGGGACGCTTAGAAAAGTTGAATACATACTGCTGTCTTGATTATGTATGGTTTAAGCCGTGTCGAGTCTTCATAATGTGCAATTAATTTTTTTTTTCATGTTTGAACACAACCGTGTTTTGTATGAAAATTCACAGAGGGGAAGCAAGCTGGTCTTTGGGGCGACAGTTACCTAATTAGACCATAAGAAATTGAATCGTTAAATCATGCGGGTCATATAATTGCTGTTAATTTAACGCTCAGATTCTCCGTCATTAATTTCTATTCTTTTAAATGTAGTTTGGCAGCAGCTCCTGAACCAAAGAGTACATTTGACTGTATGTGAAGGCGGCTGGCCTCGTGAATGAATTACCACAGACCTTGCTGTCCAAATAACAAGACTCACATCATTTATGCATTATTAAGCCATGTAATTAACCGACCCAGAGTTTGCATATTACACTGTTAAGATAATGTGGTTTGCTCCTCTTCCTACACGACTGTTTAAGCCTCTGTGGAGATGTGGTAATTCTTCAAATTATAAGCTAATTGTCACAAATGTTCTTTTGATTGAGGAGTTTTCACGAAACGTCGGAATATTTCCCATCACAGTCATTTTTTTTTTTTTTTTTTACTTTAATGTTTGACTGGTAATGACAATGCTACTGTACATAAAGCATATGCTGAGGAAAAAATCTCATATTTGTTTAATTTTTCTCTTTCATGAACTTTGAGTATAACCTCATATTTACATAATTTATGTATAGTCTGTGTTTTCGCTTGCATGAGGCATACAGTACATGATTGTGCTGTCCACACCAGGCTACGTGTAATGCACGAGTCGTAGGTGTACAGACTATCTGCAGTGCAGAAACAACGTCTCACTGTAGAGAACAGTCTATTCTGACTGAAGCTTTAAATGCCCATTCTGACTGACTTTAAATGCACACCATAGATAGAAGAGGCGAACGCTGCTGAGACGTGCCTTCTTTTTCGTTTTATCTTCTCTATAGCAACCGGCCGCGCGGGAAAACGTGCCTTCTTTAGGCAATGTCGCACCCCTAGCAGCTGCAAGGACTCGGCGGTCGTGTTGCACACACCACCAGCCGGATGCAGTTCCTTATTTATTGGCCACTTATTTACACAAAAACAATTAAAGAATGCGTGGGAGGGGGGTCCTACAAAAATGATCAAGTTAGAACATCTATTCAAACTACACAGAAAAACGAACATCGCTACGAATAAAACAAAATTGAATTCCTTAATGAGTATAAGTAATTATACAGGGGAAAACACGATAATGTTACCAAGCCTTTACACAGAATGTTGTTTTTCTTAAATGGTACCACTCAAGTAAATTAGTCGTACCAGTCACTGAGGAATTTGTCACAATGTTACCTTTCTTGATGCGGCACCTAATTTAAGGGCCCATGAAGCACAGAAAAATACGTAACTACGCCATCTTCAATTTAGCCAGTAAATTGCAAATGGGTATAAAATACACCATACCCACAGAATAAACCCAGTGTAACCATAGCTCCTAATAAAAATACAGAATTTATTACGGTAATAATAATAATAATAATAATAATAATAATAATACATCTGCAATTATCTGCAATTCAAAAGGCACATCACTATCATTTCACTGCCCAGAAACATCCATCGTAGGCAGCGTAAAGGAGTATGCCGCTCAAGGCTGTGAATGAACTATTAAAACTCATTTGTAATATTTAAACAATAACAGAAAATAAACAAAATTAGGTTACTGTCAGGTTACTGTCATATATTCACTATTCGAAAAAAACGAAAAGATACCAAACCGAAAAAAATGATGTATATAATGCATAGCAACAGTCAAATGAAAGGGAACATGCTAAACCAAACATTCAAAAAGATAAATAATAATTCATTTAGCGTGAGAACAGTAACTGACATTCACACCGTTTGAAAATTCAATTCCAATATTTATAGCAAGAAAGACAGACTCTCTGTCCATTAAATTGGGAATTTTAGTTTCCTTTACCTATAAAAAACAATAATTAAAATAACGTAAAAAGGTGATCAACACAAACTTTTCACAGGACTAAGCAAACATTAAATTTTATTCTATAGTGCACCTCAGTCACGTGCCAAGTCCTGGAATCACCGAATAACACGGCTAGACGTAAATATGTCCTAGACCATTAAATTAAACTGCACGTAAACTAATATGCCAATTCAAGTATGTGATGCCACAGTAATACTACGAGATCCATCAGTACCATGCTTTGAATAATTTTGCGCCGATCAACGCTGGAATAAGTTTTAAATTTTTATATTAAAAAAAGTTCATATGAAATGAATAAGATGATTTTTAGAAGTTGAAAATGAACACTACGACAATTCTGCTGAGTCAAGTTATAAACACAAAAATTCCACTTCCATACTTCTTTCCCGAGTCTTTTCAGCGAAATCAATGGTCGAGTTTTCACAGAATATTAAACCATGTCCATTTATCAGCAGATTCTTGCAATTTTTGCATTATATCTGTTAAAGATTTGCATTGAACTCGACTGCGCAATGTCGACACAATTTAAGATGAACATAGCTGTTCAACAAGGTTTGTTATGAAATTCGTTTTATGAATTTAGAATGTTATTTTACATTCTTAGTTCAACACGTGATACTTTTGATATTGTCTACAAAAGATTATGACGAATGTGAATTCACAGTTTGTGTGCTAGGATACTTAATGAACACTAAAGACGCAGTGATTTCATTGCCATGTATTTTGATTGACATATATTACCCGTGATGCATCAGTGATGTGTGACTTCCTTCAACACAAACCAACAAACAGCAATCGAGTAAAAAAAAGTGTGCTTAATTATGTTTAGGTATACGAAATTTAAATAAATCACTCCTAAAACAATATCTACAATAAAAGCATTTAAAATCATTCAAGGCAGTTTCAATCCCGAAACACATAACGGTTAGGGTTAGGGTTTAAGGGTTATTAAACTGTTCCCAGTTTAATAATTTGATAACTCTAATGCCTGGGGAAAAATCATTCATCAGTTTTCACCTCAACGTATATTTTTTTATCTTAACATATACAGTATTTTCATTTTTGAAACCAGTCTGGAACACATGAAACTTTACAGATATTTCATATAGTATATAAGGCATAGCATCAGAGGGATTGAAAAGCATATACAATAAATTGATAGGTGTTCATTGTGGCCAAGTCTCTTGCAAAGATGGAGTCAGGTGACTTCAGTTAGCAGCCATCCCAATTCCTTACTGGTTTTACCTGTAACATGTTACTTGGTTGTCTTTGTACACATTGGGTTTTAAGTTTTGTGAAGATGACTTCTCACGCTCCTAACTGCCCCAAAGCCAGTCTATGTAGTCAACTCAAACAGTATATATTTAATCTCTGTGTAAGAGTCAAGTTTGGGTGTCTGTAAACTTGCATTGCATCCTAATGTAACTCTTTCCCAATGGAGTGTTCACCCTTGGATATCTGAGCACTGCCTAACACTGCATGTTACGCAGCCTGTACCTTACCAAATAAAAATAAATATAAAATCTTTATAACTTGGACTATTTTACAGATTGCATTACTAAATATTACAATGTATATACCACTAAAATAAGTAATTAAGAAAAATACTTGGTCAGGAAGTGTTTTAATTATAACTGTCCCTTGTTAACCAAGTGACAGTATGCCAATGGACTTAACTAATACTTGCTAATGAATAATGTGGTTTTACTAACCAATAAAAGGTGTTTTTAAGTAACGTACAGTACTAACTGGCTTCAGAAGACAAGATGTTAATAAGGTTGATAATGCTCAACAACCGTGACCTGTCACCGTTTTTACAAGAGCAAAAATATTAAGGTTGCAGTTATAGTGTATTCCATTTCTGTTTGCTTTATGCATATATGTGTTATGTATAGGTATACTCTTTAACCACTTATAACTCCCATTTCATATGCTATACCTTAATATTTTTTTCTAAAATACTGCGCATCTGTCTGTCTCCTCGATAGTTGTGATTAGTCTTATTTTATGTTTTTTAAGTTCGATTTAATAGTCAGGTTGATGTCTTTATTCGAGTTAAAATATCACATTTATTGGTAATAATTCAGACAAAAATAAAAATCCCATTGAACGCTCAGTTTGTTGACGAAAACAACTTATTTAATTGCTGTTATTATTGTTTTGACGTGTACCACGATGACAAAATTACAAAACATCAGTGGATTGTCTTAACCAGTAAAAGACTGGTAGTGCTGCTGAGTGTTGCATTAAATCCACACTATAAACAGTCGATTTGCCACACTTTGGAATACCCACATTAGGGATTATAGTATTGTTCACGTTCAAATTAACATCCGACATTCGAGTTTGACTTTATGCACCAATATAGGTATCCGCTGTTATATAAATGTTTCTCTTACCAAACTATTAAATCAACCTTCAGCTAAAATCGCTGTGGTTTTTCCGCAGCTTCCCAATGCTACCCATTGCAGGACTTTTCCATTGATTCCTGGACACGTTCCGGTCTCTCCTGTTGATAGCAGTACTGCAGAAGTCGCTGTATTCTTGGAGCGAGAGAAGGAGGATTATAAAAACCTCGTGTGACCAATGAGCTGGTTGGTGTTATGGGTTACTGCATATATCAACCATTTCTAACCAATAAAAACTGAGAAAGGCGGAACTCAGGTGCTCGCCGCTGCGTCCTCTTGGCGTGAAGCCTGGGAAACGCCTGTGGCAGAAAGTAACTGTCAAATGCGCGGCTCATTTAACAAGAGGAATCAGTCCAGCTCCGGGAGTCATGGCTACTACAGCGTCCAGTCATTATAATATTCTGACACCCAGCTCATCCATCGTGCATTCGGAACCCGGGAGCATGCAGCAAGCAACCGCGTACAGAGATGCACAAACCCTGTTGCAAAATGAGTATACAGTGCATAGTAATACTCACCCACTCAGCCACGCACACCAGTGGATAAGCGCACTATCGCACGGGGACGGGGCACCGTGGTCCTCCAGTCCTCTCAGCGAACAGGACATAAAGCCCGCGGTACAGGGCAACAGAGAGGAGCTGCACAATTCAAGCAATCTGCCGCATCAGTCACGACTGTCTCACACAGCGCATCAGCCGCATGGGAACCATCATGACGCAAGGACATGGAGAACGACCACCACGTCTCACACACCGAGCATGGCAACGACAAATGCGCAAACCCTTATTTATTCACAGCCCGGATTCAGCGCGAACGGTCTGATTCCCGCCAGCGGACAGGGTATGCACCATCACACTCTAAGAGACACTCATGAAGACCATCATAGTCCCCACCTCAGCGATCATAGCCACCAGGCGTCCCAGCACCAGCACCAGAGTCATCACGATCACTCGGATGAGGACACACCGACCTCAGATGACTTGGAACAGTTTGCTAAGCAGTTTAAACAGCGACGAATCAAGCTGGGATTCACGCAGGCGGATGTGGGACTTGCATTGGGTACGCTTTATGGAAACGTCTTTTCCCAGACGACGATCTGCAGGTTCGAAGCTTTGCAGCTTAGCTTTAAAAACATGTGCAAGCTCAAGCCTTTATTGAACAAGTGGTTGGAAGAAGCGGATTCCACCTCGGGCAGTCCGACCAGCCTGGACAAGATAGCTGCGCAGGGTAGGAAGAGGAAAAAGCGGACATCCATAGAGGTAAGCGTGAAAGGAGCCCTAGAAAGCCATTTCCTTAAGTGTCCAAAACCTGGCGCGTCGGAGATCACTTCGCTAGCGGACAGTCTTCAGCTGGAAAAGGAGGTGGTAAGGGTTTGGTTTTGTAACAGACGACAGAAAGAGAAACGGATGACACCTCCCGGAGGACCTCTGGCTGCAACCGAGGATGTTTATGGAGACACGCCGCCCCACCATGGGGTCCAAACACCAGTGCAATGAACAAAAACGAACCATTTCCCAATT
The DNA here is from genome assembly GCA_025773905.1 of Chitala chitala. NCBI lineage: Eukaryota > Metazoa > Chordata > Actinopteri > Osteoglossiformes > Notopteridae > Chitala > Chitala chitala. The sequence goes on from JABJVR010000034.1 coordinate 7,373,118, forward strand.
TTGATTGTCTTGTTTTAACTCTGGACTGAATCAAGCAGTGGACAATGTGGTGCAACGGCAGATACTATATGATTGCGTTTGCTCAGTGCAGGGAGCAAGGCTCGCAGTA
>JABJVR010000034.1:7376289-7390162 GCA_025773905.1 Chitala chitala
ATAGAAACATAATTTCAATTTTAATTTACAATTGGTTTCAAAGACATACATTTGTTGAATATATATATATATACTTAAATATTAAAGTAATTATAAGTAATTACAGTTAATAATAGTTTCATTATGTCGTACAAAAAGCAATATGTGCGTTTGGTAGTTGGTATATAAATGTGGATTATGTGTTAAACTGGTAGTAGTCCAGTGCACAAAGACATGCTGGGTTGCATTTTGTTCCGCATAAAATATTATTTGTGTATTTGTGTGCTAAAGATCACATATTCGTACAAGTGAAATGCCGTGGTTTCATTTTGGGAATATACAACTCCAAAATATTCTAGGCTAACCTTTCTGGGACAATTACAACAATACAAAGACAGTCAAGCGGTATAAAGCCTTCCCTATGCATTCCGCTTGACAGGAAAACGATCAACTCTGGCTACTACAATGAACAATTAATTTTGCCGACTTTCCTGGAATCGGTATATCTAATAAAAGTGACTGCAGGACAAACGAAAGTAGGCCTAGTTTGTTTGGATTGTTTTGCTTGTTCATGAAAATTATTAATTTCGAGAAAAGGCTATATATTAAACTGGGATAATAGATAATACCGCTTTCTAAACAGTAAATAATATCCTTATCATTATTCAGAACTGTGGTCGTGGTACGATAGTTTTACTCTTTATTGCTATTAACATTACTGGTAACAGGTGTTCTGATATTATTGTAGACATTACGATGATCACGACGGTGAAGTAATTATTTCAAATTTTAGCTCAGTAGCGGTATGCCTGCTTTATTACGTTAAAAAACGTATTAACAGCAAGGTTTTATTTCGGCGTTATTCGTGATTATATGATTATTTGAAAACGATTGATCTGCTGTTTTCTCGCCGAAACGCTTATCTGTGCCAAACAGTTAATGTTAATACAATGTATATTATGCAACAAATAGGAAGACTATCGATTTGTGATTTAATTTAAAATTACGCATGCAGCGGTTTAGGAATATCGTTAAATGCACATACAGTTTTTAAACTCATGGGTTACATATGTTTCCAGTTGAAGTCAGATTCGAATAACATGAAAAGCAGTCATCGACCACACTGACAGAAAGACGTCTAATTCTGAGATGAACTCCATTACAACTGTGCAATTAATCGGAAACAGCAATTTTTGTTTTTAAAAAAGTATATATATTTTTTTCTCAACGTTGAAGTCACAAATTTGAGCTGGATGATTTGTCCTGACGCTCTTGTAGTGCCATCTAGCGAGGACACGTGCGAGTCCTCAGCGCCCAGCATCGCCTGCCTTTTACTTCGTTACATTTCAGCTGTGCGAACCGTGCAGATCCTCTTCCACCATCTGTAGGCTGCTACGCATTAAAAGATAATGGTGTGCAAGCTTTCTCGTCCATCGTCTACCGTTAAATTATGAATTAACACAACCCTTTTGACGCACCTGGAAAGGTGAAACGCTTTCTTTAAAGCTTAACATAATGGTAGGGGCGTTTTTTTTTTTTTTTAGTAGGACAGACCGTGTAGTTGTACAGCATGCGTTCATAGTTAATATGCACCACGAAAAGTCAGACAGACCTTCAGTGAAATTTTATGTAAGACGTTATAGGTAACGATTGCTGTTTTACGTCTCTACTAACATCATATTTAGGACAGTAAATGTGTTTTGCCCAATCAAAGACAGAACTTTGCAATCTGAAAAAGATAGCTATGTGTTCGTACACGAAAGTGACATGGTGGAGCTGAATGATTGAGGGGGCTCGGTACTGGGCAGGGGTTCTGCAACGTGCCATGAATGATCCGTTTTTGTGGAGGACCCAAGATTTTTGGCTCTGTCCCTGTGTGGGACAGGGTAGTTTATCTATACACATGTACAAGAATGTGTGCAAGCGTGTCCAGTAAACATGGAGAGGAAGCAGAGTAATGGCTAACTTGTGTACACTGTTTATTATCTGTGGTGGGCGGTGGCATACAGGAAGGAAAGTTGAACTTTTAGTCTTTAGGCATAAGTAAAGCTTTAATTTGGCTGCTTCTGCTGTGCTCACCGTGAGACGCTGATACTGCAGACCATTCTGCCCTCTGCTCCATAGTCCACCTCCCTCACCGTGACATAGTACAATATGTCATTAACAAAGCAAAGACCAAAACATCTTTGATCATGTCATCTTCATTGTCAACTTCACTGTATAGAATTATTACCACATTAGCCGATCAGTGGCCTAGTACTTAAACACGCTCAGGTAGGCCGTTGCTGTAGCACTCACAAAAACCTTCTTACAGGAGTTAAGTAACTCGGACTTTGGAAGTAAGACATATTTGCCCGATAAGCTGTGACAGCTGAAGCTGACCGATAATATGCTACAGCGTTGTGTTTAACCGCAGCCTTCTGATACTCTCAAATACTAGCGCTATAAAATAATACAAGGCTTCATCCAAAAATTTAAAAACGGAACCTTCATTTAAAAACGCACACACTATATTTGGTAAAGAAACGAAACAGTTGCTCAAAGACTTTGTAATAAAATTCCAGGGCCTCTTTAAGCAGCAAATGAAACACACGTTATTAGCAAACTCACAGAAGCTATGAAAACGACATTCTTAACTGTTTCCTCAGTCATCTCCAGATGTTATCCAGCTACCTGCATGTATGCCTAAGAAAGTGATTGGTCCAGTCATAGTTATTTAAGCTTAATTTACTGGTCACCGGTTTGCGTGTCATGATCAGATTGCCATAACACAGCAGCTTGCTCTTGGTTTGCCTGTCAGACCTCACCTGTTTTCTCACTACACAATACTGCATTTGCTGTAACTCTCACCCAGTTTTGAAAAGTGAATAGCAGCATTGTCTTTATGACTCCGCTGTCGCGCTCGCTCAGATCACTGATGGCTGATGGGTGAGCTTGACAGCAGAGGCATGTGTGACGTGTGCCTCCGCGTTTTGCTTCCACAGGCTTTCTGTAATAAGTAAACTCATTAACATGACGGTCCGACAGCCTGGTGACAGTGCAAAAACAACTGCATGCTCTGTGTGGTTTGCAAGGCCCCTCTGCAATGCTGAACCACGGTAAACCAACACCGCGTGAGTGAGGTTGAGATCACTGAAATACCGCGTGTCTGCTGGAGAAAACAGGGCCGCAAAACACAATAAAAGTTCACTAAATGAAATATTCGAGCGGTTTGACAGGCCCAAGCCTGAACAGCTATGTGCCACAAGAGCACTTGCCTGCATGTGGTAAAAGCATCCATGCTTCAGGAATCCCTCATTTGATGCCCATTCCAGCCATGACTTGGAAGAAGAGACGCCACTCGCCTCCTGAACAAAAGTTCCACTCATGCTTTGGAAATAAAATATTAGTGCGAGGCGATTAACAATCAATCATCAAGTCAGACACATAAATGGAAACAGTGAAAGACTGCAGGTTCAAAGACATCAAAAAACAAAGTTGAAACAAATACGCAAACGCGTCACAAAGACAGTGGGATAGCTCTTGTACACGTGGTGAAGAGGTATGTGCTCCAGCAGAGGTTGTCTGAGGTCAGTGTTAGAATTCTTGTATACCTGGATGAAAACAGTGTGTTTTGATGGAAGTTGTGAAAGGCCAGTATTAACACTGTACATTTTGATTTGAAATAGTATTATCCGACAGAGGCGGTCAAACCTATAGAAGATGACTTGTGAAGACCAAAGTCCTGGTCCTCTGTACCGAACACATTATGTGTAAGACGCATGCAAATTCTGATTCCCTGATCCAGCATAGCTTCAGGGCTTCGTGATGAAAAGTATATGATCATGTGACTGATGAGCTGGCATGTCTCTTCATACAACCAAAGATCTTTCAAAAAAATTGCCCCAAAATGACAGAAGCTTTTGAAAGCCAAACTTTATGGGGATACATATTCAAAGCAAATTGTCTATTTACAGATTTTTAAAAATCTAAACTGACGAAATCTTTATCTTTTTTGACAGTTGTGTTGGACTGAGATTACAAGTAATAATTCACTGAATTTAAAACGAGTCATTATCTCCAGAAACCTTAACATACGCGTGCGCCTGTGTTTTAACACTGAAAACCATGCAGAAAGGTATCAGTTGACAGCAGTTACTATTGTGTGACAGACCACAGGTTATACACACATTTAATGACATGCCCGAGTGTCAGTAATTTAGAGTTAATCAGATCTGTAGCAGCAGGAGATGGGGGCGGATGACAAAGACAGGAAATGTTATCATAGTCTGGACCAGGAGTGCTGTCAGCACGGGTTTATCTCTGTTCACTCTGCAGGAGTTAGGTAGGGCATGAGCTGTGCTCTGAAAGAGAAACGAGGAATAAGAGTGAGGACATACTGTACCTACGTGTGTGTGCGCGCATGTGTTTGTGTGTGCATGCGTCTTTCACACTTCAATAAATTTTACAGTTGATAGCAATATTTGTATGTCTGTGTGTTAATAAAAATCACCTGTTTTCAGTCATGCAGTATCTGTGAGTTACACAGTGACACATTAAAGGTGATTTGCTTGGCTATGTGTGTATTTGTATCCGTGATTAGGCAGATCATTTGGACACATCTATACTGTATGTGTAAACAAACAGGTGGCTTATTTCACCCATTCTACTCTAATGCTACAGCTGTTCAGAATCTGTCTGCCAGTCAGTCCCACTCTAAATTCTACATCAACACCTCTCTGTGACCCCTTGTGTGCCCATCTCATTTTGAATGATTTATTTAGTCCCTGCCTCTCTCCCCACAAAACTCCTTACTCATACTTTATTCATTTTAGAAGCTGTTTTTGTAAGCAGCATGTCTCTGTTGGTCACCGTGGGTGTTAATTATAAGCAATTGGGACAGCTGGCATGTTGCAGACAGCAGACTCAGGCCAGAGATTACTGCTTCTGCAAACAGGACACAGTCCTTTATATGGACCACCATGGGAAGCTTGCCACAATGGACGCCCATTCACTCGCCTTATCTGACCGTCACATTGAAGGCTGATCCCATCTGCAGAGATGCGTCTGTTGTCATGGCAACATTTTATTTGCCAGGTAGATGATGCAGAGATGTTGCTTCCTGTCTTTTGGTTGTACATAAATACAGCGGTAGCTCAGTGGGTAGCACTTTGCCTCAGTGAGTTAGCTTCTGACTGTCAACACTGTGTTTGTGGAGTCTTCATGTTCTCCACATGTGGGTTTCCTCCCGAACACGTGCAAATCAGGGGAAATGTGCAGTCCAGGTAACCTTTAGTGTTTACGTGTGTGACCCGTGTTTATATCTTGAAAGAAAGGTAAGATTCACCTGGCAATACCAGTAGTACAGTGATCACAATTGTTAAAAACAAAATAATTTTATATTATAATAACAACAGTACTCAGTGTTAGTGGACATCTTCACCAGAACACGGCAGAGGAAGCAAATATGTAATTTGTGCACTTAGCAACTTCAGTCTGTGTCTACTTGTTCTGAATTGCCATTTTACTGCCTGCCAGCTTCTTCTCAGGGCTAGTCAGTAATTTAGAGTGTCACTATAACATTTTATTAGATCAGTTGATTATGGAAACATGAACCCACTTATGTTTCTGCAGTGTTTCTTTAAATCTATTTGAACGTAAGCAGAAGGTAATTAAGAATAATTAAGGGATTAATGAAGCCTGGCACTGTTACCATAAGTCAGCTGTTTGTTTGCTGTGTGGCTGAGAGGCACCATATCTTTTGGAGAAGGCTTCAATTTGAGTATATGAGACCTCTCCAAGGTGTCTCCTAATGGAGATCAGCCACATGTGGAGCACCTCTTGATGAATGCTAATGTGTTAACTTCACTGCTTTCTGTCAAACAAAGTAATCATTTACTATAGAACACATTGCTCACGTTACTCTCCCAGTGCTAAGTACCATCGCTGGTTTGCTGTCACCTGCTCTGGGTGCCACACTAGAAGTCAACACTGGACAGTGACATGCACATTAACTGTGGGCTGGCCATGGGATTACCTCCCTTTATTCTTTTGCAATGATCTGTGTGAATCCTTGTGCAGACAATTAGCCATCTTAAATGTGTGTGTGTGTTTTATGTACTGTACAATTTCTAGCTGAGTGGGAAGTGACACTACTCCTACGCATATATAACTGAGGACCGAGGAGTTGACACTTCACGGGTATATAAGAAAGAGGTCATGACAATTCTCATAAATACATATATTGTATTCCTAGTGAGTGTTGTCGTTACTCGTACACATACATTACAGTGGAGTCTTCACATTTGTCATATGTGTGTAACAGTAGGTCAGTGACACTGCATGTATGTACATATATTGTATGTAATTGTTGGTGATACTGCTCTGTTATTGTCCTGCTGTGCATTAATAGCAAGCTTTATGCTCCCTGCAGCGTGTGTATATAGCATCTGGTGTAGTGAACTTCCAGAATCCAGTGCATCTCTGCATCCTCCAGACACTCTCCTGTCTTAGTGTGAATGTTTGTGTTGGAGAAAGGATAATGACAGCTGATTCAAATCCCCACAGATTCCAGCATATGTTAAAAAGGGGGCAGATTCAGCTTCCCACTGAGCACTCTGACAGCAGACGCGCTCATTATTCCTTGCCAGAAACTCTTCTCTGTTATGCAACACATGTTGGCTCCATAAATCCATAATGAGCTTAAATTCCTGGTGTCCATGTCTTCTCTGGCCTTTTTCCACATTTTGTATTTGTAAAGACAGCTGAGTGTGACATGAACTGTTTACCCTGTTTGTGACTATGTGCCTTTGTATTCCACAGGCAGGGAAAAACAGGCCAGATCATGACTAGGAACCCACCACGCTGCTATTGAGTTTCCAGTTTGTCAAACGCGCGTCTAGAACAAAAGAAAGAAAGGAGAACTGATAGAGGGTGTTTAAATCTTCAGTCTGGATGGCATTGCTAATTTCTGTTGGAAGGCAACGACAGCGGGGCTATTAAGAAATTAGTGGGTAGAAATAACATCCTGGAGAAATACCAGCATGGAAAGAAATGCAGGAGGGCTAAGAAGGGGACAGAGACTGGCAGGATGGAGACACAGGTGTGTGCATTCACACAGGTGTACAAGCCAAGGTGGGTACATGCAAGTACACACACACACACACACACACACACACACACACAGCTGTATAAACACAGGCACACAAATACACAACACACAGCTAGAGAAACTCTAGCACACACGGACACAATGTACGGGTTTGCACATACACAACACTGTGCAAACACAGGCACAAACACACACACAGCTGCACAAAACACAGGCACACACACAACTCACATACACACATGTACAAACAGAGGCACACACATACACAGTACCAATGCAGGCATGCACATTTCCACACGCAAACAGCTGTACAAACACAGGTATGTACATACATAACACACAGATGTAAAAATATAGGCACGCACATACCCACACCCACACACACACACTGTACAAACACAGGGGTGCTCATACATACACAACCCACACACTTGTACAAACACAGGTATACACATATGCAACACACTCTGTACAAACACAGGCACACACATGTACAACTCAGCTATTCAAACACAAGCATGTATACAGACAGAGCTGGATAAACATAGACATGCACAATACACTGCTGTAAAAACAAAGGCATGTACACACACACACATACAACTATACAAACACAGGCATGCACACACAGAGCTGGACAAACAAAGGCACACACATGTACAACACAACTGTATGTACATATACACAGCTGTGTAAACACAGGTGTGCGCATACACATGGCTGTACAAACATAGGTATGCACATACAGAACACACAGCTGTACAAACATAGGCATGTACATACTCACACACATATAGGCATGTACATAACAGAAAACTGTACAAACAGAGGTAGGCAAACACAGGAACTTGTGTAGCATAAACATATACATTTAGACTGGCTCACATAGACACAGACATGCATGCACACATACAGTATAAACACAGGCTCATACAAAGACACAAGTGTACAAACTCAGGCCATGCATACATATACACATGTATGTGTACAAATCACAGCTATGCATGTATCACATACACACAGGCTCAAATGTACACACACAGACATCTACAAGCCACAGATATGCTGGTGTATGTAGTCTAACAAAACAGGCTCACACAAACACACACTGGTGTATACACACACAGACAAACACACACATGAACATTTACAAAACACATATACATATGCAGGCTTTCACACACACACACACACACACACACACACACACACACACACACACACACACACACACACGTACAGAGATGCATATATATTTGTTTACACATGCATATGCATGCATGCAGACATACATACAGTACATATATGCATAAGTGTAGACACACCCAGAATAGCACTGGTTCTATTTTTCATAAAAATCTTTTGTTCTTTGTAACTCACACTGGAAAAGTATTCCGTTGGATTAACATTGAAAATATATGTACATCAGTTCCATGTAAAATTATGTTTCCTTATACAATATACATCAATCATGTAAAAAAACACAATTTTATTATGTGGAACCAATGTACACACACATACATACACATATAGTTTTTACGTTAATCCAACAAATCTTCATCTCAGTGTATCATTAGTATTTTATTTCAGTTACATAATTCATGCTCTTGCTGCTAATGTGAAGTACAGCAGGGCTTGGAGTACTCATGAGTTGTTGCCTCATCTCACATGACACTTTTTTGTTTCAGCAGGGCTTGATAGGCAAATCTGCATTTAGCAACATTTCATTCTAAACATTACTGTGTAAAACCAACAATTTGGAAAAAAACAGTCACAACTCTCATTTTGGATAAAATTGTCACAGCTATATTTCATTAAATATTATGAGTAATCAGTGATAAAGTCACTCATCTCTGGTTATAATACATTCATAGGAAGTCAGTACAGTTGACAGGGATTTAAATTCTACAGCTCTGCACATCTGTGTACATTACAGTATAATTCAGAGACCACCAGGGAGTCAATGTACACAACATTAATTCTGTAATATGGCTTAAAAAACAGTACTGATATGTACAAGGAAATGACACAGCAGAACTCCAGCTGACCTATGACCCTTGACCTCTGGTGTATGTCAGTATCTCTCCAGCATCATTCCACATGGAATCCACATTGGAGAAAAACATGGGTGGTGCATGCAGAAGGAGGCCTGTCGTAATGGCCACAACCCCCAAAGAGGGTACATCATAAATTCCAGCCAAAACACAAGCCGTTAACTATAACTGCTACTCCAGTCCACAATCCCACTATGCCTTTAACATCCTGCAGTCAGCTGAAAGGTTAACTGCTCCACATGACTGAAAAGCACAAATAGAGTACATGGACTTTCATCACACCAAGGCTCTTTCATCCCCAGCTGCACTATGAGGTATTATTACCCAGAATCCTTCAGACTGCATTATCATTATCATTAGCCCTGCTTTTGTAGGCAGTCAGTTTAACAATGCTAAAAACAATATATCACAGGGTATTCAGGACTTCTGTAGGTCAGTTACAGCTCACAGTTTTAATAACCAGCTGTTGCTTGTTGAAGATGGGCACATGGGTGACATTTTCCTTCTGACCTGGGTAATCTGTGTAAATCCTCTACCTGCACACCGCTACCATTAAAATCCAAGTTGAAAGACTAATGCAGCTTTTCACACATATAAAAGTGCACATTTTGCTCTCAGCGAGCCAGTGTGAATCTATCCCTGGGACAAACTGTTGTACGTAAATGCGTTAGCTCGCCATTTATGTGATCCTAACGTGACCTAAACCCTTTATTTGGTGTTTTTCGACAAACCTACCAAGTGTACGTTGAGTCTCCTTCCAACATGACAGAAGTGAGCATGCTCAGGTCGACAGCAGCCAAACAAAAATACAAAAGCTAATTCCTGCAAAAATAAAAAATCCATTTTATTGTTGCTCCAAAAATATTGTGAAATAAGAAACCACTGACTTAGGGCTCTAAGACTGAGGTTTCCACTATGAGGCTGCCATATTTGTGCAAGAGGTTCATGGGAAGTATAAACAAACAGGTCAAGCGCATGCACAAAGCTTTGTGGAGACAGGCCAAAGGATACATACTGCTCACAGACACAGAGGGGCACAGACACGGAGCAGCTACAGCATAAACCAATGTGGGGAGGCGCACATACATCTGAGATGCACACTGGGGACACTCCGCAGGTTAAAGTTCACATGCACAGGTTCTGTTTCTGTCGGAAACAGAAGACGCAGAGGATTGTGCAGCTTTCACGTACAGCTGTTCTGCGTTCAGATCTGTACTCAGACTGCGCCTGACAGTGCAGGGTGCGGTTTGGTCTCACGTAACACATCGACTTCAGCTAGTCAGCCACTCTGAACCAAATGAAGCACTAGAATCCCTACTGATGTGAAGGAGGCTAAAACAACCCTAGTTATCACACGCACAGCAAACATGAAGGCTAAGGAGAACTCGTGACGGTCCAGCCGTGAACAGCGGTGGTGCAGCACGAGCACGGGGTGCGAAACGGCCCGTGCTCTGTGGTCTGTCACAGGTACCTGTCCACTTTTGACCGGGTTACGGACCTCGACAACACATACTGTAAAAAAATCTCCCTAGAGAGAGACTGCAGCTGAAGTTGTACACTTTCCACTGGGCTGGTGACCAGAACTCAACAGTCCCAGTACCACCATCAGCACCTGCTGAATTTCAGCACCACTTTCTGTAAAGATCCGTGTCTCGTTCTACATATATGTACACGTTTCATCTTCGATATCTCACTAAGACACCATGCAGGCTGCTAAAGGCAAGCAGTGTCTGGTAGAAAGAATTTGCACACCAATCTGTACTGCTTGCACAAGGGTGAGGTCACCCAGAGGAGGGAAGTGATGTCATCACAACGTCATCTGGGGACAAGACGCCATACCACTGTGATCTTCAATGTCCCAGCAACTCATGACCTGTGACCCAGCAGACTGGGACTTGTCTTCTTGGCAGCCGGACTGCCCCCCATCTCCCAGGAGTTAACACTTGACTGCCTGTGAGTCAGAACCCTCCGAGTCCAGCTCAGAGTCGAAGAGTGAGCGGCCGGTTCCATCTGTGTCTGGAGTTTGCGAGCAGGACAGGCTATTCCTGGCCACCTCGTCCTCAAACGTCTCGGTCTGCGAGTAAAAGCTGAAGTCCAGTAGCCTGGAGGGCGAGCCGCTGGACTCGCTGGACCCGTCATAGTAGAAATCATCGACGTCCACGTACCACTCGGGCCAGAATTTCCTGCGGATTCGCTCGCAGTACATGGCCAGGTTAATGAGTTCCCCTGTGGACAGGTGAGGAAGTTGACTAAAAGCTCACAGAAGATTCACGCATTTATGTGTTTATACTACTGCTCTTGCAGAAACGGAATGCACCCTCCAAGGTGATAACACACACACAGTCTGAACACATCTCGTAGTTGTGTCATCATTTTACTTACATGAAATACACCTTATTTACCTGACTTTTTACTGCTACACCTATCAGTACTCAAAGACTTCAGAAAGTTCGGTAACAATACCTTCGGTTATAGTATAGTACTCATACCTTCTGTTATAGTACTCAGTTTATTTTTATATAGTGCTTTTCCCATAATATCTACACAAGGGCTTAACCAAGGGATCAACTTTGTGCTACAGCGCCACTCACTGATAAAAAGTAGAACTTACAGCTGTCCGTCTACATTTTGTCCAGGTTATTTTCAATGATTTTGAAGTATGTCATCTTATTGATTATGTAATAAAATTAATTTCTCTACATGCTTGTCTGTCTGAGCATTAGTTTTCATAATTATTTTTGTGATTACAGGCATAACCTTGATTTTACATTAGGAATTAGCTCCTGAAAACTGCTTAAATTATAAACACGTAGATTGATTTTCTATTTCAATTATTTTAAATGGAAAAATAACAAATGTTCCCTGCCCATCCAAATAAATCTCTAAATTTGTTCAAAAACAAATGACCTTACTATCAGACATTTTACCTGATTTTATGTAGTGTTATTGAATGTTTTTATGCTCTTTGCGACTAAACATTACAGTACTGTTGTTTCTTTATAATCTATACCTATACATATGACAAACATTTAATAATGAAATTTAAATGAAAATGACAATTGCCGGGAACTGTTTAAAATGAACAAACATAGGAATTTGCTGTAATAAAGAGAAATTAGGATTTAGCTCCTGAATAGGAAGAATTCGAAACTGGCTCCTTGTAATAAACGGTACTATGTTCACCAGTTGAAAACAAATGAGTTTTAGCATATGGATCCGACAGGAAACCACTGGAACAAGCCCATGCTATGCTTGTACTAAACACATAATTTCTACTTGCACAATTTTAATTTTTTCAGGTCCCAAAAAATTTGAAATTTTTGGCTCATATCCCATAATCTGAGTATCAAAAGCCAAGCACCATTATAAGAAAAATTGGACCGGAAAATTCAGATAACTGCAGATGTTGTTTCATTTAAAAATGCAATATTGAGGAAACAGTCAAAAATCGAAAATGTGATACCCAAACTCATAAAACACTGTAGTGAAAAAAATGGAGGTTGGGGGATCCTGTATCTTTTAAATTACAATTCATTTTTATACATTCTTATTGAATATATGATTTTCATAGCAATATGTGAATGTTTAGAGATCCCAGGACAGGAAGTGGGACATCTCTAACCTTTGATGAGCTTCTCTGGCCTTGTACCAGGTAGTGTCCACATAGCCTGTGCAAGGTGTCCAAACACGGTAGCATCCAGGGTTGATACCTTTGGTCCCATTATGTACTTTTTATCACCTGAGAAATGTACAATGCATCAAAGCACTTACACATATCCATATGTTCACACAGCTGTGGTGTGTTCAGTCTACACACCTGCATACGCATATACACGAAGCAGTGGTTATTGCATTCTTACACACATACACTATAAGGACAAAAGTATTTGGCCAAACCAGTTAATTACTGAATTCAGGTGTTTCAATAATACCCAGTACCACAGGTGTATAAAATCAAGCAAGACATGCAGTCTCCATTTGCAAATATTTGTGATACAAAATGGGTTGTTCTGAAGAGCTCAGTCAATTTAAGTGTGGTACTGTGATAGGATGCCACCTTTCGGTTCGTGAAATTTCATCCCTGTTGGATGTTCCACAGTCAACTGTTAGTGATATTATTACAAAGCGGAAGCAACTGGGAACAACAGCAACTCAGCCACGAAGTGGTAGGCCACGTAAAATGACAGAGCGGGGTAAGAGCATGCTGAAGTGCACAGAGTGCAGAAGTCACCAACTGTCTACAGAGTCAATAGCTACAGACCTCCAAACTTCATATGGCCTTCGGATTAGCACAATAACAGTGTGTAGAGAGCTTCATGGAATGGGTTTCCATGGCCGAGCAGCTGCATCCACGCCTTACATCACCAAGTGCAATGCAAAGTGTCGGATGGAGTGGTGTAAAGTACGCCGCCACTGGACTCTAGAGTAGTGGAGACGTGTTCTCTGGAGTGACGAATCACATTTCTGTCCGGCAATCTGAAGGACATGTCTGGGTTTGGCGGTTGCCAGGAGAACGGTACTTGCCTGCCTACATTGTGCCAAGTGTAAAGTTTGGTGGAGGAGGGATTATGGTGTGGGGTTATCTTTCAGGGGTTGGGCTTGGCCCCTTAGTTCCAGTGAAGGGAACTCTTACGGCATCAGCATACCAAGACAATTAGGACAATTTCTTGCTCCCAACTTTGTGGGAACAGTTTGGGGATGGCCCCTTCCTGTTCCAACAGGACTGCACACCAGTGCACAAAGCAAGGTC
>JABJVR010000034.1:7390262-7460810 GCA_025773905.1 Chitala chitala
TTGGGATGAATTAGAGCGGAGACTGCGAGCCAGGCCTTCTCGTCCAACATCAGTGTCTGACCTCACAAATGCACTTCAGGAAAGGGTAGGCCAACTCAATATTGAACCCTACGGACTAAGACTGGGATGCCGTTAAAGTTCATGTGTGTAAAGACAGGCGTCCCAATACTTTTGGCAATATAGTGTGTATGTATTTGAATACCACGTAATTTCAGTCCCTGTTTGTTTAATGGTCAGGTGGCCAAATACTTTTGTTCATATAGTGTAGCTGTGTGTTCTGTTTGCTGCCTCTCTCTCTCACATAAATACACACAGATGCACAGTGCATTCACTCTACATGCATTTGTTTACTCCACTCTCTCTCTCTGTCTCTGTCCTTCAAACATGCATACACACCAGTACACATGCACATAAGCACATACACATATTTGTACACATACAGAGCGCTGTTTATTCCATTCCTACACACAGAGCTGTGTGCTTGCTCTGTTCTCCTCTTCTTACTCACATGTACAGCAGTGCAAAAATTGTGTTTACACAAAGGCAGCAGTGTGTCCCCTTCCCTTCATCACATCCACCAGCAGCATGTCCCCTCCCCTTCATCACATCCACCCAGCAGTGTGTCCCCTCCCCTCCATTACATCCACCCAGCAGTGTATTCACTCCTCTCTGTCACACTCACCCAGCAGCGTTGCCAAAGTGCGCATGTCCTTCTCCATCAGAGTGTACACCTCCTCCTTGGAGAACCGTCCAATCCCATGGCCGTACATTTCACGCCTTACGATGCCACCTGTCAGGTGACTCAGGATCCAGCGGAGTAGGTCACTCAGAGGACCGCTTACAGCCAGCATCTTCTGAGTCTCCTCCAGGTTGTCTACCCACTGGCAGTACGCGATGGTCCTGACAGACACAAGAATACACACATCATTATAGTACACATTTACACACCCACTGGCAGTACACAATTGCCCTGATAGACATACATATACACACATCATAGTACACATATTCACACACCATTGGCAGTACACAATAGTCCTGACAGACACACGGACATACACACACTTCAGTATGGCTACATTCCTACACACACTGTACCGCATGTATGATGAGCACAAAAAATGTGTTTGTAACATAAGAAAAAAAAGTGACATTTCAACCTGATTAAATTTTTAATTAAAGAAACTAGACAGTAATTAATTATTCTGTAATGATGTTCTTTCCTGAAATGTTTTATCTTGATTAAACCTTTTCATCGCTCATCATTCATAGACTAAAATGATTTTCAAAATGGTCTTTAAACAGCTGCAGTACAGAGTACTACGAGTTCATTTCTGAAAATTTGACCATTTAACAGATGTGATGGACTCAGCTGGCCGACTACCGAATCTGAACGTACTGCTGTTTCCTGATTAACATACTGGCCTAACTCTTAATGTTAGAAATGTCCTTTCAATCAACAGTTTTCAAACTTTCTTCACTCATGAACTGCAGAGACAGAAACAAAAATCAACAACAGATATTATAACTGAAAATACTGATCAGTTATTGATGAGTTCTTACACAGTCTGCAGCTACTTTTATCCCACAGTTTTAAGAAAGTATTCTCACTTTTAAGGAACGCATAAATTCACTTTTTTATATGGACCAGAGGTTTGGAAGCACTGCTTTACATGTTCGTTAGAACTGGTAGTGTGTAGTGATATGCTAAGAAACAGTTCCAACAACTGCTATTCTAATTAACAACCTGTCTCATTAACACACCGCCTCACACCGAGGTCTGTTCAGAAGTGGCTTGTCCAAATAAAAGTCATCATAACCATCTCACTTCACTGCTACCTAGATCACCCAGTGCTGTCAATCAGGCGTCTCCATGGTGACGACCTCTCACACTGGAGAAATCTCAGTCTAATGTCCTGCATGTAACAGCTGAGCTACACTGACTGAACAAATCTTTTGTAAGTGTAATGCAGCAATTTGACACACCTCAATATGTATGTTTGAGTACTTTCCTGCTGCTGCTCTCTCAAGTCTCTCCTTAGCTGACATCTGTTGTCCCAAAATGGGTATATAAATCCTGCTGGTCATGCCCATTGTTGTAATTATGTTTTGTGCTTCTTAAAACATGTAACCCATTACTAGGTTTACAGACCTAATTTGTCTCTGGAAATGCATCTGTTGGGTGAAAATTCATAAATGAAAACGATAAATATAATTGTTTCTTATGGGGAAAATATAAACTCATTCAAAGCAGGACTGAAGTACAAACAAAAATTACTCAAAAACCCAAATACAATCTGACTAGAAAATATAATTTCCCAGTTACTGCAATTAAACATTTACAGTGCTATAATAAAAATACATTATTGGATTTACATACTGTCATGGATTGTGATGTGGAATATATTGTATATTACTAATCACACTCTTGTCCTGGCTACCAGAAGACTCCCACTGTAGGACTTCAACATTTCACTACGTCCTTCCCTTCTAAATACCTGCAGCATCCACAGCTTGGTAGCAGCGAGTATTTATACAGGTCATGGCACCAATGTTAGAGGGACGACCTGGGCTTCAACTCACGACCTCACAGAGTTACCAGAGAAGAAGCCCACAGAGCTAAAGACCCAAGCCCCTCACTTGGGAGACTAAATGGAGTTCTGTCCTGACTGCTGGACGATTCTCACCAAAGCACTTTAACATTCCGCTACATCAGCACATCAACATTTGCGAAAACTAGTTAAACATTAAAAAACACAAGACTAAAATATGTATAAGTTCAAACTTACTGAATCTGTACTCCAATTGTCTTTAAAATAAGCATAATATTATTTTTTGTAGCAAGACTAGTATCTTGGGAGAAAACTCACAACTTGATTAATTCAGATAACTTGTAACAGGAATGACAGTGCAGGCAGGCTGATCATGCTCACAGCTACAGCTAAGGGAAGAGGTGGCACCAAATAGCTTCTGTTCTCAATATGCCAACATACTGTTCTTAAAGGCACAACTAAAGAAAACAATTTACACCTTGCAACACTGAAGCAAAGCTAGTGTTCATGAAGCACAGAGGACACGTAGCTATTATTACACAACTGAACATTTTTATATTATGACTAAACCAGAAGTCACATGTGCACATTACACATATGTGCAACACTAAACTCAAAATTTTAAATGCATGTAAAAAAACATTTAAAGACATGATTTCAAATGAAAAAAACAAAAATGTAATCAAATTCTTGAAAAGCAAGGAGTGGCTGCGTATTTGCCTAAAAAAATAAATAAATAAAATAAAAAAATTCAAAGTACTTAAATAAGACACCTGAGTCACGCTTTTTTAGCAGTACCATATCCTGGCTCTACGACCAGGGAAAGAGGCACGAGTGTAAGGACTACAGGCAGCCGTGCCTCGTTATCAGATAAACAGGTGGACACTTTCACTCATTTAATCGTACTTTTAATCTGTATATTTAGCCCTGTGTTTGCACCATTCCTTCATTCAGTCACTACCTATTAGCATTCCTTTGTTGTGTTATTAATAACATTACTGTTGAGCATCTGAGTTTTAATTAATTACTTCTCCAGTTCCACTGCCATTGTTCATCCATTGTACTGTTTGGTTTTCAGCAGTATTTGCTCAACATGTTCCTTCTCAAAGAGTTTAGGCCTTATTTCATAGTCTGCTCCACTTCGTGCTAAAGTACTAATTCCTATAATTCACGACAAGCAAGAATGTGAAAAGTCAGCAGAGCTATGAGTTGTGGGAAGACACCAGACTCACCAGTAAAAGTGTTCCTCCACCATCTTGGTAACAGCACGTGACACGGCTCTCTCCTGAGGGTTCAGACGCTTATTGAGGCTCACACCCAGCTTCTCCTCCAGGAAGTCAATGATAAACTCTGTGCCAGACACTTGTTCATGGTTGTACTCAATCCAGGGCATCTGACCTTGTGGCGATAGCTTCCCATCAAAGTAATTCTGTAGAGAAGAGCACCGTATTAGTAACATTTCACCTGCTTGCATGGACATCTTTTCACAGTCTATTTTTTTGAGATCTTGGCATATCCAACAACACTAGTAAAGAACTTCTAAGTGTTGGTAAGAATCTTGTCACCTGATGTTATCTCCTCTAATGACAGGTTCATGGAGTCTCCAGTTCCACTACTCATAGGAGCTTGTTGCATTCTTGACAATAAAGCACTTACCTGACCTTTGTCACATACCAAAAGTCAAGGCTGTATTCAGTTTGGCAGCCACAAAACATCTTAAAATCCTCTAGATACAAGACATGTACAACCTGCACATTCAGAACATTTCCAAAACTATGTAGTGTATGAATACAAAAACAGCTACATAGTATACATGTAATACATCCAAAACCTTCTACACAGAATACATTCACTACCTGCACACATCAAACACCTCAAAAGCTGTGTAAATACAACTTCTACACAACCTATACACCTTCAAACCTCAACATGTAACAGATTTCCTATTGAACAATTGTATATCTTTTCATGTATAAAATGAATACACCCTGAGAACACATGCTCAATCACAGACAGTCAAACATACACACTCCTTTCTTTCTTAAGTGAATTAAATACAAATGATTTTAGGAAACAATTTCATTATGTGGAACTGATGTACATTTTTAATGTTAACTCGAGAGACTATTTCAGTATATGTCTGTGGAATTGAATATATTCATGTCTGTATATGCAAAGTATGAATTCAGAAAACAAACATGAACCCAGTATCATGAATCAAATTGTATCATGAGCTGAGTGTATCATTACATCCCAATTTAACGTGTATTTCAAAATTTCTTCATCTTCTACTTATAAAGTAACCCTTGCACAATACATATACCTTCCCACTTACAATATGTACACTTCTTTAACCTGGATACACCTTATGCATAAACAAATTTACACTTGCATTTATACCAGTATTATCTTTTAAAATTACATACACACATTATGAATGTACAACCTGCAAAAAGGACAATACACCTGGTAGGGTAGATCCAACATACGGAGGTAGGTCTCCATCTTCAAGCAGAAAGGAGACAGACTAGGAACTCCATTCTTAGGCCGGGAGAACTGGTGCAAGATGATGGTATCTTTGGAGTCCAGCTCCTGCTCCTTTCTGTAAATGATTAAGGATGTTATTGCCTATAAAAATATGAATGAACATGGGCTGGTTTTTTACGGTAATACACACTTCCTGCTTAAGTATGAACAATGCAGCCTTCTACAATCTCAGCAAAAAAAAATTTTGTGCTCAGAAATACAAAAGATTTTCTTATCAGTCCACAGGCAATCTATGCTGAGATGGGTTTGATGGGTGACCTATGGTAAGTATAATGTCAGGCAGTCTTCTTCGATACCATTTATCCTGTTAAGGGTTGCAGGGAAGTCTGGAGCCCATCCCAGAACACATAGGGCACAGAGCAGGGAACACCCAGGGCAGGGTGCCAACACACCACAAGGCACCCACACACAACAGGAAATTTAGAGACACCAAGCAACCTAACCCACATGTCTTTGGACAGCAGGAGGAAAACAGAGGACTCAGAGAAAACCCACCAAGCACAGAGAGAACACACACACAGACCCAAGGTGGGAATTGAACCCCAGGCCTGGAGGTGCAAGGCAATAGTGCTAATCACCATGCCACCTATAAGTGTAACATTGTAGTAAAATGTACCTCATCTTAGTGTGGAAGGAAAGGGACTTCATTAATGTGACTTCACAGATATTTCTGGACCTGGGCTGTATGAGAACTTTATAATGACTTTTATTATGACTTTTATGATATTATGACTTTTTAAGGTCAGCATTTTGGAAATTCATCCTAACTGTTAAAAGTGTCTCAGAGTCCCAAAGTGTCTACCTCTGTGCTGGCGTTATCTTCAGTCACGAAAACCTCATTTTCCACATCAAGGAACAGAAAAAGCCAACGTGTTTGTCATCAAGCCCAAGCCCTAAAACTGAGCCAGGGTACAACTGGACCCCTCGGGACACATTAGGTCAGGACACACAGGACACATAGGGTTTGGAGTCAAAAGACTGACTAGCGCTCATGGCTGTATAAGACATGAAAGAATGTCACACAGCTTCAGATGATGATGTTTTAATGGACTGGTACAAAACTGAAGAGTAAGTAATGACAATGGTCCCTGACTTGCAGGTTAGCTTGCAACTGCAATGGCAGTGGATGGATGTATGAAAAGCTGCTATGCACACAAGTGCATGAGAGGTGTAGATTTGGACAGCTTCAACTTCTGTGAGCTGATGGATGTGAAACAGATTGGGGTGAAAGGCCAGTCCTGACTTTTTCTTCTCCTCTCTATGTACAGCAGAATTAGCATTTTATGGATATGCTGGTGATATAATTTACCGTATTCATGCTAATCCAAATGATTTTTGTACTGTTTTTAACGATGTTACAAATACAATAATGTTTTATTAAAAGGCACATATATATTTACTTATGTTATGTACACATTTTAAAAGAAAAAAAAAATAAAAACAAGGATCATATTGACTTCTACTGTTAGATGAGTCTATCACTGATGCTACTGAAACAGGCACCTTCATACAGTGAGACACAGACTTCAGAATCTATAGAAAAATATATACGGAGGCCATTGCTTGTAAAGAAACAGCCTGCAGCGGAACCTGAAGCCCAAGCTAAAAATCACGACTGAAAATCATAATCTTCCTTATGACAGAACAACGCAAGGTAACTCTAAATACTGTTGAGTAATGGAATATATTGACACTACTAAAATACAACAAAAACACAGGAAGTGTCACTTACCACGTGATCACTAGGTTTCTAATTCAGCGTTATATTCTGGTACTGTCCAATAATAGAGGGTGCTGAAATGTCCACTTTTTCCTTTTAGTCGTTTTCAGTGTGGCCTACAATCTATTTTTTTAACAGATCGGCATCTTTATCGCACTCAGTATTGTTTAACTACAGGAAATCCGACAAATTTTAATATAATGGAAATGACTATACATTATACACAAAGGCTTAAATTGGCCGCATGGAATCTGAGATAACAGTAAACGCTCGCGATTGTGCAACATTCAGCCATTCGTTCGCATACAAGTGAACATAATTAACAACTAACCCAACAAACGACCACAGTCCAACATATCCTCGACACCACTTCACGCGGTCCGAGGTTTTAATCAAAGGGCTTTGTGAATCGTATATACGTAAAAATCTAGTGAAGGGCATTTCATGACCACCGCAGTGTTGTGTGTATCCCCGAAAACAGCTGATTCCGTACTCTAAGGCACACCGTAGCAGATGTCCTTGAAGACTGTGAAATGTGGACGATTGTTAACCAAGGCCCATCGCAATACGGGTAAACAAACAGCGACACCATCGAGGACCTTTAGTCCAGTACTTGGCCTGAAATGACAACGATCTGCGTGTTTTTAATTACTATAGGCACAGCATAGTAAGCATTTCGCATTACGCGGTGAATGAGGAACATATAAATGCATGCCAGATATGTCACGGAAACTCCCATGTAAGGGCGGTTACATCACAAATCATTCCTCACGACTCCATTTTTTTGTCCAGTTTAGTTCATGCACCCTGCCCCATCATTTATAAAAACAGTACACACATTACAAAAATTAACAATTATTTTGAATAAATAGCAGAGAAATGTTTTAAAATGTGAAATTAAGCATATATACTCCATATAGTCTTCCCCATCCCTCTGAGTCCTTGAGGATGTACTACCTGATGGCCAACAGTTCGTGCAGAAGGTAAGCAGCCGCGGCCAGCAAAGCGCCGCCGGTTACATACAGCGTTTTCCTCCACCAGGAGTCTGACCCCAGTCCTGACATAATCCCGCCGTAATCCTGCAGAGGGAAGGCGATAATGTACCCATAAAACGAGTACTGGTCATCGGAGCCACCGAACCCGAAGGAGAAGCTCTGATTACGGCCCAAATCAACTACACACGACCGGGAGGCGGCGAGACCAACACCCCAGTACATTGTCTTTCGCCCGCTTGTTCCATGCGCTAGCCTTTTTCGGCTTCATCCAAAATGGCTGAAGCAGAGCTAGAGCAGAACAATTGGTCTATTGGTAGCAAAAAGCAAAAAGACGGCTCATTTTGCCTAGCGCTTGTCCCCGCATCGCGGTCGGCTTTGCAGCCCACCGCAGCCGAACGCTGCGTCTCTCCAGAAATCGCGTTACGTCATGGGCTG
The DNA here is from genome assembly GCA_025773905.1 of Chitala chitala. Classification (NCBI taxonomy): domain Eukaryota; kingdom Metazoa; phylum Chordata; class Actinopteri; order Osteoglossiformes; family Notopteridae; genus Chitala; species Chitala chitala. The sequence goes on from JABJVR010000034.1 coordinate 7,398,512, forward strand.
TGCAGGCAAGGTGCGCTCTCTACCGTGATGCGCTCTCTACCGTGATGCGCTCTCTACCGTGATGCGCACACAATCTAGTGTTCAGAGTTGAACGGCGCAGCACGCTGTTTTCATCAGATTCTTAGTGTTGCATTCTGTAGAAGAAAGGATAAAGCGGATTTGCCACATAAGTCAACATACTGTACCAAAACATTTACGTAGAAATGACAAAGACGTACAAGCTATATAAAATAGGAGGCTATAATTTTCCTGGTTTGGTTAAGTAGCTGTATGGATGTGTCAACATGACAAGTGATATTCGTTATATAGGATGAGCAGCTCTACTCCTAGCTCCTCCCTGGTGACCAAGCTCCTCACCCTATCTCTAAGGGTGCACCCGGCCACCCTGTGAAGGAAACTCATTTCAACCGCTTGAATCCGAGACCTCATGACCATAGGTGAGAGTAGGAATGTATATTGGTTCTTGACTGGAAAAAGGTGGTTTACCATCTGCAGGCTGGAGTATGTAATGTCTGCAGAAATTATGTTTGTCAGTGGGGTCTTGGGCCTTGTTAGTATGTTGTTCTTTTTGTTACAAATTATTAAATACATGATTTGTTTTGTATTCTATCCTCATCATCATTGTTGTTGCTATTCACTTCGTCGTCATATAAGACAGGACAGGACAAGATAATGATTTATTGTCCAGGAAATCCACTCCACATCTCTCTTGTCTGTTTTTTGAAACCTTAGACCTCAATGAGTAATTGATTGACGTAAGATGATTTTACGTCGCTTCATTTAGTGTGCTGTTGTTGTTGTGTATTTTGTAGTGTGTATAAATAGTGATGTTTATGCCTAAACTAAGTTGCACTTGATGCTCGCGTGCAGTAGAATATTACATCATTAAGCGCAAGGTTGTGAAAGAGATAGAAACCGCTACAAAACGTAATATTCACCAACTCCTGCGTTTTTAATAAAGATTCTACAAACACGACATGTTTTTTTTAAATCATTAAATCTTTTAGTGCGGGTCATTTCTATTCGCGCTAGTGTCAGATTTTCCAGGAGTGGACATTTTACCGCTAGATGACGCTTTTATTCCACACTACAACTATGATTAGAATCTCGTTTGTCCTGTGTCTATGAAATCCACTCCACATTCCTGTTGTCGAGGTGATAAAAAATATTTTGAATTATGGTTACAGCAACCTCGTATTTATAAGTATAAATCAATTAAATCTTGAATGAAGCTAATAATCCGCTGTAATAGCCTACATGTTCATATTTTGCAAAGTGGGTAATCACTGATTTGTTACCATATACGATTTCACACACGAGTGATGTTTTTTGTGTGAAACTCCTGTCGAGTCAGATACCAAGCGTTTCCGTGGTTTCGCAAATTTAACGTAAAACCTTTTCGCGATGAGATAAGCTGTCGTCATTCCTAAGCGATAACACTATTTATACGAATTTAACAGTTAGCCGTAACAATAAAATCGCCAGTTATAAGTGGCTGTTATACTGCCAAAGAATGCATAATTTACTGCTAAATAATTTTTAACATAACTAATGTACTCACGCCTGATTCTAAAACTGGTATAATAAACTAAGCAGGGGCATAGCACCAAATTCTGCGCTCTGTGCATCTGTACTCTTTGAGGGCCTCTTAACAACCTCCTCTGAGACTGTTTACCCGCGCTCAGGCCCTGGGTAAACATTTCCCCTATTTTCCCGAGTCCGACACCGATAAAACCGTTTCTAGCTTTTCAGAGTGGACTTGACCGCTTTCTGAGGCTCAACGGACCAACAGTAGCATCGCAAATCTGCAAAGTACTGGCTTCATTTATTCATTCTCTTAACCACCTAGTCCTGGTGAGGGTTGCAGGGAAGCCCAGAGCCCATCCCAGAGCACAAAGCAGGGGACACCCAGGGCAGGGCGCCAACCCACCACAGGGCACACGCACACACTACAGGCAATTTGGACACACCAATCAACCTAACCTGCATGGCTTTGGACTGTGGGAGGAAACCAGAGCACCCAGGGAAAACCCACCAAGCACAGGGAGACCATGCAAACTCCACACACACAGACCCAAGGTGGGAATCCAACCCCAGGCCTGGAGGTGCGAGGCAACAGTGCTAACCACCATGCCACTGTGCCACCTACTGGCTTTATGTAAAACAAATTTATGTAAACGGATGATGACAGAACAGAAAACTACCTGGGGAAAACAAATAAACTGAACAATTTCTTAACATTTACTACATCCAGGTAGGTGTTACACAATTTTTCAATGCGTTGAAACATGTATTGAATTGCAGAAATATTAAAATTGAAGGGCACAAAATAAAAAGAACAGAGGGAGTCCCATATGTGAAAATATTCTGTTAACAAATCACTACTTTCAATATTCACCATAATTTTATTACCATAAATGGAAGGGGGGAAAAAAAAAATCACTAATTGCTAGTTAAATGTCATAATTGGCACTTGGAAAGTCACATAAGTGTGGAGATGAGTGGTCAAATATCCAAGCACATTCATGGTTAAGAAGCAGGAACTAAAACACAAACAAAACAAAGGTTGGCATGATAACGAGATAATATAAAACAGTCCCAAATGTGATAAAATAATGTTCTATGCCACCATCCATGTCGAGTTGGGTTCCTGCCAGCACACTGCAACTCAGTCACAACTGGCAAGGTCACCTGGTGTCAAGTTTTTTTTTTGTTTTTTTTTTTTTCCCTCCTTTTTTTGCATTTTAAAAATCAGCATTTTTATTTCCTTAAGGCAATCAAGCACCATTTTACATCACAAAATTTAAAAGAAGCTTAAATCAATTATTGACCAACTTTCACATTTGTCACAAAAATATACAACAAAACCACTAATCATATATATATATATATATACTATATATAGGCAGGTATAAGCAGCACTGCTTGGTTGGACCCTCATCCTTCAGTGGTTTGTAGTGAAGGACATTTACGCTTTGGAATCACATGACAAAGTCCCCTCTTCCCAGCACAAAGCCGTTTCATATGTAGAATCAGAACACAACACATCCTTGCATTGCTAAAGAGGATTAATCTGGGTCTAGTCACAGAGCAGCTGGACTTCATCAAGACTTTTGCTGCAGGAGCCAGCTGTGAACAGAGGCTGAGAAAGATGAACAGACACCTTCGTGTTTCAAACGTGCAGCGCCCTGCCTGTTCCAATTTTAACACTGGGGGTGGTGGGGATTGTCACATCACCATCATTCACCTCCCCATTGCCCCTTTTCCCTGACTAGTAAACACAACTAGCTACAAGTCTTATTTAGTTTACAGCATTTTCCTGTGTTTAAAAAAAGTACTCTTACTCTGCAAGAAGTTATCATGATAAAAATTATGGTGGTAAACAGGAAGCTTGTGAATTTTTCGGTTTGTCATTTCTGTAGCAAATAAGGTGTTGACACAGTCCAGTATTCTGATGACAACACAAAACAAAGTAATACATTTTTCATTGGGATAAATGATGGGTCACAACCATAAATAAACCTCTGAAACTAGTTTGCATCCCAGGAATTCTTGCGGAGCCCAATCAGATCATGACACGACAGAAAATCGTAGACAAGACGCCATCTGTCCCTGAGGTACGACTGTCCGAAATGATTTGCCCATCAAGTTTTTCTAATCACAAAAAAGTCCCTGCCTCTCACACGCACTCTCTCGCTCGCTCACACAGGCACGCACGCACATAGCAAATCAAGTTTCAAAACATATCAGAATGACCCTAAGCATTCATCTCCCTTCATCCAACCCCAAACCATGTACATCACAACACTTAATTTGGGTCAATATTGATCCTAAACCGTCCTTTACTCTGTCACAGAATGGCTGTAACCAGGCAACCATGTGACACCTAGGAGCCCTGTACATGACTTAACAAGGACATGGAATGACATAGAGGCTTCTACAGCTTCCGCGTGCTCTCGCTGCCAAGAATGTGCGTAGCTCCTGGTGTTCCTGCTGGTACACCTATGCATCCTCTATGACTGACTGTATGAAGAGTTCTGGTTACCATTCGATCCCTGGTCATTATCGCTAAAAAAAAAAAAAGCCATGTAAGAGCAAAAATCATACACAATGTCAGAGCCATGTTTGTCAGGTACACAGGTAGCAGCAGAACACAGAACACAGAACACAGCAAGCTGATGGTTCTTCAAAAATTTCAATCTTGTTAATAGAAATTTTAAAGTGACGCCGGCTTCGACAACAATGTCTGATGAAAAAATGGACTAAAGAAACCTACAGCTACACATTTGCAGCATTTAACTCTCATCAGGATTTTACCTCTGCATGAACATTACACATCCTCCTGAGAGAACACACCTCTTACCTCCAACTGCTGACCGCAAGATGGCACACAGGTCCAGTTCTGTGCAACATGCTAACCTAGCCAAAGGTCAGATAGTGAGGCTACGTGACCTACCTGTTAGGTGGGGGCTTGGGTTTGGGCATCTTATTCAGGACGGCAGCCATCTCCTTCCTATCGTCAAAGTTCTTCCACTGGTCATACAGCTTCAGGATGACTCTGATAATCTCTAGTATCTGTTCACCAGGGTGAAGGTTACACTCAGCAAGTGTTTATAGTGTTTATAAATGAGTAAAGAGAAAGGCACTTACCTTCTCCATGTCCACAGACAGCTCTGCAAACCACTGCCTAGCATCCTTTTGTTGTACCACACAGGCAACATGTAGGCACGCTGTGCAAAACAGAGGTTACAGTCATGGAGCTGAACGCTGCAGCCAAACAGCCAATAAAAAAAAAAAAAAAAAAAAAAAAAAAAAAAAACGCAATCATTCTGCATTTATACTAAATGGATGGGAAACTCCAGCTTACCCAGTGCAATCATGAAGGGTGGGTAAAGTAAACAGAGATCGGTTCTGTACGTGTCGTTAACAATCCTCCTGCAGCGAAGGAGAGGCCAGGTTAAATGAGTTCCTTATCAGCATGTGACAGCAGACATCAGTAGACAGCCACATGGGCTGTGATGCAATGCCACACCTACCACGCCAAAGGCAATAACATGTCCTCCTGGCCCATATCCTGGACATACTGCAGCAGTGGTCTGTAGGGGTGGTACACAATCAGACAGCAGTCCTGGAACAGACACAAGGCTGCCGATCACGGACGGGACCAGAGTGCAGTCAGGACCGTACGTGTCTTCAACAAAGACTCAGTGTGCCATTGGGACAGTGCCCATGACCCATTTCTGAACAGAAAGCCACTCTGAGTCAACCCCCAAAACTATGATTTAGAACAGAACCAGCCAACAGATGAGTTAACCTCTGAACTAACCAAAGGGCTGTTCTGACTCTTCTGCAGGATTTGCTCTGCTTGGGAAAAACTTGTATCTCACGTTTCACGTCTATGGGGCTTTATTTTCCCAGGCGTTCCCTTCTACTAGCTGCACACTCACCATAAGTTCCAGCAGGTAGAATTCACACTCCAGTATCTACAGAGAAAACAAGCAAAGCCTTCACTTATGAATTCAAGACGCATCACAAATGCCTGTATCGAAAGCATTTGTAGATGTCAATATGTCTGGTGTTAAAAAAAACATCTTTGTGGGGTAATACCAACGCAGCAGACAGCTCAGTCCATTTACTACTCTGTAACATGTAGACTGCACAGATGAGACGTCACCCTGATGATGTTTCCCAAAAGGAATTTGTTAAAAAGTGACTAACTCACAAGTTGCCAACACTGCCATCAAAAACCTCTTAGCAAATGGCCCTGAAGTATGCGGAGATGCGAAGTGTCAGCTGCTGTTCTGGCCAGCTGTAATCTCCTACAGCTCAGAAACTTTGCCTGCAGTGTGTGAACATCGTCACGGGAATGTGGACATCAGAAGCAGCCCCATCCCTCACTGCACCCGACAGTTGGCCTCGAGGGCGAGACCGTCACATTTCTGTGCGAACATTAGGCACGGTGACACTCACGTGGTTCATTCTGTAGGGGAATTCCTTGGGAAAGGCATAGGAGAACCTTGTTTTCACTGAGAGGGGAGGAAATAAAGAAAGTTTATCAATGAAGATGAGCATTGATTACTCAGACAAACTGTGACGGTGATGGTCATCACCTTTATCGGTGTTTTATTAGTTCATCACCTGAGGTCTGGTACTTACATACTGATGTGGCGGCAGAAATCAGTCGAGTGTTGGAAACAACACCAAACTCCTGGAGGACAGGGGGAAAAAAAAAAAAAAAAAAAACCACAGGTGGCACATTTCAGCAATACGGTGCTTTTCCACTAGCACAACTGTGGTTTGCCGTACCAACAGAGAATGGCTACGCAAGGTACGGTACCAACTGCTTTTCCATTGAGCGGGTAAGGCTTGGACAAAGGCGACACATAGCTACTGACTTGAAATTATGTACGCAACCCACGACAAAAACATAAAGCAACATGAATGCACACAAGAGCTTATCAGAATTGAAAGCTCTGGTTACATAAGGACAGACAGTTATCATATAATGCCAAAATTTTGTTAAAACTTTTTTTGCCACGTCTGCTAATTTAGTAGGTATGTCCCAAAAGATCTTAATTTCTGCCTTACCCTTCTAAGTTATATTTTCTCCTCAGTCCAAATAACTAAATGTGTCTGCACCTCTTCACTGTGCCAACTATACCGTAAATTTATTAAACGGTTATCAAATAAATTTAACGAACTTAATAAAGTAAAAATATGTAACAAAATACCTGCACCTGACTGGACTGAACAGCAATATAGCCAACCACTCACACACTCATCTCACACTCTTCCTGACACCAAATACACCTGTGCATTGCTAATAAACCTGTGCCATTAGAACACACTACCTGCTTTGCCTCTTGAATTAAATTAAATTAACAAAAGCAGAAACTACATTGTCTTCACTCCAATATTACGAATGACGTCTGAAGCACAGAAACAGAGACTCTGTAGCCAATTGCGTCACTGCAACAAAGTTATGCGTGGTTGCAGGTGCAGTCTGGCACGCTTTGGCCTTGCTCCTGAGCAGGGCCAGTCTGACCTGGTACTGTATGGGTAACATTGCACTATGAAAGTACCCCAGCACAGTACTGCACAGTTGTTGCAGTGGGAAAGTGTCACTGTGGCACTGGAAGAACCAAATAGGCAAAACAGCACAAGCACTGGCAGACACTCACCTCCACTTTTGAGGCCAAGAACACACAGGTGGGTGCCATGAGGACAGGGTCGATACTCTTCAAAGAATACCTGAGGAAAAGGCAATGACTTGGAATGACACACACACACACACCAGCAGACCACACTGCCTGCACTCAAAATGTGCTTGCTTGCTTACCTAGCATAAAAACGTTTGAAATACACTGTTGCTGTTGCGATGACCTGCTGCCTGAGCTTCAGGTGTTCTCCAAGGGCCTGGATTACTGGAGAACGATGACAAATCAAAGGCAGTCCTCATCACATGCCCAAAGCTCATCACTAAAGTCATTTATATAACAGCACCTGCAATGTGTCCAACAGCTTAATCAGCTCTCACCATTAGCAAAGAAGATCTGCAGTTTCCAGTACTCCTCCTCTGTCAGAAACTTCAGGTCTTTCTGCCGTTCCTTCATTAAATCCTGCTTGTCAAGGACCCACTGCAGACTAAAACAAAGAGAATGAGGAACCACCCGCTTGAAATATCACACCATCTCATGTTTACAAGTCACAAGACAAGAGAACTGTATGGCAGGCCATCTGCAATCCTTTTAATACTACTGTGTCACTACCAACATGTGTTTTACCACTAACTCATAAACAATATATTGTTTTAATTTTCATATTCCACACAAGCAAAGCTGACGTTAAGTTTGACACTAGTTAAACACTTAGCTTCCACAGCATTCGTAATGAAAAAAACAATTGCTTTGTAGTATATTATTTGTAACACTTTAATTCATTCTTATTCAAATTTAAAGACGACTACTCAGACAGTTCGGCACTTAAATTGTCACATTTAGCTCCAAGTAAACCTGGACTGTTCTCACACTTAAAGGGTGAGCACAGCAGACATCATCTGATCCACTTACGCTTAGCCAAATCCGCAGTCTGGGTGACTGAGGTCTGCAGACACAGACGACTTAACCAAACCTTTCACAGTTTCTACAACCCAACAACCATTTAATATCGAATATCCGATTTATGACGGATCACACTGCCAATCCAATAGATACAGACATATAAATATTAACAGTTTAAACAAAATTTTGATCCTCAAACGGGGAAAATATTATAAAATGTTATAATTTTAGTTCACTACATTCAATTTAAAATATTCGTTTATTATTCATTGAAAGGCCGAACGTCTTTTTACGCTCAATTTTTGAAAACATGATGCAAACAAGTATTTTACAGAAATTAAACTGTTCAGTATAAATATTCCGGTTTGCAGCGAAAACCAGACAACATTTTACATAACGTATGTTAACACATTATGCAGTTCTTGTACTTGTCACCCGCAGATTTCAGCTGTTAAACTAATGTTTTAGTGCCTGTCAAGTTCCCGCACAGTCAGTTGTGGGATCGCAACTGCTCGCATTCATTTTAGCTAGCTAGGCCCCAAAACAAAGAAATTACTAAACAAAACCTGCAGGTTGTAACAGTGGTTGGAGTAAATACTTACTAATGTGAGCTTTGCCAAAAGTTCCCTGCCATCGTCGAAAGTTTGAGGTAGTAGATGTGACTTTATTTCACGTTTGTGTCACTGCGGTACGGCAAACACCGTAGAAACAGAACAGTGACTTTGTGCTGGACACAGTGTGCAACGTACAATACCGGCCGACAAAGCGGGGCTACATTTCCCACATAAATAAGGTTCCGGAAGCATAACGTTCAGCTAACTGCCTGTTCATTTCTAACATGAGACGTTCTCTTTTTTCCCTATGCACATGAATACGGGTACTACATTGTATTTAACAACAGAGAAATTTACAAAGCCAATTGCGCGATTAAAAAAAAAAAAATCACATTCATGTAACAACGCACAGCCCCGCCCCCAGCAGCACCGTTGGCTCTCACCGCATGCATAAGTTTTTAATGTTCGGATTCAATTAAGTTCTTTCACACCAACGAGAGACAATGACCCAGTGCACCTGTCACATGCATGTAAAAGGTGAAATGACTGGAAAGAATGCCAAGTAGAGAAATGCTATCCTTTGATCACGTCAGGTCATGTCAGAAGTAATACGTTTAACACATCCCTTTTCATTTTTAATTTAGCTTTCAACTTAAATACTCCACGAGGCAAGGACGTACATTACATGTGACAAATTTCAGTAAATAAAATGTTTTATGACTAAAGGCATATTTTATTGAACTGAAATATCAACATGATCATGAACATGATGAGTGCTGCTTTAGTCCACGTGTATCATCTAGGTACCGATGTTTCTCTTCGCTCTCTTAGTTTTCAGGGAGTAGTGCAATGTTAGTGGAACAATAGTTATCATGACCAAAGGTGTCCTGAGATCATTACAGCTGACGTATCCCAGCGCATCACACAAGTTAATACCCCTCTATTTTTACCACAGTAAACAGTTCACATGAGATTGTTAGATAGCTGAGAAGAAGGGCAGACTGCATTTTGCTGAGGTTTCAAATTCCTGGCACCCTGCTACATCTCCAGGGCAGGGCTGATAAGTGGTATAAAAGCCAGCTGTGGGTGCTGTGATTTGTGTACTTCAGAGGTGAGCTGTGACTTGACCATCTACAAACCCAGAGTCCAAACAGGAAACCAGGCCGCCACCATGAGCCACAGCCCAGAGAGGATCTCATCATACCGCCGCCACTTCGAGGACAGCAGCTGTTCCTATCATCTGCGTGTGTCGAGTCCCTCTCCAACTCGGCGACACCGCTCCGCCAGCGCCACAGCAACCCACCTGCGTTCAGGAAGCACGGGGAAGATAACTTTCTCCAGGGTAGGGTCTCCCCGTGTCACCAGGTAAGTCAGTCTAAAACAACAGCCCATCACATTAGAGCACCTTAATGGCATCCAGACAAACTAGAAGCTGGATTCAACGTTCTTTAAAGTGCTGTGTCCCTAACTTACAGCCTAGTTAGCAGTCAGATTTCTCAATGTCTTCCTGAAAGAGGAGTAAGCATACATTCATATACATATCCTGTTTGTTTTGCATGGTCTTGTTTTATTTTGATGACAATTACATATACACTGCTAAAGTGTTGATGGGAGACTCTTTTCTGCCATCACTTGTGCCAAACTGGTACCCATACTTCTACAGCGTGAGCGCACTGTGCCTCAGCCTTGGGGCAAACAGCGCCTTTGATCTGGATGCGGCCGCTGCTGAAAACCATGAGTTCCTCAGCACACGCACCAGTGAGCGTCAGGAGATGGTGGTGCTCAATGACCGGCTGGCGGCCTACATTGAGAAAGTAAGTCCTGCTGGATCTCTTTCGAATTTACACTCACTCTGAAATAGAAATGCCTTCTCAACTGGTCTCATCCCCATGTGTGCTGTAGTGAAGCATGTCCTTTCTAGGACAAGTCTTAATAAACAATGGCTTTGTGGTCCTTCTCTTCTTTACAGGTGCGGACCCTGGAACAGGACAACAAGTTGATTGAGGCGGAGATTGAGGAGCTGCAGAAGCGGTATGTGAAGCCCTCTGGACTGCGTGGCCTCTATGAGGACCAGCTCAGAGAACTGAGGAGGATAGCCGAGCAGATGACAGCACAGCGGGTAGGCTGGATCAAGATCGCTCCATGTTTTCACTGCTTCTGCAAGAGTTTAATTTCACAGCGTCACATAAAGTACAAGCAAAATGTCTTAACAGTTTCAAAAAACCTCTGGTTGTATTATTATATGTATTATATATATTATAATGTTGAATTCTCTTCTACTGGCAACGTGTTGGCGAGTGAATGTCAATCCTGATGCTCTCCTTATCTTTTTCCGTTGCGCTAAAAATGCGTCCCCTGGTCACAACAGGACCTCGCTGTTGCTGCAAAAGCAGCCATGATGTCTCAGCTGGAAACGCTAAAAGCCAAGTATGAGGAAGCAGTGGAGGCGAGGAAGAAGGCAGAGCTCGAGATCGAAGCTTTCCGTCCGGTGAGGGTCATTACTGACCTACCTCTCTGATGCAAATGCACTAGCCATAGGTTACCTGCCACAGAGCTTCCATAAAAGCAGACACGCTCAGCTGTATTCTTCTTTGTAACATCCATGCTGTTCCTACTGTACAGGATGTTGATGCAGCTACCTCTGCACGGATTGCCTTGGAAAAACAGCTTGAGAACATAGAGGTAGAAATCAAATTTCTGAAGAGAGTTCACCAAGAGGTATGTCTGAAGATATATAAGTACTTTTCCACAAGCCATCTTAGCACAAACTGTAGTATATAAAAGTGATTTTTTTTACCCAGGAAATTGAGGAGCTAATGCAACAGATTTTCAGCTCAGTTGCCAAAGTTGAGATGGCCTTCAGCCTCCCCGATTTAGCTGCCGCTCTTAAACAGATCCAGTCTCATTATGATGACATCGCTGCTAAGAATCTACAGGTAATGTGCAATTTAACAGAACAGTCCAGAGGCTGGGTCTGTGGGTCCCCCCAACTTGATGTCATTTGTAGGACGGAAAGAGTATGTGATTGCTGACGTTGTTGTGTTGATTTAGGAGATGGATGCTTGGTATAAAAGTAAATTTGAAGATCTAAACAGCGCCTCCACTAAGCATGTGGAAAATGTTCGACATATCAGAAATGAAATTTCAAGTCTTAAAAAAGATGTGAGTATCTTTGTTTTTAATGAGACTGTATACTCTGCCAATCTCTGACCACCAATTCTTATTCAGATCATCCAGACACAGTATAGTGACTTCCGACTAATTAAAGAAATAAAGTTAAGGAAAAATACATCTGCTGGCTAGACTTTGAGATATATGGGTTACAAACACTTTAAAAATAAGGAATTGTGAGTACACAGTAGACAAAATGTATATACCATATATATACATTTGAAAATTTACTCAGACTGTCATTAGTTCAACAACAAATCACTGACTGTGCGTGTGTGTACTTGTCATGGTTTTGAGTGAAGATCCAGAACAAGGAGCGCGAGCTGGCTGCTCTGCACTTGAAGAACGAAGCCCTGCAGCTGAAGATACGTGAGGCTCAGGAGAGGCACAAGAAGGAGCTGGAGGACCTGCAGGTCATACCAGCCTCAGCCCTTATCCATGCCTCACTCACACACACCTTACAGCTGGAAGTTACCGTCTCTTTACTAAGCTTCTACAACATGTCCATCTCTCATGGGTGAGCAGTCAAATTAGATGCAGTGCTGATTCTCTGCTGAGATTAATTTGCACGCTACGTGTGGCTCTGCAGGAGAAGATCAAAAGCCTTGAACTCGAGCTGAAGTCAACCAAGGAGAAGATTGCTCTTCACCTGCGTGAATATCAGGACTTGCTGAATGTAAAAATGGCACTGGAAATAGAAATAACCACCTACAGGTAAAAATGCTAAATCCTGCATATAGTTTTAATCATCTGTGTTTCAATGCAACTTGCACAAAGTAGACAGAGTTTTAGTCAGCTAAGTCTCAGTAAAAATAATGTGGCATTTTGTTCAGTTGAGGTTAAAAAGTAAACTCAGAACTTAAGCTGAGCCAGACACTTTTTTGAGATTTGGAACTTTTTGAGAATTAATGAGAGCGGAACTGACAGCGTGGTGTGTATTTGGCAGGAAGCTGATTGAGGGCGAGGACACGCGGCTCACAGACATGGTCAGAGGAATGTCTCTGGTGAGCAGCAGCCTGAGTAGAAACATGACCTCAGGCGTGGTCACCGGATTGGGCGCAGGAACTCTCAGACACATTGGTGCCATTGAGAGCTATTCAAAGGAGCAAGCGGTGGAGACAACAGAGAGAAAGACCGTGCTAATCAGGTAAAGTCACCTGATCTGTCCCAGCAATACTGAATAATTGTATCTACTAACAACGTAATGGTATTCTGTTGGAAGACCATACGTCATCTTGTCAATATAAAACATCTGCTATTGTGAGTGATGGAATCTCTAAGCACAGGGAAGCACTGTAACATCTGTGTTGTTAACAACCTTCTTTGATTTCTCTCAGAACAGTTAAAACAGGAAATGACATCATGCAGAGTGACACTCAGGAACAAACCATCATCATTACTGGTGCAGCAGATGACACAGATGAAGACTAGAGGGTGCAGTTGTTTTTCTTAATTCCACACCCCTCAGATGTGTCCAGTCATTCCTCAGTCTTCCTAACCCTACACCCCCAACCTACATGTTTTTCTCTGACCTCTCTAACCCCACAGCCCCACCTGTGTACACAATCATTCTATACTCTAATGCTGCTTGTCTAGTTGGACTGCCGTATCCCACAAAATAGACCGACTGTTATCCTTAACCAATACATTCAAGCTGTGTCATAAAATTTTAAGTTCTGTTAATGTGTAGGCTGCAAAACTATCACCTTGGCATAAAATTTATGAAAATGTAAAACTCACTGATGCTTCACACTGCTTTTGCTCATGAAATAAAATAGTCAGCATTATAGTGTCTTCCTTTGTATGGTATCTTCAGAACATAAAACTGGTGTTCAGCAACGAAAATGGATTGGTGATTGATCTACATGACTCATAAACTGGATTGGGCATCTTATGGTCTTTGTATAACCAAACAGCCAAAGCCATAGAAACTAAAAAAGTAGAATTAATGTAGCACATATATGGTAAGCAGTCTGCTTACCTTAAGGGATACAAAAATGTACATCTTACTATAGGTATTTATAAAATGAAGACATGGAACCACGTGATTTTAGGTTGGACCACACTGTTAATGATACGTCACTAATTACGTCTAACTGCATCTTAATAGATCTGAGATCAATATAACAAAATCCCTGAGGCTCTTTGTTTGGAGTGTATCTTTGGAAACGACAGAAGCCAGACACTATACTGTATATCGTACCAAGGCTGTACCAGTTTACAGGAGCCGGACACTACTGTACAGAGACTGTAGCTGTCTACAGGGAGCTGGACACTACCGCACCGAGACCGTAGCTGTCTACAGGAAGCCAGACACTGTACCGTACTGAGACTGTAACTGTCTGCAGGAGCAGGACACTACCACACTGAGACCATAGCTGCCTACAGGGAGCTGGACACTAGTGTACCGAGACTGTAGCTGTCTACAGGGAGCTGGACACTAGTGTGCAAAGACTGTAGCTGTCTACAGGGAGATGGACAGTACCGTACAGAAACTGTAACTGTCTGCAGGAGCTGGGCACTAGTGTACAAAGCCTGTAGCTGTCTATAGAGAGCTGGACACTAGTGTACAGAGACTGTAACTGTCTGCAGGAGCAGGACACTACCGCACCAAGACCATAGCTGTCTACAAGAAGCCAGACACTGCACTGTACCGAGACTATAGCTGTCTGCAGGAGTCTGACACCAAATCATGTTCAGACTGTAGCTATACCATGTTAAACTGTATTTGGACTGTGGCTGTGATGTGTACACAAACTGAATTCTGAACCACCATTGTTTTAGTCACCTGAATTTGTATGACATTAAACAAAATAAAAAGCCCATCCACATTTACACATATTTAATAGAAAGCAGTAATGATTATTTTTCCATTGATATATAACAAAAACAGCAACTGTTGTAGAAATAATTATCTAATCAATTTACAGGAAAATGTACTTGTGTACAATATTTCTAAAAAAAAAAAAAAAAAATTACAAAAAGGTTTGAAAGTTTACAGGCTGAAATAGATATGACTTGTCCTATAGAAAATACTCCTAAAAATCATGATTATTAAGTCATTATTAAGTACAGTATATTTGCGCTTCAAAGAAAAATTGTAGATCAGTACAGCATTTATCCAAAACTGAAAGCCTATCACCTTACTATGTTTGTAACTTTTAGTACAAGTAATGTTGCGCAGCAACCTGAAGGCACCGGTTATTTGGGCTCACAATGCAGTACAAGAAAAAACAATTAGTTCTTCATCCAAGTCGAGCATTCCGATAACAAACACTTCTGTACATACAACACACATATTCATAAGGTAGATGACAGTGTTATCACAGTGCTAATCAACATTTCTATTTTGTCTCCATCATAAACACCAGGGCTAAAGTCCTTTATTTGAGGAAGAAAAAAAATTACATTTGTTTTTCCCTGGGTGTGCATGTCTATTTCGGTTACCTTATTCCTGTTCGTGTACCATTAGCAATGACAGTGCAGTATTGTGTGTGCTACTGTGTTGAAACAATGTGTTTAGTCTGTATGCCAGCACAGCGTAGGGCGTTTCACATGCATCTGTGCAGTACGTCACTGTGCAGTGGCCTGTATGTATCTGTGCACTAACACAGTGTACAGCATCGTGCCCATGCCTGTACAGTGACGCAGTGTAGGGGATCATGTCTGAGTGTTATGCCTGTCTGTGTACTGATGCAGTGTAGCCTTCGTGTCTCAGTACTAAGCCAGTGCTGTTGGCTCCTCTCCGATCCCTCCAGCGAGACGATACACAGTCATGCAAACTTCCTGAGCGAGCGCATCTGCATTTTCCTAGAACAGGAAAAAGTAAACATCAATAATCACTGTAGTCTAAACACCAGTCTTTCTTCCATACATCAGCAGGCTAACCTGTGTGTTGTTATATTCCCCTGTCAGTGTGTGTTAGGGTGTCTTGGTTGGAGTTTCTTTACCTGTGTGCTTGTAAACTCACTTGTGTGTCTGCTTCAGCGTACACTCTGATTATGTCCTCGGTCCCAGACGGACGGACAAAAGCTCGAGACAATTGGTACTTCTTCACCAGGGTGTCCACAGCCTCCTGCAATCCAGGTGGACTGACAGCACGTCTTTCAGCATCCGTCGTCATAATCACCTTCCTGTCTTCTACCTAGTGGACAGATTATAACAGTCTCTCTCGTAACAGTAGACAGTGCAGTAGTGCCACCTGGTGGACACATTAGCACACCACAGAGTTCCTGGGCCAATAAGCAGTCTGCAAGGGGGTTATTACTGTATACGAAAACTGTCACAAAAACAAACAGTGCACATAAAAAATAAACTTTTTAACTAAAATAAAATTCACAGCACGAAAAAATAATAAAAAAATAAAATGTTTGGAACAAAACTATTTATTAATAAATTTATCAAAAAAAAAAAAAAAAAAAAAAAAAAATTGTTTTTAATTTTTTCATCTTGCCTCATAAAAATCGATCTGTTCAAATACAGAATTCTGATTTGCCAGAGAACGGAAGTGTTCTGACTAACGAGTCTAACTTTCTGAGTTTCTCACTCCTCAATCACGACATTGGAAAAACAAAAAGGCAAAGCTGCTTACTAGAAAACAGCATTAAAGCATGTATTGCTGCCATTCACACCCACTGCCATATTTTTCAATTTGAACTGAAATGTACTACTGTAATACTTAACACTGGTGAAAAACAAGGACAGCTAAAATAGCATTTTAATAAATTTCAGTGAAATTTCAAAATGTCAGCCTTGTTTTAGAATGGTAACAAAAAAACTAAAGTAAATGAAAACGAAACTTGTAATTTCAATAAAATAAAACTAAAAATGTTAGTCTTATAAATGTGCTGAAACTAAAATCTGTCATGCTAAACTAAAAAAATAAAGTTGCACGAAACTTTCAAAACTGTAATAACCGTAGTGAGCTCACCTTAACTTTGCGCTGTCTGTTGGGCAGGTCGGTGTACATGGCATCCCACTGCTGCACAGAGAGGCCCCGCACTGCCAGCACGCCCTCCACCAGCAGCATGTCAGACAGCGCGTCACCCACTGTCTATAGGGCAACCACCGAGCGGGACACAGAGTCATAGTGCGTCTCAACATCTCTCCTTCTGGTCAACAGGGAACATGTCACCAATGTACATCCGTTTGATACACATGCTGATTTTAGTGTCAGGCTTCAGGAATACAGCTGCCTTACATTGTATGGCTTCACTTTTATTAGGTAGCATTGCTTGTGCAGACAAACAATACCAATGTATCAATGATAGAATAATGCTCATGTTTCCAAAAGAGAACTACCAGTAGCTCTGGTGTCAGTTTAGAAACCTGTTCTGACATTTCAGATACAAAGAGAGGGGTGATGCCAGGAGCATCGGCCCTGCTGTGATACCTGTGACTTGACAGTGCAGACTAGCTGACCCTGTCCCTAGACAGTCGGCCGCGCTGCTTCCTCACCTGGTTAATGATGTTGATTGTGCTCTCCAGAATTTGTGCTGCCCTCTTTCGCTCTTCGTCAGCGCTGGGGTCCAGGGACAGCTGTTGGATCTTCTTTGCTGCCGAGTCACTGAACAGAACCTGCCAAAACACCTCCGCATGAAGTGGCATCCTCCGATACTACTCTGAAGAATTTTGCTCGTGGCTGCCATAGTGAGCGTACAGTGCCGTGACCGTTGGCTTCAAAGTACACGCCGATGTCAAACTGCTGAGCGGCGTGATGGAGGTGCTTCACTCCAGTCTCCACACAGCATACCTCCACCTGGGTTCAAAGGGCAAAAGCATAAACAAGATGACACAGGATTTTGAATTCTGACCCTGCCTGGTTCAGTATATTCAGGTTTACCAGCTGTCTTGAAAGTGACAACTTCTTAACGAATGGGAGGGAAAACTACACTGATTATGTAGCCTATTCTGACACAATATTAACTGCTCATATGCTCTTTGTAGTTGGCTGAAAACTTGCATCTGACCGAGGTTGAACACCGCTTGTCTACAGGAACACCTACCAAAGCAGCATACAGTCTCACTGGCTAACAGGTATAAATTACAATCACACGAAGTGTAATAACATCCTGACCCACCTTCATGGTGTCCTCCAGGTAGCGTGTGGAACTTCCGTTAGCATATGCAGTTTGTACTACAGCAACCTGCAGATCTAGAGCAGCCTGGACACAAACACACACCCTGTACAAATCAGTCAATTTCTGACAAAGTTTGTGACCTAATTCTATAACCTGGCATTACTGTACATGCCGTCAGTCTCCATTCTTGACCGTCTCATTTGCAGTCAACTTCACCTGACTTTCACATTTAAGCTAACCTGAACGAGCAGCTCTTTCAAAAAGGTGCTAATAAGCGTTGCAATCTTGTCGCCATCCAGCAAGTGAAAATGTCCAGCAGAATCCTTGTAGTAGTAAACGATACGATCAGCATCACCATCGAAAGAGCAACACCGTTGACCTGTACTCATCTCAACGCCTGAAAAAGGAAAAGAAAGAATGCTTGTGGAAATGTAAAATAAAGACCGTAATAAACAGTCTCCCCTAGTGGTCAAATCTTAGAGTTGAAAAATTGTAAAACATCATGGTTTGCTACACATTTTTACACTTGCCACTAATTAAACTGACATTTATCTATGGATCTTCCAGACTGATTTAGGCTGTGTGCAAATGGTTAATTATATACTTTAACAACTTGACTGCTTTATCAAAAGTCAAAGTTCTTTCCACTGTTGAGGAAACGGTCCGTGGGTTGTTTATAGCACTACCTTCAGGCGACTGTTGCTGGACTTTGACGTAGTCTGCACCACACTGGAAGTTCAGCTTGCCTTTGGTGCCATCATTGAAGAGGCAGATCTGCAGCTCTTTCTGCAGAAAGTTCTGCAGGTCTCGGAGCCTCAATGCTCCAACGCCATTTGCCCCATCTACCAATAGAAGCTTCTGGTCATCTGTGCGATTTGGGGCCTGGACAGGAGGAGAATCGGTGAGACTGTGAGACCCCATTAGACTTGTGCTTACCTGTAGCCAGTGACGTGTAAAGTACCATGTTCACCTACAAACAACCACACATCAGGACCTAATCGCAGAAATGAACAGATTTCAAAGGTCAAACAATCCCAGAGCTTTAAAATTTTAGATACAGGAAAAAAAAAAGATTTTGAATTTAATAACAGTGCAAGGCTAAAGCTCTTAGTCCTGATGTGAACTGTGTGTGAACAAACTACAGTGGACTTACATGTTTGATGAGCTGGAGAAAGGCTTGGGCTAATTTCTGGTAGTAACCCTCAGTGGTGGCGCTGCCATAGCGACCCTGTGTGTTCTGACAGCGAACCATAAAGTGCAGCTGTGGTGTGGTCACCACTCCGTAGTCTTAAGAGGAGAGACATACTTTAAAGGTAATGTCATTGCACTGTTAAATAACTGGCAATCAATGAGCAGATAAGGGATGATAGCTTTCATAGTCAGGAAACAAAAAAACACTCATTTTGTGCATTTCACAGTTCCTTAATTCCTCACAGCAGGGTAAAGACTGGGTCAGCACTCAGTTGAACATGCAAACTAAGATGAGGTCTCCAGCTTACCGTGACTGTGACCGCCAAAGGAGGAAACTCCATCCAGCACGGCCTGACTCAGACTGTTACTACTGGGCCTAACAGAGGAAACAGCATAAAAAATCATCAGAGAAAAACCCTTTAGTCTTGAATAGCAAGAGATTTACAATGACTTAGTGAGCAGATCTTAACACAGTGAGCTGCAACCCCATTGACTAAGTAGTTGAATCCATGTGCTTCATTTACATAATTAATGTGTGCTTTATTTAAAAACACTCTGCTATAGTAATGGAAGGAAAACAGACTGTACCTGGTATCTCTGCCTATAAAGACATTGGCCTCCTGGTTCATGTCAATGGACTCCTTCTCTATAATATCTTCGAGTGCTGTCTGCAGAGCCTCCTGATCAGCATTGGCCAAAAGCATGGCGTACACCTCCCATGCAGGAGCCACCATCTCGCCCATGGGATCGACAAGTTTGATGCCATTATCCTCCTGCATGAGGGACAGTACAAAGTCACATGCTGGAGTAAATGACAGCAAACAGGCTCAAACAGCAGGAGTGTAAAGCACTCAGGAGCACCAAATTGACAGATGTTACAATGTACAAAATAATGATGAAGATGATATGTCAGGACTGTGATACAATAATGGATATAAGCTGTGATAAGATGCCACAACACACAGTATGTATTATGAGACTATGATACAGTAATGGATATACTGATACAGGTATACTGATATACACACTGAAAATTGATAGATTAACATCTGTAATACAGTGGCATTGTCTACAGTAAAGCCACGTAAAAGCAACAGCTCAGAGTTGGGGAGTTCCACACATATACCAGAGTAACAGAAAATGAAACACCAGGATTATGCAGCAACTCTGAGAAACTTCACCTCAGGGTTGTGAGATGCAGTGACCATTACACCAATGGTGGCCGTGGTTTTCTTTGACCTCAGGACTGCCAGTAAGCCCATCCGGAACATGACATGGTCAAGCTCATTGGCAGCAGTTCGAAACCCTGCAGTGCCATACTGCAGAACCAGTCCTGGAGGTTTTGGATGCAGTGCAGAATTCTGACACACCTTCTCAAAACCAGTCATTCCTTAGATAAAATAAGGAACAAGTCTTACTGGTTTGAAGCACAAGGCATGGTTAATTCAACTCTTTACGTTGCACGTAATTTCAACAGCTATTAAAGATTTTATAGGTTACGACCTACTTCAAGTCCACTGAACGTTTTGTGACAAATGCCGTTTGTAAAAGAGTTAATTAATAACGCGACAACACAGCCAAAAGAAAAATGCGTTGTATAATTCAACAATAATTTGGTGGGTCAACGGGCTCAGGCAAACTTGCGCGTTCCTTCAATTCATTCATTCATTCATTCATTCTCATTTTCATTGAATCATTTTTAAACAACACAACTCGTCACAGGAAACCTCACGGGGTTAATGAAGATACTTAAAAGAAGAAAGATACACTTTAGTACACATATACAATTAATGCAGACATGGACACTTTACGTTAATTATAGTACATACTCTACTGCAGGTCAGAAAGCAAGCAAAGGTTCAGTGATAACACATTCAGGTTGGCGACGTGGCTCCAGTTCCGGGTTATTCCTTTAAAAACTGAAAAGATGAGTCTTCGGGTCCCGATTCCACCTTTCATAGCCAACGCGAAAACCAGGTTCACGGGATCAGGACTGTACACGGTTCATCCAGCTCTTAACCTTGCCCTTAGGCTCCGGGATTTCACTCCTTCCACCAAAGTCAAGACGCCGAGCTCCGGACCTCGATACGTTACCGTATTATTTAGAAATTTAGCGCAACTCCTACCTTTAGCCCACTTCTACCGTATACATCTTAAAGCTAACGCAAAAAGGCGTTTTAGTTATAGGTGGTATTTATATTATAAAATATTTTAATATTTTCATTCTTATACACAACGCTACGTGTTAAAGAGCGTAAAGCCATGCATTTTTAGTTAATGGTAATAAAAATACATATGCTTATGTAATCTGAAATGCCTTAGTATGTATGTTTAATACTGTACGTCGGGTTATAAAACAAAGAATATACTGTGTGCATTATAAAATTATTAACTATTCTGCAGTTAATCTAAAACCCTTGTGTTTTTGTGGCTTAATACAACAGTGATGTTTAATAAATAACTGAACGTACCACAATCGGTTTTACCGTTCCCCTGATTTCCAGAATATACACGTTTCTGTTGCACAAATTTATATTGCCTTTTGATTCTATGAACGTTCGACCCCTTTCATAAATGTACAATAGTAAAGTGGGTTATAAATAAACAGAAATGTATATGGCTTTATATTTCACTTGTGTATTTTCGCAAACCACGCGTGGTTCAGTACTTTTTTCTTTTTACATCTTAATTTCATCCGTAACTCCACCGTTATCTGCGGTGCTGGTGATCAGATCCCACAACCTGTGTCAGTTTTGGCAGAAGTATACTCCTCCAAATGCAGTATGGCAAACGCGGGCTGAAGATGGTGCAAGCGTTTCTGTGCTTGTATGAACAAGAACAAGATCAATTTTGCATTACAGCACTATATGGGATTCATCATAGTAGCGCTGCCCTTTAAAACCCGCACCGCGACATGCATGTTAATGACGTTTCACCTGACAGTCCTAACGGTGACGGAGGGGAAATACAACAATAAATTAATTTAAAAATAAGGGAATACTAGCTGATAAAACACAACTATATTCCGCCTCTTCTCGGCGCAGTCTCATTACAGGGCAGGGGAAACGCATACCGTCTTGTGCGGCTGCGGAAAAGCAGTGCTGGATGGTTAGAGATTAAACAGGACGGTGCCGAAGGATAATCTTGGAGCGGACTCCGTACACAACTCGGGTCGAACCGTCATTATTTTAAGGACAGTCATGGATGAAAATTAGATGCGTCTAAATATTTATTTTTTGAGGTTTTTGAAGCAATCGGTTTTGACGAATATACCCTTTTCGGATAGCACTGAAAAGAAGTGGACGCGAAAATAAATATTATTTTTAAATCAAGTGCTCATGATAGTATACATAAAGATCAGATCTTCGCCTTTGCGGTAATTTGCACATTTAGTGTATGTGCTAAACGGGAGTGAAACTAAATTTAATTATTATTTAACAGCGTCCGTTACATGAAAGGACACATCGATAAAGCGTACTGAGTGAACGACGTATCGTGAGTCAAGCGAATAAGGCAGCGCAACCTTGGATAAAAATGTGCGTATTAGACGTGTCATTCTGACATCGTAATTCCATCTTTAGAAAACATTACTATTTTCATTGTTGCCAATGATCATTTTGCATCTCCTTATCTGAAGGGTTGTACCCTGGGATATTTCTCTAAGGAAAACTTGGAGCTTGGATAGTCTCCTAATCGCCTGATTAGGCATTGTTTTTTTTTTTTCTTCTCCTTCTTTTAGTGAGAGTAACTGCAGAGGTTGACTTTATCGAGGGAAAAATGTCGGGACAAACGCTGACAGACCGCATCGCTGCAGCGCAATACAGTCTGACCGGATCGGAGGTTGCGCGTGCGGTGTGCAAGGCCACAACGCACGAGGTGATGGGCCCCAAGAAGAAGCACCTGGACTGTAAGTGCACCTGCTGTGCTCCGATGACTGCGCACATCATTACTGCAGATGTGCTCGCCACATTGCGTTGATGTTCGTTACACCCAAAACGCAAGCAAAACGTTCGTGTTGATTCATCGCACACAAACACGCCCTCTTTCTGCATCTGCGTGTTTTATGGAGGTCATGTTCAAATTGTGTAAAATTGATTCTTGCTGAACAGTGCGCTGCTGTAAGGTGGGTCAGATGAGGCGAACAGTTAACAGTTCTGCAGCATGTGTTGGTTGTGAGAAGTACTGTTATTTCGTTTTGTGGTGAGCAGTCCTCTGAGGCATATTGGTGATGAACAAGACTGTAAATGGTTTTGACTGAATAGTGCTGTAACCTAAATTACCCATGAATAGTATGTTAAGGAGTGTTTGTGGTGAAAAGTTTCATGAGATGTTTTAGTGCTTAGGGCAGTTAAAGTGTAGTTTAGGATGAGTTATGATGAACAGTGGTGGAAGGTGGGTTGTTGATATGTAGGGCTTTGAGTAGGAAGGTGAGATTGTCACTTTCCTGTAGTAATTTAGGTGAGGCGATAATATGCTCGAGATTTTTAAAATGAGGAATAATAATAACTATTAATAATAATTTAATCCCTTATTAGTCCCACAATGGGGAATGATCAGTAACAAGGAATATTTTTGTTGCTCTAGAGTTTGAAGAAAATTGTGTTTCAGATGTGTATGACATAAATAATGCTCTCTCAGGCTTTATTACCATTGTAGCTTCTCTGACAGATACTAAAATTAGCTTCACTGCTTGTCTGGTTCACTGAACCACAACATGTCTCTGTCCTGACACTGTGAATCCAAACACATGTGATAGAGACTAAAGAAATAATGTCTCACTACAGCCAGGGAGCTACAGCCAATGGTAGCCTGTCTTTCACTTCTAGTGTTCCGCTTCTCAGGTTTGGCTCCCATCAATAATGAATTTATCAGACAAAGCATATTCTGCATAATTTACAAGGTCAAAGGTGATGTCTCTACTACTGGAGTAGGCTACATACTACTCTGGATTGACTGATCCGCACAGACAAGGGTGATGATGGACCACCTGAAGATATATAGTCTACTAAGAGTAATGTTACAATTTATTTATAGTGCACATTTAAATCTCAACAACCGTTAACCTAAATACTTTACATAAAATAACACAAACACCAGGTGGCACAAGCAATACAGTGAGTAAAATGTGAAATAAAATGCCATAAAGTATCAAACAGTTATACAAGAACAAGAATATTAAACAAAGCCCAACCCCTAAATTCAATGCAACCGTCAAAAAAGAAAATGCTTAAAATTGCCATAGGGTCAAACCTCATTAAAAACTGAGAAACAAGTGTCTTAAGATAAGCCTTAAAAGAGGACAGAGTTGGGGCCTTTCTAATGTAGAAGCGCTGCTTGTTCCAGAATACAGGTCCAATAATTGAGAATGCTTGTTCTTCCCGAGTTGTCATTCTACATTTAGGAACGTCAAGTAAGAACTGCTTGGTAGACCTCAGATTAGGAATCTGTGTATCCATCTGAGATCCAGGGTCCTCTTATTTACAAAGAGAAGCCTACTGTTTGGATTTGGCCATCAAAGTGTCTGGAAATGTATTGGTAAATTTATCTATTAAAATTTTTGGGGACTAACAGAGTTTTGCCTTTTGATTGTTCCTGGATAAAATTATTCAGTCTCCCTACAATTAATTATGTCTGACTCACGTGACCTGTTGTTTGTTCACCATATTGTAGGGCAAGTCACGTGATTAATAGTAATGAAATATGCATCAAGCATTTTGTTTATTGACTGTAAAATGGCCGACTGACTAGTGGTCCATGTGTTGTGACGTCATAGGAGAACTATGGCGTATAGCAGTGCACATGTATAATGCCTATAGTTGCCAATAATCCTTGTAGATCGTAGGGAGAGGAAGGTCTATTCTGATGGTTCTTCTGCCTTTGCCAAGGAGTGATTGTACCATTTCCTGCCATCAAAATGACACATTGAACTTATTATTTAAGGGCGAAAGACTTATACGATCTGAAGAGAAACCAGACTGTACTTGACTTTATTCTTAGCAGCTCGTGGGGTAAATAAAAAGCTTGCAGTGATGAAATCACATACTTAAATCTGTTCATCATGTACCTGCATTATGGTCAAACAGATAGTAGTTTGATGAAGAGAACTCCTATAAAAGAGATGAGAATTGATACATTACCAACAAAGCCCTTTTGAAAGAGAATCTTGAAATGCCAGTTTGGTGCTATTTTATTAGAAACATCTAATCAGTTTTTTCTGAAGCCATGGTGGTCACATGATTCATTATAAGAGTACCACATTCTTAATGACGTGTGTGGTTTAATGAATTATGGCTGTTAATGAGTTTTACTGGCTGCTAGTTTGTAGTTATTGTCAAAATATGAATGCCAGGTCAATTGCAGAAGGTGAGTGATTATTGTAGAAGGTTTTCATTGCTGTGTTTTTTGAGACCAGCTCACTTTGATTATATATGTACCAAGTTCAGGTTCATTGAATTACTCACGTGTAGTAATGCAAGTCATTGCCTAGAATTAGTATCATTTACCTCATATTTGGCATCCACTTACCTTCTAGGGATTTGGGCTCTACATGATGCTTATGCATGCACCTTTCCACTGCAATTATCATGTAAACACACTCAGAGCTCCTGTGTGTGTGTGTGTGTGTGTGTGCGTGTGTGTGTGCGTGCGTGCGTGCGTGCGCGCCCAAATGTGTGCTAATGACACTTGCCTATGTTTTAAGCCTTTCCTAGTCTTTTCTGATCTCAGCAGTACATGTAGCATGTTCTAGTAGCACAGCTAGCACAGCATGGTATCCACAAACATGCAGTGTGTAGGTCACATGATCTCAGTTGTACAGTGTGTTTACAAATTGTACCCAGTTTTACACAGTCTATTTAGAACTGTACTCAGTTTTACTTGGGCATTGTGATCAGTTTCATTCTGTTGTTTGAATATGTGGTTAGAATTGTACCCAGTTGTACGCTGTATGTGTGTGAGTCATTGAAGCCTGTGGGCAGATGGTGTGTTAGTGTGATGTGACAACTTTGAAGTGAAACTAACACGATCCTTTACAGGAATTTTCTCACTCTGTCAGTGCTCTCCCTTTTCACACAGAGTGTAATATTAACATGTCAGTGGCTACTGTGATGGACAACTGTAATGCTCATGTGGAGTCCAGGCCTAGGGAGACAGACAGAGAGACAGCGAGAGAGAGAGAGACAGCGAGAGAGAGAGAGACAGCGCGAGAGAGAGAGAGAGAGAGAGAGAGAGAGAGAGGGAGGGAGGGAGAAAGAGGCTTTGTGATGTGTCAACTTATTTGTCCATCTGGTGCTTTTTGCACACTCCAGGGTATGGAGGTGCAAAATGCTGCTGTCGTTTGCAAAAAGCATTGTGCCTAATCTCTACTTGTGCTACCAAACGATACCAGAATATTTCTTGAAGGTTTGTTTGTCATGTGTAGAGCGATATTCTGTAACAAACCATGAAATTTTGTTATGTGTTCCATAACAGCACCCTATAGGCCACAATCAAATAGGCAGATTACATTCTCTGTGAGATCAAGATACAGTCATATATCGTGTAATAGAAGTATGTTCTGTGGGAACTTGAGTCTACAGTGCTTAATGCTGCATGCCTTAACCAGCAGTTATTTATCTGACTGGTTATTATGGTTTTTGTACAATATGGAGTTTGGGTGCTTTATTGTGAAAGAGCTATAGTGATTTTAAATTCCGGAACAAGAGAGCTTCTCCTTTGGTCATTGTTATCTTCATAACATCACAATATGGTCTGGGTTCCTTACTGAAATGGAAATAACATTTGAATTCCTGACCTTATTTACTCTTCTTTCACTTTATCTGGCCATGTTCCACCCACTTAAGATCAGTTTGGCCAGAGTTCTGATTGTTTTTGTTAAATTTTTAATGAAGAACAAAGAAACAGAAGTGAAGCAAGTGTTTGGGAAAGTTGGATAACTTCCTGTATGAGTTCTGGCTCTGTGAAGGAATAGTTGTCACGGCGAAGTTAATCTGGGCCAATCCGAGCTCCTTACATCTGGCCAGTCTGCTTGGTGGCCGTATGGCTCTATGTTCAGGAGGCCCTGGATTACGGTCTTTATTTAGAACGTGTCTATCCTGATTACAGGCAGATTTGTTGATGCTCCTAAAGGTGTGTGTTAAGGTAGGGATTAGAATGGGCAGTAGGTGGGTGGGAGGGACAGAAAGCACCATGCAGATAGAGAGATGGTGACATGAGCAAGTGGGGGTCTGAGTGGGTGAGGGTGTGAGTATATGGAGGTGTAGATGGATGAGTGTGTACAGTGGTGACGTTTTGAAGAAATTCCCAATTGTTGTGAGGGATGAGTGGATGACATGGAAAGGTTGTGAGGGGAGACATAGAGTAGGTAATGAGCTTCTGAAGGGATGAGTGGATGGGATGATGAAGTTGTGAGGCCACAAGTATGTGAATAGATGTGAGTAGAGTGTGTGAAAGGATGAGGTTGTGAAGTGATGAGTATATGAGAGGATGATATGGGACATTTTTTATATATCCAAGTACTAGGATGATTATCTTTTAGTTATCTTTTGTTGCGTCATCCAAGTATATCAGCAAAATCAATTTCGAAATAATTAATGAAAGTCATAATCATTATTATGCCATGTTACTGAGTGTTAGCTCATGCAGTACTGTGTGTTGTGTATCAGTGTGACGTAAATAGGATAGCCTTTGTGTGCACTCATCATTGTTAAGGCTAATGACACAGGTGCTGTTGTAACCCTAAATCAACATCAGGAGTAACCCTATTGTCTCCAGAAGGAAGGTGAAAAAAACTGACACGATATATTGATCATGGTGTTTATGGGAACCTTGTTTACTGAAACGTGGGGAAGCTGTGATTGGTTAAGGGGCCTCCTGGCCACAGAATAAAAAGAGGCTCGTGTCAGACTTTCAGGAGTATATTTATTGTTTGGCTGTTGACAGTTAAATTGGACCACCTGCGGATCAAATTGCTTGATTGTTATTTTGTTACTTTGCATAAATTTTATTGAAATCAGAAGCTCTCGAGTTTGAGTCGTGTTAGACAGGAAAAAAACATGACAATGAAGCTGTGAAGGGATGAGTGTGTGAGGTGGCAAGGTTGTGAAGGGATGAGTATTTGAAAGGATGAAGTTGTGAAGAGTAGATGAGTGGCACGGGGTATAAAAGTGGCAAAATCATGGTGTAATTAATCAGTACATGGAATATATATTCAAAACCTCTGAGAGTCCTTTATGTGTTTTAAGCAGTTAGTTTTTTATAAATTGAATCAGTAGATAATTAATTTCCACATGTGGACAAAACATGACATACTCATCAGTTATCTTTTTTAATGAACAAGTTTAGCAGTAAGAATAGATACAGGAACTGTGAGGCTGACCCTCCGTATATTAATTCATATTAATAGTCAGTATTGCAGAGCCAGCTGCGTCCATAAAACATCTAAAACGGGGCTTTTGAAGCAGCTTCCTAAAGCAGTAAGATCTGAGGTTCAGAGGTTTACTTTCATCCCCAGCAGTCTCTAGAGAGCATCAGCTCTGGAGATGCAAACAAAGTGATAATTATGTCACAACACAAATTAAATTGTGACTTCAATGTCACATGCTTATAATATCAAGTGATAACCTACATTTGCATATCTATTGTGCATTAAAGTTTAAATTATTTATACTATTACAATCGTGCATTGTAATATTTCATATAATCATATGATGTAATTGGGTCTGCAGGGAGTTGAGTAATATTGCCTCAAACCTTTTCATTTAAAAGGAGAACTCAGTGTACTGTAAGTGTGGAGGTTGATTAATACAGCGTCTGTCTCATAAACAGGAGGTTGTAGGTTCAAACTGCATCCATACCTGCCGCCCCTGTGATTGGCTGGCACCCTGTCCAGCTTGTCCCCTGCTTTGTCCCCTAGGCTGCCTGGGGTAGGCTTCAGGCTACATGTAACCCTGCAGGGAGCAGATGTGCGGTTGGGTAATGAATAGAACTTGGTTTGGGGTTTAGTTTAACTTTAGTCTCCTTGGAGATGTACAGGCTGACAGTTTACTTCAGTGCCCTTTTAGCTTCTGGTCTTTGTTTCTTTCTGTTGCCCCTGCTTGCTTTCTCTCTGTCTTGCCTACTGTCCCCTGGTCCACTGTTTGGTGGGTGTGGGGGGGTTCAGTGATGAAGTCCCACCCTGCTTACTGTCCTGAGCGTGAACACTCTCTGTCATACCCTTCATGTGATGTTATAGAACCCCTTTGACACGGGAGCTCTGTGGTGCAAAGGCGCTTTATGAATGCGAGGCTCAGTCCGTGTCTGTTTCAGATCTGATCCACGCCACCAACGAGACGAACGTGAACATCCCGCAGATGGCAGAGACGCTGTTTGAAAGGGCCTGCAACGCCAGCTGGGTGGTGGTCTTCAAGGCGCTTGTCACCACCCACCACATAATGGTGCACGGTAACGAGGTGTGTGGTTCTGAAGCAGGAATGCACAGAGGTTCCTCACTGATATATCCAAGCACCTATGGGGAAGTCATTAGCATGTTCTTCTGTCATGAGCAGCTGTCCTTGGTGCTGGTGGAGTCTGGTACAGATATCTGATGTTTGCCTCGTTTTTTTTTATGGGGACCTCTCTTCAAGCAGAGCGCCCAGGCTTTTAATTGGTGTCTTTAATCAGTGGATACCAAAATGTGTATGAAGGATTATGAAACACAAGTGGTGCCTCATGGGTTAAAAACAGGTTTAATAAGTGGTACCAACTGATGGCATCAGGGGCAGTTATATATAGCCCTGCCAGAGGGCAATGTCGCAAGTGATAAACAGCAAAAGTGCATTGTGGGTAGCTGTGCATGTCAAAAGTCAGGGTAGGATTTTGTGATATTTTGTCTGGGTGAGGATTTTTGAAGATGAACACATGCTCACCAGCTATTCCACTAGTCACGTTATATTTGAGTTATTCATTGACGTGTGTGTTGTCACCTGTGAATGTTTTGCTGCTGTTTGCGTTCTGCTGTCTAGCTGCTGTTTTGTTTCGTTTCTGTTTTTCTTTACCCACAGAGGTTCATCCAGTACTTAGCTTCCAGGGGAGCCCTCTTCAACCTCAGTAATTTTGTGGACAAAACCGGCTCTCAGGGTAAGGACACAGTATATGTGTGCGGAAATTAACCAAACCTGTAATGTAGCAAAAGATACCACTAACACTTTAAATTGACTAATAAATTTTAACATGTTTTTCACTTAAAACTTAGCTGATCCCTGACCTAAATTTCAGTTCAGCCACAAGTTACAGAAAGGTTAGCACTTACATGCAAGTCTGTATATGAAGAGTAATGCCTCGGGACTTACATGTCTTGTCTGCTTATGAAGAGTAATACATCCCCGTGTTGCAGTTTCTTCAAACGGTTTTTAAACTCGCCGCCTTTAACGAATGATTTTGAATGATGTTATTTTTAAAGTGCACGTTTCTCTGCTTTTGGATTCAAACAGGTTATGACATGTCCACGTTTATCAGACGCTACGGCAGGTATCTGAACGAGAAAGCTTTTGCATACCGTCAGATGGCCTTTGACTTTGCTAGAGTGAAAAAGGGGTAAGATAATGGTTCTTCTGTCAAAGAGATGTCATCCATCAGCCAAAAGCATTGGCTTTCTAATCATCTGTGTATTTCAGCATAAAATGACAGGAAACAGTCAGTTGTTAACCTGCATGTAACACTGCATTAAAGGATTTAAAAAGACTAAAAATATACTGTGTTTAATCTGGTATTTATCAAGAGGGAAGCAAAGCAATTTCTGCATTTGCCTTTATGCACACCTGCCAGTGACACCACACTGATGTTGAACTTATTAATGATGTTACCACAGGGATTTTCGGTGCCCTGCAGATGATTTGTGTAAATGCGATGCAGCCCTGGCTGCCTGGTTAGAGCAGCACTCTGTGCACGTGTTGCTCCATGTGGTAGAGCGTGGCATCGGGACATACTGTGTCATCACTGGACATACCGTATCTCTGCATGTGTCTCACTGTGTTTCTTACTGTTTGTATTCCAGCCTCACTGCCTGTCTTACTTCCTGTATAACTGCCTGTCTAACTGCAAGTGTGCAGATATATCTTGCAATTCACATCTCACTGCCAGTCTCCCCTCATACCTCACTGGACATGTTGTATCTCTGCATGTGTCTTACTAGCTTTCTTGATGTATGTATTGCAGCTTCAGTGCCTGTCTCACTGCCTGTTTAACTGCCTAACTTAATGGTTGTAGATGTATCTTTCACTTGACATCTCACTGCCTGTTTCCCTTCAGACCTCACTGGACATGCTGTATCTGTCTTTCTCTGCATGTTTCACTGCACTTCTCAGTGTGTTTCTCATTTCACTGTCTCACTGCCTAACTGCATTTCTTGCTTCATGCCACACTGAAAAGCCATTTCTTCCATTTTGTCTTCAGTGCCGACGGCGTGATGAGAACGATGGCTTGTGACAAGCTGCTGAAAGCAATGCCATCTCTGCAAGGGCTGATCGATGTTCTGCTGGAGTTCGACGTGAGTAAAATGAGTTAATCCCATGTCTGAAAAATGCCTTGAAATTTGCTGACACGATAACTGCCATGTGATTGCTGCAAGCTTCTTCTAGCTGGTTAATGTGAGACTCATTCCCTACCTCCTCCTCACTTTTTCTCCCTTGTGCAGGTTCATCCTAAGGAGCTGACCAATGGTGTCATTAATGCAGCATTTCTCCTGCTCTTCAAAGACCTGATTAAGTTGTTCGCCTGCTACAATGACGGAATCATAAATTTACTGGGTTGGTCTTTTTGTGCTGCCCATTGCAGTTCCTTTTACTGGTTACTGCTGGTGGAGCTCAGTGTTTTGGGTTTGTGAATGTATTTATCCTGTTTGTGTTTGTACAGAGAAGTATTTTAAAATGAAGAAGTCAGAATGCAAAGACGCACTGGAAATGTACAAGAGGTTCTTAACACGCATGACCCGGATCTCTGAGTTTTTCAAGATGGCTGAGGTACCTTTGGCATACTAACCTGGGCAGATTGTCTGGATTTGTTTAGACTGGCACTCTATCTGTTGGAGATTCATACTTCATGTGTTTTTTTGTAACATGACTCTTTTGTTGTTTTGCAGCAAGTTGGGGTTGACAAAAATGATATTCCAGACCTTAGTTATGTAAGTTATTTTTAATTTTATAATGACATTATTTACAATTTGAGTAATTTCATTACAACAATAACAACGAAAACAATAGAAATAATAATAATACACAACTTTATCTAAAAGTAACGTCAGTATTGTTTTGCAGTTAACATGCGTTATTTATGGACTTTATTATCTCATGTTTATGAGTTTATTATGTCATATTAGGTTTATAGAAATCTCTGTTCCAAAAGCTCTAGGGTGACTGTGCAGTTGACTGGTCTTTTTCCATTTAAACCATTCATACAACTTTGTGTCCAAATCTCTACCCGTCACAGTCACTCTGGTGAGTGACATGCGTTCTGTTCAACCATCGCTTTTATGATGGTGACGAACACACACTCTGGCCAATCGCTTTTATCATTCCGGTGACCTCAGTCCAATCGCCTTAGTTACGTAGCTGACATACATTGCCTATTCTTTCTGACCTTCCAGAGGTGCAGCTTGATGTCGCAGGCTGAAAGTGTGAGTAGTGGGAGGATGCTTGTTGGAGAACACATTTTAGAGGGCGTTTCAAGTGTATAATTCAGTAATGAAAGTTCACTGCACACAGAAGCTGTTATTAACTAGCCTGGAATATGATGGCAGTGTCTGATTAACTGAACATGCAACTAAGACTCTGTTTTGAAGGCCTTGGCCAGTTGAACTGTTCAATAGCTTTATATTTTCCTCGGAGCGTTTGGCATGCTGTAGACTTTCCACAATATTGATAAGGTTAAAGTGAGTGTCCCTGCAGAATTGTTCCCACACTGACTGTACTTCAGTGTACACCACTTTGGCAAGACCTCTATGGTCTCCGTTGTGGAAGGTCTGCAGATAGTTGGCTCTTCCTGTCCTGGCAGATGGAGAAGGCATAAATCTCTGATGTGCACAGAAGCATGCCGTTTCTGGAGATGAGCCATGCTGTATGGTAGGGGGTGGGGAGGCATGATGCCCGCCTGTGAGCTAACACAGTTAATGTAGCATGAAGATTTTGTATCTTTATTTGGTTACATGTTAAACAATGTAGTTTGGTCTGTAGTCCTTTGGGAGGTCATGCCTAATTACTGACAAACTGAACTCATACAAAACTCTTTTAGAAAGTAAAGACAAAATGTGTTTCTGCTTTTGAATTTCCAGCATATCTTTTTTTGTGCAGACTTCAGGTCCTCTCTGTAACCTGAAAAGTAGGAGCTAATAATAGAGACAAAGAGTGCGTGACAGAGCGATGAATTATTTACGTCATAGCTTCAGGTGTCGGAAAGCCCGGGGCTGGTAGTTCTTTTCTTGCGGAGTTCTGCCCTTGGTTTCAGCGTGGTTCTTTTTTTAACATTCTGTTCTTCTTGGGGTTTCAGTCAATGCTTGGTGCTTCCTGCTCCGTGTCCTCCGTGTAACACATGACTGCTGGACCACAGTGTGACCACACACTGCTGTGCTACTGTAGTGTTTGACCCAGGGCAGTAGCATTCTTAACTGAACCCACATTTCACATGGACTCCTGGCTCAGGTCTTACTGCGAATGCCTCCTACCTCAACTCCCCTTCCTGCTTCTCAAAGTCACAAAAACGCATAGTGTTGAGGCTCCATTTCCCCTAATTAACATGACCCCTGCAGTGCCTGCATCCAGGCGTAGTGGTGGACCTGCAGGACTCAGACAACGAGGACTGTCCCTTTAAGGAGCATGCGGTGGACGGTCCGGTAATGACCTGCATGGAGAATGCCCTTTCTGAGGGGTGCAGTGATGCAGTGCATGGTCTCTCCTCTCTCCTATTTAATCTGGCCTCTAGCCAAAGACAAATCAGTGTCACTTTAACTGTCAGCTTCTGGGACGGAGGTTGTGAGCTTCCTTGGGCCTGAATCTTCTCTTTCAGGGGTTTGGTGCTTTTTTTTTTTTCTGGGTATCACTGCAGCTGTTCTGCTACAGACCTTTGATGTGTTTGTCTTAAAAAGCATGTCTGAGTGAAAGCACCAACTATTCTGCCAGGAGAACGTGGCACTCGAGGTGCTTGCTGTGCTATGCATTAGTGAGTGTGCTGCAGTGCATTTTGGGCCAGTAGAAGTGGACATTCATCAGCATGGCTACAAACTACTCACTGCTCCTGCTCTGTACGGCAGCATAAAAGACACTTCTTGGGGAGTCTTACTTACATATAATCCAGTTCTCTGTGTGAATGCAAGTGTGTGTGGTGGCTGAAGTCACCTCACAATTGGAGTGTGTGTCCTGTCTAACTGCTACAATGACCTTGTGATCTGGGTGTCTTTTGACTCTTATGTTTGTCAGGCTCCCAGCAGTCTTCTGGAGTCCTTAGAGGCACATCTCAATAGCTTGGAGGGGAAGAAAGGGTAGGTGTGTCCGCTGATCAGTCAGAACTTGACACTGGTGACCTACTGAGTATGTACTAAGTGCTCTAACATCCAGTAGGTGGTGCTGTTTCTTTCACTAAGTGAAATGGCCAAACTATTCTTTTTAATGTCTTCTGCATTCCAGCAACTGGTTTACTCATTTAACAAAACTGACGTGTTTTTGCCTTAACAGACTTGTTCTTTCTTTTGTTATGGCTGCACGGATGCTGCAGTGAAGGGTGAGTACTCGTCTAGCTGAGCACATTGCAGTAGGCCTTTGGAGCTGCTGACTATAAATGTCTGCACTGCTGCACTCTCCAGGGTTACTAAGCATTTATGGAAAAACACAGTGTGCATGTGAAATGTGTCTCCAAGCAGTGCTTTTTAAAACACATTTAGCTAGACTGAAAAAGGCTGGGCTAGAGGTGTCGCTATTACGGCTGTAGGATAAAGAACGAAGCGTTGATGTAGCTCTGTGAACACACTCTCAGCTGTTTGTTACTGGTTTGGCTTGTGAGCTGAGACGTCATGAAAGAAATATGTTTTGGAATGAGAAAACTTTTTGCGTTCCCAGCTGAAGTAGTCACATCAATGTGCACCAATGTCTTTCTGACAAGATATTTGATATTCTTTAATTCTCTTTCATTAAGGTCACCTACTAAGGTGAGTAGGACCTCTGCTGCTATCATGTCTTTTGTGTATTTCCTGTCATCTGTCTGTTGTATTGTTTGCTAGTAGTGTACTGTTCTGGAATTAAGTGTTGAGTTTTCTTACAATTTCTTTCTCTGTGTTGAATGTTACATTAATACCCTGACTAACTTTGTCTTACAGGGTTCTCCCACTAACAATGGCTCTCCGACCTCTACCCCAGCCAAGACAGCAGAGAGTGCCCTCTCTGGTGATGTTCAGAGCCAATCTGCCAAGGCTCCCACCAGGTAAAAGGCTACTTCCTGTCTACGTGCTCACTTCCTGTGCAGGATCCTTATAAGTGTGTAATATCGCTATTCCTCTGTCTGTCTGCAGTGCTCTGTCCAATGATCTGCTGGATCTCGACCTGCTTGCTGCACCTGTTCAACCATCAGAGGGAGCAACAGCAGCTGCATCCACAACCTCCTGGGGAGGTAGTGTGTGTGTGTGTGTGTGTGTGTGTGTGTGTGTGTGTGTGTGTGTGTGTGAAGGTGTGTGAAGGTGTGTGAAGGTGTGTGTGAAGGTGTGTGTGAAGGTGTGTGTGAATGTGTGTGTGAATGTGTATCTTTGTGCGGACGTGCACGTGCATGCGTGAGCATGAGAGTGCTTGTATATGTGGGTTCCGTACTACCTCAGCAACTGTGAACACAGTAAATGTCATTTGCAGTTAATGTGTGTGTGAAAGGTAATCGATAAAATTTTAAATGAAGCCATTTACAAATGAAACAATTGTGCTTGTAGTTAACGAATGTTAAGGGTTTTAATCAGTTGCCACTTTGAAGTTCAGGAAAGGTGGAAGGTGGAACAATTATGGATTAATAAATGTCTTTCTGTTCATTGGTAATTAAATATGTCTCCTCTCTCTCTCTCTCCCTCTCTCTCTCCCTCTCTCTCTCTCAATCTGTGTCTCTCTCTCTCTGTCTCTCAATCTGTGTCTCTCTCTCTGTCTCTCTCTCTCTCTCTCTCAATCTGTGTCTCTCTCTCTGTCTCTCTCTCTCTGTCTCTCAATCTGTGTCTCTCTCTCTGTCTCCCTCTCTCTTTCAATCTGTGTCTCTCTCTCTGTCTCTCTCTCTCTCTCTCTCAATCTGTGTCTCTCCCTCTCTCTCTCTCTCTCTCTCTGTCTGTCTATCTGTCTGTCTCTGTCTCTGTCTCTCTGTCTCTGTGTCTCTCTCTCTCTCCTGCTATCTCCTGCTGTCTCCTGGATGGAAAACTTCATCAGACCTGCTGGCAGAGGGTGAGTTATGATAACAAACAGTGCCCTCTTCAGGGCATTTCTTCTCCTACGCTGCCTAGCTCACCTCTGATTTCTTTCTGATTCCCCTTGCGTTACGCCACCTTGGTGTGTTCCGGCCTTCTCTGGGGGTGGGTGCTTCCCTGCTGGGGATGGGGACATGGCTTCATGCAGAGTGCCTAGCCGCACCAGCTGTTCCTGTAAGCTCTGCTGAGACCTCCAGTGCTGTAGACTCCGTCCCTGTAGCTGCTGCTACCATTCCCACACCCTCAGTGGTAGAGGCGGTCCCTACTTTGGCTCCTCCCACTCCCACACCTGCTGCTACTGGTTCTGCTGATGTGAATGTATTTGGAGGTCAGTGGGCTGTTCTGGACAGTTCTGAGATGGATGGATGAGATAATCTGTGAAAAGGAAATGGTGTATCATGTTTCCTAGCAGTTGTGTTCTGGCAATGAGAGGTGAAGTTTCTAACACCACTATATTTGAGAAAATAATGTTTAATCTACAAAATGGCCTTTCCACAGAAAATGCTGTCTTCCTTGCTCAGTAATCTGCCTCTTTTTTTCTCATCTTTAGTTAGGCAGTTTCTTCTTTTCTGCACGGGTTAATGTCTTTTTCTTCTTAGTTAAATTTCTTTGTACTTTTTAAACATATACCACAGTTATTTCAGTATTAAAACACTGTACTGTATACTGCCTGGTGTTCTTGTGGAAAGCGGTTACTTTACATGCAAATGTCAGGCACTGGTACAAAGACAAATAACCATAAAGTTCAACTATGGAATTTACCACAGATTTCATATAAAAAGAAAGTAGCAGAGAAAGCACTGTGAGTGTCTTTAAGTAAAATCTGCATGTGTGTAGAACAAGATGTGTAGACCATCTTTTTACAGCCAATCCACACTGAGAGCATTTTTAGCCTTGTTTTTATGTCTGTCGGATGTGAAAAATGCGGCTAAAAACGCTCTCAGTATGGATTGGCTGTTATGATCACACCTTTTCTTTTTTCTGAGGAGCAGTCTCTCCTATTGAATGTTGGCCTTTGCATTTCTGGCCATGATAGGCTGTTTATTCCTTCTCTGATTGGCTGTTTCTGAACTGTCTTCTCCTCTTTCTTCTTTCCTTTCTGGATGGCTGTTCCTCTTTTTCCATGCTTCCCCTGAATATCGTGAATATTGCAATGTCCCAACATCCTAGAGGGTCACGCAGCTCCCCCTGAGGAGAGTGGTACAGCTGCCGAGGTGGGGGCACGATCACCCACTCCCACCCCTGCTGCAGATGCAGCTTCTGGATCTGGTGGGTGATAAGATGTGTGTGCGTGCGTGCGTGTGTGTGTGTGTGTGCGTGCGTGTGTGAGCAGTGCTGGATTGCAAGTGTGTATTACTTAAGTGGACCCTGTGGTTGTTCTGAGTGAGTTTCGGATGTGTGTGTGTTTGGCAGTCTTGGCAGAGAGGGCACCATTTGAGAATGTTGATCCCCTTGCTATATGTGACTGTAGCTAATAGTGTCATTGGGACAGATGTAGTCTGGTTCATTTCGGCCCACTGTCTGGGGCCTGCTTGCTGTTGCCAGGTACTTCCTTTTCATTTTACTCACCCTAATGGTGTTGTGGGGCAGCCGTAGTTCACTCACGGTGGACCACGCCCTGGGGCCTACTCGCCATTGCTAGCTGCTTCTTTTGATTTTCACTTTACTTTTAAGTTACCCTTGCTCAAGTTAAAAGTAGGTAAGGATCAGTGTAGGTATGAATATACAGATCATATTGGTTTACCCACCTAAGGGGAAGGCCACAGAAGTACAGTTTCAGTACAGTACACGCTGCTCAGGAGAATCTGGAGGAGCTCTGTGTGGTAAAGAGTCATAGAACTGCAGCAGGCAAAATAATCATTTGTCATATGGCATTTATATGTGATTTTACTTGACACAGTGGCCTGTATGTGTCTGTACATCTCATTTCGTGGTGTTACGTGTTTTCTTCCTGTTCATTCATGTTGTTGTGTTAATGGTCATATACTGTACTTATGAGCTTGTTTGTTTGTGCTTGCTTAATTTCAGTGTTTGCAGTCTTTATTTTCTCGTTTGAGCTTTG
Organism: Chitala chitala; assembly: GCA_025773905.1. Taxonomy (NCBI): domain Eukaryota; kingdom Metazoa; phylum Chordata; class Actinopteri; order Osteoglossiformes; family Notopteridae; genus Chitala; species Chitala chitala. Next base: position 7,437,079 of record JABJVR010000034.1, read on the forward strand.
TGAAGCCTGGGCGTCGTTGTGCATGTGTGTTGGGTAACTGCCTCCTCTCCCCTAAGACCCCTTTGCGCCGTCTGAGGGTAGTGCAGAAGCTGTCCCAGGGCTGGACCTTTTTGCCATGAAGCCTACAGAGACCAGCACTGCTGTAGTAACCCCCTCAGCCAACACTGTGCCCCCTGGGGTACCCCTGGCTGCCACCTCAGCCCCTGCACTAGACCTCTTTGGTGGTAAATTCCTTGCATGTCTCGTCCTGAAAAGTCATCTTGCACTTCTTTTTATTCCTTCTGTATAGTTGCAGCTGGACTGCAGGTTAAGCCATTTAAAAGCCAGTTTAACACAGGCACCTTCCGAAATACGAAATTAATGCACTCCGCAACATATTATATTGCTTGGATTTTGTGCATGTCAAACTCCCTGACAGATGTGGCAAAATCAAACTTGCTTGCAGTTGACGATAAACGTTGGCCTGCTCGATTTTCCTGAGTACGCTGGCTTCTCCTTTAGCTTTGTGTATACTTCAGATTTTTCGCAGAGGAACTTTCCAAAAATTTTGCAAAAATTTACGTAGAAAGTTTCTTGAGTAAATGCGTATTTGTGTATGTCGGAATTATGTAGGATGAAAACCGCCTGTAAACTGAACGGTCATGTCAGACGAGGTCAAAGGCCGAGCTGAAAAGAGTTATTGGGATAAGTTGTGAACTGGAACATCAAGTTCAGATCGAATAAAATCCCTTGTGTTCTTGTGTTTGCCGTGTATTTGTTGAGCGATTCTATACTTTACCACAGTTCCTGCTGGTCATACTTCTCCTAGTTCTCACTTTTGCTCAGCAGGTCCACCTGGATGTCTCTCATTTCACTCGTACTTATGAGGTTAGGGATAGTGTTTGCTTATGTCCTGCCCCACATTTCTGTTTCTGTGTGATGTGCTTATCTTGATTTGTCCCGTTGTGGATGGTGCCTTGTGAATGCCAAACTATTGAGGAGCATGCAGTCGTGGCCTTTCTGTTTTTCCTGTTTGTCCTCACTGTCCTCTTCCCATGGTTGGAAGATCTCCCTTCTGTTGCACGAGGGGCTTCTCCTCTTCCTGAGAGCAGCCTGACTGCTGATCTCTTGTCTGGTGAGTTCCTGGGTCCTGTCTCCATAGCTGTACATTCCAGAATTACCTGTGTGTTTGTCTTTCTGTTCTGTCTCCTCTCTATAAACAGTGTGTGCACTTCTACATTTCATTTATTTTATGTTTTTTTTTATTGTGCCATTGTGCTGTGCTGACTCACCTTTTCTTTCACAGATGCCTTCTCCACCCCCGCACCTGCACCTGTTGCAGTTTCTCCATCCAAATCCAGCACTGGGGCCATACTTGACCTGTTTGGGGGTGCGTGTCACTGCCCTCTATTGGCCAACTTACTCCAGTGGTGTTTATTTATATATATAATTTTTTTTTACCTGCAGTTTAAACTAAAGTTTCCCTAAAAAAGTTTTTGTAGTCAGGTGATAAGCATAGCTGGGTTGCAGAAAAACTATTTAACATCATAGTTTTCCTTTCTGAGTTTTCCTTTTTGAGGGTCAAGTCATTCATATTTCTTGTCAAATACAGAGCTAGGCCTGTTTTCTGTCAGAAGTGCTAGGCCCCAGAGCACTCTGGGTCCCTGTTTCTTCTTGGGGCCTGCTGCGGGCCTCTATTTTTTGTCAGAGTACATTTTGAGGCCCTATTTCCTGTCAGAGCCAGCTCTGGGTTGCTGATGGAGTCTGGTATGGGCCCTTGTTTTTTTGTCAGATTAAGCTTTTTGGGCCTGCTGTAGTTCCTGGTCTTTGGCGGTCCAAGGCTTTGTGTTTGGAAAATGATGGTATTTGTTGTCATGTAATTTGTCTTGTTGTGTTGTCTGACTGCTGCTGTTCATTCCACAGATAAGAAGTCAGTAAGAACAGAGAATTTTGGCAAAACATTTTTAAAAAGAGTCTCCTTTCAAATTGACAGAATGTGTGCATTGTGATGTTTATCTACATGGTCATTATCTGTTCTGATACTCACTGTAAGTATGTTGTTAGCAAACGCTCATACTGTAGTACCCATTAAACCTTCATTCTATAAACAGAAACTGCAATAATATTAGATGTAGGCATAGACTTTGAGTGGCCATGTCTAGAGTTAGAAAGCCATGGCAAATGGGGATCAAAGTTTCTACTTCTGCCGTTGCACACGTGTGTGTGTGTGTGTGTGTGTGTGTGTGTGTATGCGCGTGCACGTGCATATTTCCAGTGCTTTCTCTGCAAGCCTGAGAAACACTTTAATGTTTGCTTTACTCACCGTGGCCCCCCAGACTCATTTGGAGGTTCCTCAGGAGACACCCAGAGCTCTGCTGCTCCGGCACCTGGTGGTGACATGCTGGCAGGTAAGACTTTCCCTAGGAACATGCTCACTTTCCCTTTCACACCCATCGAGTCTAAAGTTCTGTCTGTGTAGACGTTAGGTTCTGTGTAGTCTCACCATGCTTGCCGTAACTGTAAGCACACCATTACCAGTCTAGTCACATCCATTCACTGTAACCACGCCCACAGTCTCTGAAACCATGCCCACTCCCACTCTAATCACACTCTTGGACTATAATTACACCCATTAGCACTGCAACTACATAGTCCATCACTGTAACCATGCTTGTGGTACTTCTCAAGTGGGTTTGTCTTCACATACCTTTGTTACGACAGAAAAGGCTGAACTTCTGAGGCAAGGTTAAAAAATGGCATTAAAAAATAATGTGAATCCTGTAGGTTTAATGAACCCTAGTCCAACAGTCCCTCTGACAACGACAAGCCAAAACAATACCATGCAGATGGGACTGAGCACAGTTCTTGGGTCAGCACAAGCCCCAGCAGCGCCCTCTGGTGGCTTTGGTGCCTCAGGTTAGATGTTTGTTTTGGGGTGTATTTTGCAGTTTGCTGTGTCACTAACTACACATGTATAGTGTTCACAGTGTGGCATACCTGATATGCCTGTCATAAATCTGTGACCTGTTACTAAAGTGTGTCAGATAAATCTGTGATGCTAAGTAGCTGAGCATAGAAATTCTTTGGTTTTACTACCTGTGTGGTATTTGTAGTATATATGTGTTGCCTTTCCTACATTTGATTATGTTGTGGTTGTTTTCTGGCCTATTCTGCGGCTATTCAGGCACAAGGCTATTCCTAAGGAACTGGCAGTGTGGTAGCTGTCAAATGGTTTATTTTTGACAGTTTTGGTTATGAATCAGACTTTCTGATATAAAAATAATATGGTTGGCACAAAGGTATGTAGTTACCTTAATCGCACAAATAGACAAGTGTGTACAGATGGGAAAATGCATTGTTTATGTTTTGGTGGGCAAATGAGACAGTGTGTTGGCTTGGAGAGATGAAAATGCTGTATGGGTTATTTTGTCAGTAGAGCTGGCCTTTCTGCAAGTGTTATTTATGTTGTCCTTACAAGCACATAACTGATTACATTGATTCCAGAAATTGTCAAATTGGTGAATATATTTATTGGTTATAATGTATTAAACTTTAGTTTTTAGTTTTTCCCACTGGTCTCATTTTAGTTTGTGGTAAGCTTGCCCCGGTCTGCCTGAAAGGCTGCAATGATATTAGCTTGTTATGTTTGCTTTTTTTCCATTTTCCTGACTGCTGTAGTAACCCTCTTTTTTGTGGAGTTCCCCCTTGTCATTGAGACATTATTGGCCCATGTACAGCTGCCTCTTCTCTGTGGATTACTCCCTGTAGTTGCTGAGACAGTATTTCCACTTTCATGAGCGCCGCAGTAGCCCTGGTCACCATGACTTCTTCTCATTGTCACTGAGACACCAGCTCTTTGCTGTTCTTTCTCCGCTCTCTCTGCATGCAGACAGTATGCCCCTTTCTCTCTAACCCATTTCTTTTTGCCTGCCTGCTGAGTAACCGCTCCCTTCCACTGCATGATTGGTGAGTTCCAGTGTCTTCACTACTGCTTTTACCCACAATACACTGCAGGTTTTGTAAGCTTATTACAATGCACACATTCAAGTGAAGCATTTCTTTTTAATTGTATAGGTCTTATTAGTGTAGCACATGCACATGCTAGTAAATGTTTTTGTACATGCTAGGAAATATGGATTTTACTGTGAAAGTAATAATGAGGTGATTTTTCATAGCTTTGCAGGTTCAGAATTGTTCTAACTGCACAGACCAGATTCGAAGTGTCCTTTGTTTAAACACTTTCTCTGTAGTGGGTGGAAATTCTGTTCTTGTGTTAAGTTTTAAGTAGTGCTATCAGCGTTGCGACTGTGAGAAACCGTCTTCACTAATGCTGTGACGATGATACTCTCTTGATGAAGTAGTGTGATGAAAAGACGACACCCCCCCGTAAATGTCATTATTTAACTTCCATCAGACTGAGGAGTAGAAACATCTGAGAAACTACATATATGCTGTTTTGTGCATACCTCTGCAAAGTCTGTCACAGCCTATACTGAAGTAGTAGGGGTTTCAGTATGCTGCAGACTTGCTTGTGTGATCTGGATGATTATTGCTGTTGGAATAAATTATATTTCTTACCTTATAAGAAACGACAGGATGGTAGTGTCTTCTTTACTACACTGACCAGTGTTACGCATTTCTTTGCCAGTGTCGCATCATGCTGCTGTTTAGCTTGTTTCTTGTTGCCATGTGGACTGTGCTGTGTGTGTGTGTGTGTGTGTGTGTGTGTGTGTGTGTGTGGTTGTAATGTTAAACCCATTGTCAGTGCTGTCAAGTCTGAGGTTGCTCCTTGGACTGTCATGTCTGGTTGTCATGGTAACCACCTAGTCATAGCCTTGTTGTTGTTTAGACTGTGCTGCCTGCACTGTGTGGTTGTTACAGTGGCTTTATTGTACGTCCTTTCATGGACAATCCTGGTGGCCGTCGCCAGCTACCCTAGCTACGGTTGTTGTGTTGGGAGCCTCATGTTGAGAATGCCTTTTCTGGTGCAGTTCAGGAACTTCATGCTGACCGTGTGTTCTCTAACCCTTTGTATTCTTTCTGTTTCTGCCTGAAGTCTTTGATGGATTAGGTGACCTGCTTGCCCCAACCATGGCACCTCAGGGCACTGGGGCCAGTCCCACTGCAGGGGGGGGAGTCCCATCGGGCAAACCTATTGGAGGGGACTTGGACTCCTCCCTGGCAAATCTTGTTGGAAGTATGTATAAAACAATGAAAAAAAACTATCAGACATATTTCACACACGTACAATATAATAATTAGGGGCTGTTTAGTGTACACACATACCAGTGCTTTTTTATTCTGAAGATATTTAAATTTAAGCATAATATTGAATTGTATACTAGTGTTATAAGAGGTATTCCTCCCTCAACAAAGAATGAATCAGTTTGTTTAGCTCCACCCTTCACTTCTCACTGTTCGTGGGCTGGCACTCTCCCGACATGAACTTCCTCATTCCCATAATGCCGTTTTACAAACAGGCAGAGACATAGTGGAGGTGTTTCACCCGCTTTGGTTGATGTATATAGAATGACACCATGTTTGACTTGAAGGCCATAATGTACAATGATCCTGTTTCCTGTCTTACAGATCTAGGGATGGGGAATCAAACAAAGTAAGAACAACACCTGTGTTTGTAGCACAAATATGTTTTTAGTTTAAGCTGAATTTTAATGCACATTGACTGTTTCAACTGAGCATTGAAAACTTCATCTTTAAACTTTTACTATGTACATGTACAGGTATGTATAAATATATACAGTATACTGTAATTTGGCAAATCGACATTGTAAGGAGTTAGGTAAGGTGGTGCTAGAGATTTGGGTAACATATAAGAAAGACAGTCTTTTTTTTTTTGTAATTTCTGTTCTTGGTCAGTGTTGCTGGGAAGCAGGATTTAGCTTTTCACGAGGCAGTTTTAGCGGCTGTGTTTCATTCTGGGCGAACCCGTGCCTGTCGCGTTATAATTCTCAGTATAGCTCAGCGTGACGTCAGCATGATGGATGATGGTCCGTCCGTCGTTCCTCTTCCTTCCCACAGCGCGCAGTGGAACGAGAAGAAGATAACGGGTGGCGCCAACTGGCAGCCTCAGGTAGCTCCCACCAGCTGGGCTGCCCCTGGCCCTTTGATGGTAAATGTCGTGTGTGGTGCTGTGCAGGTGTGCAGGAAGAGCTGTGGAGGAGCTGGTGTGCAGGCGAGCAGGTTTGGAGAGGCAGGCGTGCAGGTGGGCCTGCGTGGAGAAGTACACACCCCAACTTCACCACTATATCCTCTTATACAAGGTTTACGTGCAAAGCTCTGGAGTTTTGGGTATGTGCAGCTGGTTGCAAAATTAAATATCTGAGTTTGTTAAACTACCATGATTCGTCAGAGAAACATTCATTTTTCTTCATCAGTACCTGGACTTCTGATGGAAAGAGGCAATGCTGTTTTCCATAGGAAATTCCATCATTTGATGTTTGGCTGGTGGAAGACACTCTGTCAGGCACCACACCAAAACCTTGTATAAGTGTTTGGCTGGGTTGAGATCCAAAAGCTGAGGCAAATACAGCATATGGTTTCCATTGGTTTCATGCTCTGAACGTTCATGACCACTGGGGGCACTGTCATTGGAGACAACATCTGGTGTAGTTTGAGGGACCAATAATGCACACATGCAGTTTTTACCCAGTTGAGCAGTGTGATGTTGGGAAAAGTACTGCTGATGTCCACAGTGTAGCATCGCCCACCTGTCACCTCTGTATTGGATCATGGACGTAACGTGGCTGCCTTCTTATAAGCACCACGTGTGTTCAAATATTACACATACATAGAGTTCGCTGACCTTTGCTGTTAGTGACAAAATTAGATGGGCTGAACAGAGAAGAGACATGTATTCAGCTGTGATCTCCTGCTGAGCAGTGCTTGTACTTGTGAAGCTGTGGCTATCACTGTGCTCTTCCTGTAGTTGTATGTCAGTAATGTCCATGTCGTCTTCCCCCGCCCCATCCCAGCCTGGTCCCTCCCCTGGGGTTCAGGGGGCCACACCCCCTATTGGAATAATGGCCCCACCCATGGGGGTGCAGCCTGGGTTCAGCATGGTAAGAGCACAGCCGTCTCCCACCCAGACGGCGTTGTCTTCATGTTTTGTGACGTGCATGTCTTATTCTGTCCTCTGTCCCCACTACCCGTCCTCAGGCCTCCTCGGCCCCCATGATGCCACAGATGTTTCCCCAACAGCAGCCTATGATGAGGCCGCAGTTCGCTGGTCCAGCTGCTTCTGGGGCACCGGTAAACCTTCAGACACGCACTTACGGGGGAATGTATGCACACTCACACACAATCACATTTTTTATAGCTGCAGTGTGCTTATACCCATAGCTGGGTGTAGGTAATGCAGCTCATATTGAAAGGAAGCCAAAAACTGTGACGTGTTCTAGCTCACAGAACGCATGACGCATTACACATTTTATGTCACTATGGTACATACGGTGGTTGGTGTCTTAACATTTACAGGCTAAATTTAATGTAAGAAGTCTGCCTTCAAAACAGCATTCTGCATTTTAACATCATAATATGGATTCCGATTACGGCCATTAAATGACGCAGCACCGATAATATGTAGTGTTTGAAATTAACAGGTGAGACATTGGATGAATGCTGTAACTCATTACCAGCTCTGATGTGGCTTTCCTTGGTGTCCAGTCTCTTTAGAATATCTGTTGTGATAACTTGGACTGAGTGTGGTTGCTGGTTTATTAATAACTTGGCATTTAAAAATAAAAATAATGCAACTCAACAAAATTCTTCACGTTTCTGTAGGCATACATAGCAGCACAATAACAACATTCTACATATTTGTCTGAATAATAAGTCCTGTCATCTTGTCATTAAACACAACTTCAGTAGCTTTCACTACAACATGAACATGGTGAGATGAACACAGTGCCTTGTGCTTGTTTGGTGATGTCATTTTTTAGCCTTATATGAGAGAGAACTGCAAGTGTCATGCAATCATGAGGTCACAGATTTTTCAAGGGCGGCATGTCATTGGGCATTGATGGTTTGTACATGAAGTTGGCTTATTGTTAACTGCTGACATCTGTGCTTGTAGGCAGAGACGGACAGACATGGTAATGTGCAGGCAGGACCAAAAACGCATGTGCCTACAGCTGCAGCTTACAGCTGGTGCTTATAAACTGAGTTAACTGACATTGAAACAGCTTGAATGAAAACAGGACTGGATATGCAGCATGTATATAAACAGATTGTGCTTATAACCATTGTGTTTATAATTGGAGTGTATTACACATGGACACACACACACACACACACACACACACACACACACACACACACACACACGCACACACACACACACTTATGCATAGACCTTGCTTCTAATGACACATATAAAAAGTTTTCTAAAGTTGACAGAACACATGTTGACATTGTCATGCATGATGTAGGATTTTTATTTTAAGTACAGTGCTGATCTGTGTTTCCTGTATGGTTGGTGGTTTAATATGAGTTCTGATGTCCCATAGACATCTCCAGGAATGGCCCAGAGCCCAAGAAAGCCTCCTCCACCCAAGGACCCCCTGGCAGACCTGAACATTAAAGACTTCATGTAAAAACCAGGTAAGAAAGAGGTCATGCCTCTAATTTTATTGTCTCGATTCTATCAATCCCATACAGCGATGTCATTGCTGTTATCATGCTTTCAGTAGTGCACACAGTGGTACTGTCAATGGTGTTTTCAGTGTTACTGTCTTTGATTCTGTCATTCCAAAACATTGACATCATTACTGTTATCCTGTTATGATGTCATTACTGTTATCATACTTACAATAGTACAGTCAGTGGTACCATCTGTGATTGTATCATGTTGTCAGTGGTGTTCCCAGTAGTGCTGTCATGTTGTATGTTACCAGGTGTATTACCAGTTACTTTAACATGCACAGCTGGGAATGCGTAGCACTTACCAGATCTTAAATGACATTAACTGGAATTGAATATTGGCAACGCTGTAGATGTCACTTTTGCGTGACATCACAGTTTGGTTCCTGTCTCTCTCCTTAGTGACTCTGCGCCTGGACTCACAGAGACCTATGTGCTGTTCCCACTACCACACTGGCACTGCACATTTTCCAGGTGCAGGATTCCCTATTTACCTGTGTCCTCCAAGCCCTGTGTTGCAGAACAGACTGTGAAGACTGATTTACGTGAAAGAGTTTATCATCATCTTCGTGCTCTATATAATCCTTTATCCAAATAAAAAAGAAAATGCTTTGTGATGTTTTCCACGTTGAGCAATAGCTGTCTTGACGGATTTGTGTTGAAGCATTCCTAGGTATCCTGAGGTAACCTGTGACCTTCCTTCTGTGACCTGTTACTAAAGTGTGTCATCATTGTACATAGATATATTAAAATACTGCTTTCTTTCCTGTACTTGGTCAGCAGTATGTCACCATGAATCTTACATGAGGCGTATATGTGATTATGAAAACCTGAGCGTGACTGTTGTCTGTTACTGAAGACCTAATAGGAGATAAATATTAGTGGCATATGTACATTCTCAAACCTAAAGTGCTTAAGGTTTGTTTTTCCTCTTTTGATTAGTACTGTCTGCTCCATGTTTGGTGTTTATAGTTTATTGTATTGTTTTGTTGACTATGATGAAATGCTGTATGTAATTCTATATTAAAATAATATCGACGGATATCACACGTCAGATGGAGTTAAAGGACAAGTTGTTCCATATCCTATGTATTTTGAGAAAAAAAATACTGTTGTATTTTAACCACTCTAACAGAGAACTTGGCTGATGTCCTAAGAGTGGTGAGTGAGGGTCTGATGACAGTCTGTGAATGCCATGAGGACAACATTGGATGCAGCAGGGCAAGCAGAGGGGACACCCATGTCTCCATGGCTTTAATCCTAAAATAAAACAGCTTTCTGTCCACGCTCCGTCCTGTTTCATTCCCAGTGCCACAATGTGTTTTTTGTGTATGTTTCTTTTTAACTAGGAGAATACTGCTGTCCATACACACATGATGAATTATCACAGGTTGTGTGTGTGTGTGTGTAGAAAATATCACAGCTCAGATGTGTCCTATGTAATCAATTAGACCTCTTAACCCCTTTAATCCCAAAGTATTTCCAGCAATAAATTTTTTTTCAGGGCATATCCTACTCTCATCAATAAACAATACTGAAATATGATTTTAAGCATTAAGTAACATGTGATCTTAATGCTAATACAGGGTCTGAAAGGGTTACCAGCAGAACTGTACTGTTACACTTTTTAAGGGCCCATCTCTATTATCCTTTAGTAGACTAAAAATCAGCATGTTTAGCAGAGTCAGAGTAAGAATTAAGGCTACGATGAGTGTTAGAGTCAGTCGGGAAGACTTTGTGCGGATCCCAGAGAGCAAAACCAAGAGTTGAAGGTGGTGTGAAGGTTAAGATCTCTTTGGATGAAGACTGTCTGTTTGAACACCAGCAGGACATCCACTGGTGGGTGCGACACCTTATCCAAAAGCTTTAGTTAGACAGAATCATGTGCAGGAACACTGGGAGCTATAAAACTAAAACAGTACAGTAACCGAAATCTTCACTTTATGTACTACAAGTTCCAAATGCTGAGATGATGTGGTCACATGGTTACAGCCGTGAGCACCGGGGGGCTGTCAGTCACACTTTGCCAGCTTTTCAGCGTTGCTAAGATGAAGAAAAACTCAAACTGCTTAAGAAACTCGTTATACCTGTCTGTTTATTTGAAATAAGCATTAAAATGTCATAAAAATCCACCCATGTTTAATACACTAAGATTTTGTGTTTTTTTCTCCTTAAAAATGTACTTTTAGTAAAATTCTTAATTTAATTCCTGCACCATACCATGGTTGTTGTCAACTGTTGAGAGAGCTTCCCTAATATTTCAGGCCTTAATGTAATTGATACGTATTAAATAATACAGCCCTCAATTACTAAATAAAAACAAAATCCAAACTACTTACACTAACATTAAATATGTAGATACAACGCAAAGCATTCAAAACTATACTGAGATAAAATTAGCACCATGAATGTCACTTTATACAATCAGAGTGACAGTAAAACAATTTGTTCTAGGGCTCAACATAATGTAAAATAAAAACAAACCAACAGATTGTTTTTTCATAAAAAACTGGAAATGAATTATTTTGAGAGAAAACTTTCATTTAGTTCCAAAAACAAGGAATGAAAATATTTAGAATACAATAAAAAATTATCCTGAAAAAGTTTTGTGGTTATTAATAAAACTACCTGTAGTCCACATTAAAGACCTTTTGGTGATAAACTGCTTACGATCTGGCTCTGCAATTATTATGCAGACATATAGACACAGTTGTACGTCTTTTGAAAAAGTTGCACTTGAAATGATGCCTGTGTTTTAACGTGGTTAATTAACCACATGTGAGCTATCTTTCTTTATAAAAAATTATAAAGCCTACAGTCAATATCAGTTCTTTATTACTTAGAAATTTACTCTGTGTGTTAATTCCATAATTAAATAAATTAAAAAAGGTTATCATATATTCTTATTTTTAAGTCTACCGACAAAGTACAATGAAAACTCAGCTGAAAACCATCTGAAGCACGTGTGTGACACGTGCTGCAGGAGTGTGACCTTTACGCACCGTCTAAGCAGGAGGTGAAACAGTGCATGAGGAACACAGTGCGGACTGGGTCACTGTTAGGGGTTGGCGCACTTGCTTGAGTCGCCGTGAATCCAGTGACAGATCTGGGCGTATTTGAGGGGCGTGATCCTCACCGCCACATTGTAGTCCTGCTGCTCCCCATTTATGTCCACCCACTGATGGCCCGAGAAGACCCCAATGATCTTCCTCTTCCACTTCTTCTTTCCCGGCTCCTTGAGGCGGACGTAGACTCCAGAGCCGCTGGAGCCAGGCTTGGCGTCGCAGTACTGGTACAGCAGGTCGCTGGACTCATTCGACACGGAGCAGAAGCGGTAAACCAGCTGGTCTGGGCGGTCGTCATCAAAACCTGAGAAGTGGATGCGTCCGGCGGGCAGGTTCTTCACAGATGGGATGAAGCCCAGGTCCATGTACTTCTGTTTCTGCGGACGCTTCAGCTCGAGCAGCGCATAGTCGTAGTCCATAGCCACCTCTTCCGACACATTCTTGAACCAGCCCTTCGGTATGTGCATGTGCTTCACGCGTGTCCAGCGGAACGAGGGCCGCCCGGTGTCCAGGCTGCGTCGGCTCCGCTTCCTCTTGCCTCTCTGTCTCTCCCCTTCCCCTTTCCCTCGGCTTTCACCCTTTTTCCTATCTTTTCTCCCTCGGCCCCCCCGCCCACCATTGCCCCCGCGCTTCGAGCGCAGTTTCAACATGCCCACGCGGAGCTTCTTGGAGCCCTTCACGTAGTCCTGGCCGTCGTGCAGGCAGTGGGCAGCTGTCAGCACGTGCTTTGGCGACAGCAGGATGCCGGAGCAGCCCGTGGACACCTTGACGGTGGTGGAGAAGGGGTAATTGGTGGTGTACTGCTTGTCGGCGATGACAAAGCGGCTATCAGTCCCAAAGACTTGCCTCTTCCTGCGGAAGTGTGCACGGTTTGCTGAGGATGTGTTTGTGTCGGAGCTCACCACGTCCAGGCCCTGAAGCGACACCTCGGTGAGCGTGCGCCTGCCGCTCTCGCTGACCGTCTCGTAGGACAGCAGCTGCTCCAGCTTGGTCTTGCTAGGAGCTGGGAGCTCGCTCTGACACTCGATGCCGCACGCAGCCCACGGCTCTCTCCTTGCCTCTGCCGCGAAGGCCGGTGGGCTCAGGCTCATTGTGCGCTTGTCCCGCACCAGTGGAACCGCCCTTCGAGGCCAGGTGTGTCTTTCAACTTCCTCAGCCCCAACCGTGGCAACAGCCAAGTCTAATGTTGATACTGATGACACAAGAAACACGAGAAGTAGGCATAGATGGCCCATTGTGCAGCTGGTCCTGGGTCTGAGAAGAAAAGCAAAGGAGTAATTACACAAAGGGTGGCACAGTGGCGTGGTGGTTAGCGCTGTCACCTCACACCTCCAGGCTTGGGGCTCGATTCCTGCCTTGGGTCTGTGTGCATGGAGTTTGCATGTTCTCCCTAGGCTTGGTGGGTTTTCTCCGGGTGCTCCGGTTTCCTCCCACAGTCCAAAGACATGCAGGTTAGGTTGACTGGTGTGTCCAAGGTGTGTGTGTGTGTGTGTGTGCGCGCCCTGTGGTGGGTTGGTGCCCTGCCCTGAGTGTCCCCTGCCCTGTGCCCTATGTGTTCTGAGATGGGCTCCAGGCTTCCCTGTGACCCTTAACAGGATGAAGCAGTTTAGAAGATGACTGACTAGTTAAACAAATCTGTAGGTTCGGAACAATTTATAATATGTAAGTTAAGTTCTGTTGCAACCAATACGATTGGACACTGCTTAAAATATCACAGTGATATTTGAAGGGTATGTGTTAAATGCAGAGAAGCAATTTCCCTCTGGGATTAATAACATATTATAAAATTTTAAATATCATTAACAATGTGCATAACAGAATTTCACCATGTTAATTATACTGTATATCTTTAGCTGCTACTGGTGCTACTGGAGTTCATCTGTCCAGAAATCGATCGAATATGCCGATTCCAAACCTGAAGTCAAACTTTTCCTGTCACATCAGAGTTTTAAGTAACATGTACATATGCAAAAATTTAATTGTGCATTATGCAGGCTCTGATCTCAGAACTAGATTTTGCCCCACAAGTATTCATAACAAGGAAGAAAATATACTGAAATGAAAACATATAAGCCAAAAGTGTGCTTTTAGATCAGCTCGGTATTGTCCAATAATGCCAGGGGTGCCAAGGTACGGTCCTGGAGGGCCGCAGTGGGTGCATGTTTCTGTTTCAGCCAAATTCTGCTGTTAATTGATAATTTCAGATAAACATTATACTTTGTATAATTACTGTGTCATACCAAAAGTACAAACAAGCTTAATTAATTTTCAATAAGAGTTTTAAAAGCATGACAAAGACTTACTAATATTACTTCATATTTTTTAACAGTTATGGAAGAAAAACCACTGTGGCCATCCAGGACGCACTTTGACAAGCCCTGCAGGCCCTTGGTTTTCTACTTGTGAAACCAGCAGTGACTGATCAGCCATCATGCTGGGGTTGCGGTGGCCCTCATGTCTTGTTTATATGGTGGAAATATGCTGCTGGAAGCTCTCTCTACTTTCTTCACTTACGTCACCCGAACTTGGTGGGAAAAATCCAGATGAGAATGTAAGAGATGTATTTTCAGTGACATGTGGCAGCCAAGCCGCTCACATGCTGTCATTTATGAGCTCAGTTATCAGCTAGCTGGTTCTCAAGTCTGTTTGCACTATGGGCACAAACACATCCCAAGCAGCAAGTTCAAGTGTGCTGAGTTTTGCATGTGGTATCATGCCTAAACTTGTGGATTTTGGGCCCAACAAAAATTCCCGCTTTCTGTTCAGTTTCTTCATTGTTCCAAACTTCTCCTTCACAGCCACCTCCATTATGATCAGTTGCTGCTACAATGTATTTTTATGAGGCCCAGTTTAATATAAAGTGGTGGAAGGTGTACTCAGTGAATCAACCAATGACACTTGTTGCACATTACGCTGGCCAACAGCACACTCATCTTTGAGAGTCCAGCACTTAATTCTGTAATGGTTGCTGTCATCACGACTGTTCCACATGGGCAGGAGGCACATATGTTTTGTGTACCGCAGCTAAGGAGAAGTGCTATCATTTTCAGGTCAGCACAAATGGTCCAATTATGTCCTGACTAGTTGATAACATTTTGGAATGGATTCATATGTCTTTTTTATGCATACAATATGACATGTAGGAATAAAAGGTTTTTCCATTTCCATTAAAATTATAATGTGTAGTTTAAAATCTCGATGTGCTATTGGCAAATCCTATGTTCAGATTTGGAATCGGCACAATTCACATGCTACTTCTACTTATACTTTCAATGCTTAAGTATATTTATTCAAGAACCTACTTTTGATAATACATAGTAATAAGTAATATTACAAAATAAGTAATATTACAGTTGGTGACTTTGACTTTTACTTAAGTTATTTTACAGTAAAATACCTGAACTTTTGCTAATGTGTGGCTTTCAGGTTATTTGTACTGTGTTTGTGTACCTGAGTAGCACTGACGTCAAACAATACAGATAAAATGACCAACCAAAAGCTGACGTTACACCTCAGTTGTGTCATGGCATACCTGTACAAAATATCACCAACAGTGGCTTGTGGACTGAAAAACACTACACTGACTATGGAGTATTTTCTTGCTATAAAATACCATGAATTTGTATTCTTTTTTGTTTCATATTTTGTTTACCTTTTTAATTTATTACGAATGGGTGTACAAATCAGATCTTGACAAGAAATTATATGTGTCGTTATATATTAAATGGATGTCCTGAGACGAGCAGGTGTCGACCCATAGGACAGGTCAGATGAAGAAAATGCGCCGGTCTACTGTTACATATTGGCCGACAGGTGGCGCAAATGGAGAAAGTAAAATTTTCACAATGCAATTTTTGACAAACATTGTAAGCGTAATTTAATTAAACAAATAACACCCATTTCATATACGCATACACACAAACAACTTCGAAACACGTAAACGTTATAAACTATAATACAGCCTTATTCCTAATTAGTTAGACTATTAAATTTTGGGAATCATTGAAAAGTTATTTAAAAAGTTAAGAATTATGGCCCGTCTGACTGCAAAATTTTCGACTGAGCTTTGTGGCATGACAGTATTTATTAACTTGAATTTCATATGAGTACTGGTATCATTTAAAGTAACTAGAAGCACGTTGTTTCGTAATATACATTACAGGAACATTTTTTTCCGAGTAAAAAAAATACAAACATGAACACCCAATGAGAAAAAAAAGAAAAAAAAAAAACATGAAAAATATATAATTGTATTAATTAATGGTATCGTGTTGTTAGACGAAGTAAAATAACCATTAATAACCAAAAATAACCATTAAAATGGTTGATCATAGGTGCAATTATTTTAAGGGAAAACCACACTTTTGATACAAAGCCATATAAATATTAGTTTTCCACAATTACGAATGGAATAACAACCGTTCATAAAAAACGCTGTGTATTCTCATCAGTTGTAAACACTGTTAACAGTTTTAAAACTGAGAAGTTCTGAGCTATAACAATAAATGACTACAATTGCAATTAAAAACGAAAAATGAAAAAAGAATGCAACCCGTCTTTCTCTTGCAAAAATCAATAAACGTAGCAACATAAAAATGAAAATTTCATACCTGTAAGCATTCGATTTGAAGATGGTACAAATCCTTACAATTTTCGTTTATTTTTATTTTTAAATAGCCCTCTTTCAAGAGGAGAGCTCTTTCTCTATCCGATAATGTTCATAAGGATACGGAAGGGCTCAGTATTCACCAAAGGCACTGAAACACATCCGAAAGGAGTCAGAGTCGGCGTGATGCTTGGGAGGGGGAGAAAAGTTAGGAGGAAAAGGGGACTTTAGATACCGCAGTTGGCGTTAGGGAGGGACCAGACGCCGGTCAAAATGTCCCAGTGAACAGACTTATCCTAGCGGTGAGGGAGGCTTAGTCGATTTGCATATCTGAATCCACGTTTAGTTACAATACAAGGTCTCGTATCTCTTTAGTTTACAGAGTGTAGGGAATGTATAAACTAGTCTAGTCCCTGTCAACATACGTGCTGACAGTAGACTGTTATATATGTATATACATATGTACACGTTTATCTACCAACTAAAGCCAATTGGACAACAGGTTTAAAATAAGTGCGTAACACCGCGGTGTGAGCGTGGGAATGTCTTTCTATTAAATACAGAAAACGTCTACCAGAGACGCTAAGCGCAGAAAAATTAAATACGTGCCAAGACGTTTCTTTTCCAAGTCATATCGTTTTACATGGTTCTGATTATAAATGCTTACAGTTCTGATTATAGAAGCTTGGATCTGAATTCTGAATAACCCAGCTGAGATCATTAAAGATGTGCCTTTAGATAGGCTATGACTGTTTATGTCGATCTGTACTTATGTTGTTAATTCTCATTGTCAATGTGTCTGTTTGCTTCTTTTCTCCAACACCTTAATGCTACCAGTCAAGCAGTCCAGCGTTTGGATACACCTCAGATGAGCAGAGTACACCGCTGACCACTCACCACTCACACCTGACACGCTCACACACATTTACAGACACACAACCACACATGTAAACTCACTCACGCTCACACGTACAGGCTCACGTGCACTCGCAGACACACAATCATATATGCACACACGCACTCACACACACACATACATTCACACACACAGAGGCAAAAACAGATATATACTCACAGGCATACAGCCACACACACACGTGCACTCGCTGACACCACAACCGTACACACACACTCACATGCACTTAAAGACTCTCAAACATACATGCACATGCATGCCACGCAGTGCACTGAAAGGACCTGTGTGTCTCTTCACATTTAACCTGACCTCTGAACTGTAAATATTTGGACTCAATGTGCCCAAATATAAGTGTTTTGGGAGCTGACTGAATCTTAGATGAATCAACAGTAGCAAGGAGCCAAAAAACACACACACAGAGCCAGAGCTGATACCCTGAGTTCACCCTCCTCTCCTCTCTGTCTGTGGTGATACAGACAGTCTCATCTACAACTCATGTACTATAGCACCAAACAGTGGTGCTGATGCAGAAAACTGTCAAAAAGCACAAAGAAACAAGACATCTTACAGGCACAGAGTACTGACCTACAACAGCGTGACACAGGCATGTCTATCATACCAACCTAGAACACACCGAGACAGATTTAAATTACAAAATATTTCTTCTAGGACATGAAGAAGGTAAACAGGTTAATAAATAAGTAATCTCACCAGTTATTTAACCAATTTTTAACACACTGACATACATGTATTTATTGACTGGGCTTGGCTGGTTAATGAAATAGCATTACGATGTTACAGTAATTTAGAGTTAGCCTGTGCCAATATTACTAATTAAAGCACAAACAGATTATGGCTGGGGTGAATTTTTCTCTGGTGTTTAATCTGTTCTGTGATGACTTGCCAATAAATGAAATGGTTGAACATCTGTGAACATTTGTGAAACAAAACAGAAATTAATTTGAGCTACTTTAAAAAGTTTATAATATGATTTTAAAAACTTGCTTTATTGGTAAACGGCTATGAGCACTCACAAACATGTTGGAGTTTAGGAAAAACTGTTATGACAGAATGAAGTAAACAGTTCAGAAGGAATCGTCTCATCTCATGACCTTTGACTTCTGCAATGGAGATGGGAGACGGTTTGTAGTCATCAGAACTGAGGATCCACAGTGATCTTAGAGAGCATTATAAGAGCGTTATGAGCATCAGACGCTGGCCTTATGATTTTAATGTCTTTGAGGCTACAGTAATAAAGCGTTCAGCGCTGAGTGTGGGCTATACTAGTCTAGTTGACAGGTACTAGACTAGTTTATACATTCCCTACACTCTGTAAACTAAAGAGATACGAAACCTAGTATTGTAACATACAGTGCTGAGTGTGGGACAACAATGTTTGTCAAACTCTACAATGGGTTGGCATCCTGTCCAGGGTGTACCCTGCCTTAGGATGCCTCTGATAGGCTTCAGGCCACCTGCAACCCTGCAAAGAATAGGCCATTGTATAAAGGATGGATGGATGTTTATCAAGTGGAAAACAGGTGATGCCTAAATATATTTTCACAATTTGAACTCAATATTTAGGTACCTAACTGGATAGCTCATGTTTACTTTCCTGTCTTCTGAAACTTAACCAATGTGAAACAAATGTAAGAGAATGATATTGGTAGAGAAGTCACATATAACAGCTGGTCAGTAGCATTTACATGGAAGTGCTTTCGCTTCACAATCATATTCAGAGACATTCCTTTTTACATGTGCACTCACTGTAATAAATCAAGTACAGGCACATTAAAACCATCATCTGGGTGTTACCACACAGATTTGATTAATTAGTCATTAAAAGTGAATTTCTCCACATCCCACGCTGTAACACAGAGCACATTATATGTCATTACAGCAGCTGTACAGTGTGTAATCGTTCTGTGTTTGAACACTAAACCCCTCTATGGAAGACAGACCGGCCAATCAGCGAAGGCGGCACTTGGTGCTTAATATTCGGACACATGATATAATGAACCGAGCTCTTCATGTGGTGAGCACGGTGAGCATGAGTGAAGTTCTGTTTCCTCCGCTGAGACCTTCTGCTTTTCTGCGCTCCAATAAAGCAAAGGGACAGAGCGCACCATTGAAAGGTTTCTTTGCACCAAACAATATTTGTTTTTCATATTTCCGTGCAGCGAGACTCCCATCTGAACACACAGAGTAATTACACCCCAGGAGTGTGAAAGGCCCCATTGTGGATGCTGATCCCCGGGTCTGAGGGCAGTGATCGGGGGTCACCATGGAGAACATTGAAGTGATTGTCTGGAGAAAGCTGTACACGCATGCTGGTTCACTAAGGTGACTGCTGCTTGCAGTGTCCTAGAGACTCAGGTATCTCTTGATGCTATCTGACAACTGAAGAGGTAATCAGGTAAAAATCAAGTTAAGTAGATGCAGGAACTTCTACATTTTATATTTGAAGGGTGTTGTGAACAGCTGGAAACCGTCTCAGGTATGAATCTACAATATAAAGTACAAATTCTTGTGAGGCTTTCAGCTACTACTTTGTTCTGAATGAAATATATTGAAGCAGAGAGTATTTTACCAGCCCATAATCACAGTGACTTTACAAGCCCTTATGTGCATTTATCAAGAAAATACACATTCAGGCATATATGATTGTACTCGGTTGCTGTAATGTCTGAAGTTTAACTTTTTTATTGGTGACATACCTGATTCAGTAATACAGCAACGTCATTGTTTTATTGTTTTGAAAAAACTTGAGGCACCTAAGTCTGTTGTTAATAAATCAGACACATAATACAGTCCGATGTACTGCATGTTGGCTCTAATGGTTTGCTGCCAGGAGAAGACTTGCTAGATGTTCTAATCATAAATACTCTCTGATACCTCACCTCAAGCACCTGCTGAAACCTGTGGTAGGATTTATTAGGAATCTATCTGCCCTCCTGACTGTGACCTCTGGGTTTTAGTAGGTATCACTGATGCCCTTCTGACTGTGACCACTGGATTACAGTGGGTATCACTGCATGCCCTCCTGACTGTGACCTCTGGGCTTTAGCGGGTATCACTGCATGCCTTCCTGACTGTGACCACTGGATTACAGTGGGTATCGCTGCATGCCCTCCTGACTGTGACCACTGGATTACAGTGGGTATCGCTGCATGCCCTCCTGACTTTGAGCTCTGGGTTTTAGTGGATATCACTGCATGCCCTCCTGAGTCTGAGCTTTGGGTTTCAGTGGGTATCACTGCATGACCTCCTGACTGTGACCTTGAGATTTCAGTAGGTATCACTACCTGCCCTCTTAACTTTGACCTTTGATTGGATTCAGTGAGTACACACTCTACACATGTCCTCATTGGGAGTGTGTTTGAAATCCTACCTAATTACACGGTCTGGGAAGTTCAAGCTCAGATCTGAAGTCCAGACAGGTGTTTGCTTGGCCCATGCTCCCACCTACATGTTCAGTGCCTTCCGCAGTCTAATCCTGTAAATGCATTCTCACTGCCACAGGAATTCCTCATAATTATAGAGCTGTAAAAGTTTCCCGCTGATGCTTCGCTGTCCCTTGACAAGAAACTATAACTCAAAAACCTTAATATAAACCCATGTCAAAGGAATACATATGTGTATATACAAGAGGATGCATGTGAATGTGTGGTCCGTTAGCACTGAATACTGACAGAATATGCATGTGTGTAAATGTGCAAGCATGTCTGTATGGTTTGTTTGTGCACAACATTGTAAAGCACTCTGTGCAATGCACTTGTCATTAACTGGGATGTTCTCGCTCTCTCATTTATCCTATGCTGAATTCCCATGCAGTGAGACAAATGCGAGGAATGTGCTGTTATTGCCTCGCCTGTTACACGGAGAGTCTTGTTATTGTGGAAGTAGGAAGGAGGTTATTAAGCTCCCACATGCAAGCAAAACCTAGAATGACACCTTCAAAAAGTACAAGAATGGCTTTTACAAGGACCCTATCCCTTTCCTAAATACTGCTGGTTTTGTAAGTGTAGCCAGTACTCACAGCAGCATTTGCAGTGAACACACCTACCTATTTATAGGAATTACAGTGTGTTTCACATGCTTATATACCTGTCACTGGCTCGTGTTGCATGCGTGTCCACAGGTGACAGATATCTGCATGTACTTGTGTCTGTGTGATGCCTAAGTGAATGGGGCTGTGCCACTGTGTGTGGCCTCCTTGTTACTGTGCTCGCCTAGTGTGTCCTTCTGTTTTAATGGGCAAGCTGGTGTTTCAAGTACGAAGCACATCTCTGTCACATATCTAGGCAGGACATTTGATCTGCGATGGGATACAAGGGAAGAATTTATACATCTGTGCCAATGCACGAAAAGGCTGAAGCAATGTTTTTCACATGATCATGTAATTCACAGTTTAAATTGCAATAAGTATTTAATTCCAGGCTCTAAAAGCATATAATGCTTTTGAGGAAAAGATAATATGCATTTATTTGAGTCAGAGATGTATTGTTAAATTACAATGTTTTGGCATTGGTTGGTATAGAAAAATACACGACTAAGGTCAATGGTGTCAGAATGATGTTTGTGTGTTAATGTGCAACAGATGAAACAAATAAGATCACAGATGAGAATAGTACTGGTCATGGAAATGTTGAATTATGAATGATGATAAGAATGCGTAACAGGTTATGGAAGTGATATTAAAAATAAAAATAAGTATGCCGATGCTTAACCTCCATTACTTCATCAAATGTTTTATCAAATTGTTTAAAAAAAATAACCTTTAAATGCAGTTTTAACTCGGAGTTTTACTCTTCCCATGTTCCTCATAACTCAAAAGCCTAAATAAGGGGGCAACTGCTTTCTGGGAGCCACATTAAACTGGCAGCCAGAGAATGGCATCTGCACAGCAGAACAAAGAGGAGGAAAACAGCCCATTTACATAATTATCTGACACCGCCTCCTATTACTGGAAAAATGAGACACAACACACAGCGTACTCAAATTTCAGCATGTTTATTTCAGTACTCTCTTGCCACCTTTCGTGACTTGCCAGGTGTGTGTATTATAATTACATTTTTGTATACTGAAAAGAAATGTGACAGTTTATGTTTTGTGATGGCAAGCTTCATTAAAAAAACCTGAGGTGTATCGAACCTCCTCTTCTATGTAGCAATTTCTATAAACAAACTGGTTATAAAAGATGACTTTCCATACCAAAAGCTGGTGTATAATTTGTTTGAGTGAATGATGCTGAGGCACTTTTGGGGTACATTCTCGTGTCTTCATAGCATCATCTTGACTGATTATAATCAATTCTTCATGCAAGAACTTGGTAGTCTTGACTTATGAGATCTGTAACCTGAGGGGTTCCTGTTAAGGACCTTGTGGATGTTGATGGGATCTTTCTGTGTTTTCCCATCCCCAGAGTTAACATGCTCAAATAAATGTTATTGGCTTGCTTATGAAAAGGCTTGGATTTCATGAGAGTAATTAAATTAAAATGCCTTCATTTTAAGAGCAGTGGAGCACAGATTTCTCCCTGACGTCCTATAAGTAATTAAGTGTACAAAATCTGTAGAGCTCATATCTTTTTGAAGGCATATTTGGTTCAGGAGACACAAGGGCTCACGGTGTGACGAATTTAGTCATTTATATGCTGGAAACTGTTTAAACAATGTTGTACTACAATGTCTGTAAAACGTTAAATGCTTTTATCGCTAAAGACATCTCAGGATACAAAAATTTGAAGTATTGAAAAACAAAATATTTAGAAGAGGATTTGAATGAACAAATGCTCTTAGTTTTTTTTTTTTTTTAAAAGGATTTCATTTGGGGTAAATGGGGCACATTGCAAAAAAAATATATATACTGGGCAGAGCATACAGCTGACAGCGGTGGCACGTGAAGCCAAGTTTGTGGCTTCCAGCAGTGCTTTGATGAGGCTGGAGGGTAGGGCCATTTCAGCTGTGAACCCCCTCTTTTCAGGCCATCGCACCCTCACTGCTGGAAGGTGTGGTGAACAGGATATGATTGGTGTGTTTTTCAAGTGTTTTGATGTGAAAAGAACTGCTGTGGAGAGGAAGACAGGAGAAGCGAAGGAGAGGCAGCATCACTGGCCCCTTGTGTCTCCAGACACTGTTGCCTCTTAATGAACCAACTGTTACTGCTACTGCTCTGCACTGGGCTGAACGATTGAACCAGGTACTTCCTAACAAACCATCTCCAGCTGTATTCAACCAAAGCACTGAAGTATGGGTATCTGACAGAGGTGTATTCATTCAGGTTTTCAGGGGGAAGGTCACAGCACAGTAGACGTGATTATAGAGAAAACAGCATGTAGAGACAGAGCTCATAAAGCTGTCTAAACAAGGACGGGTTACAGTGTGGTCTACTTCGGAGAAGAGACGGGTCAGTCTGTGGTTGTCTGAAGAGATTATTCAATTCAATTCAATTCAATTTATTTTTATATAGCGCCTTTCGCAACAGCATGCCTCAAAGCGCTTTACAG
>JABJVR010000034.1:7468401-7482366 GCA_025773905.1 Chitala chitala
GTGGCGTCTCGATATCACCAGGTAAAAGCAGGTGAATCCTTATAAAATGCAAAAGAAGAACTAGAATTAAAGACTCTAAACTGACACAGTCAATTCTACCCACAGAAAGAAAGACAAACTTTACACTCAGTAATTACACCACTGCATAAAGTTCACACAAATTACTCCAGTGTTTTCTGAGCATTATGCATTGCCTTTCACTGTGCAATGCCAGACACCACTTGTTCAAAAAAAAAAATCTTCCATACAAAGACAGAGGCATGTCTGCACAGTACCAGCAATGAAAAAAGTAAATCCCAGTGATTTTCTAACATTGATGGTCCATTACATGAGCCAGAATTCAGTGCCAGCAATGCAAGAGAGGTCGTAGAGCCTCTTAAAACACAATTTTTTCAAAACTATAAATCTACACAGGAAATGTGTTTTACAGAGTTGACTTACACCAGCAGTTGCAGAAATATATAATGACACTGGTGTAATAAACAAAATCATCTCAGTAACCGCAGAAGGGACTGAAACCTGACTAACCTGATTAGCTTTATTGAAGTATGAATATAATGTTCCAGTAATATTTTTCAGCTATGCAGAACATTACAGTTCCATGCAGAGTGCTTAAGCACTTACTGAATAGTTTACCTTTATAAAATGATTGTTCTCTGGCCAAATGGATCTGGTGTGTCAACAAGGGCTTTTCTGTGAATTACCATGGACCCACCCACTCCATGAACAAACCAGCCTAACATGGAGTAGTGGAAACTCACAGCTCATGCATGACAGACAATCTAAAAGACAAGCCATGTATGAGATATATAAATCCAGCAACCATGCAAAACACTGATGACGGTGGCAGAGAAGTTCAAAATCCCACATATATACTTGACAACCCAAATGCGTCTATACCAAAGCATTGAGCTGTGGGTCAAACTGTTTGAAAGAGGTCAGGACATTTGGGTGTCTGGAGAGATTCATTCCTTTTCCATAACAGAACAGGCAAACGCAAGGTTAAAGAATGCACACAGTCACTGACTCATCACGACTGCATATCACCAAGTAATCTGACTTCATTACATTAGACAATGAAGGAATGTTAAGTGCCTCAAGACAGCCACTTAATGCAAAATGAACATGCTGGCGTGAGAATTTCACAAGTGTCATGGCTGACTGGGATTCCAGAATGGGTCCTCAAACACTATGTCTGTGCTCTACAATTATACAGCACTGAGGGGCAAAAGCCCCCAGAAATAGACAGAAAGCTATAGGTGTGGCTCTGATTGTGCAGGACGGTTATTTTTCCCATACTACACTAGCTCCGTCCTGGGAAATTGCCCCAAGAAATTCACACGTGAGGCAGCACAGCAGCAACACCATGAATCTGTAAAAACACATGACCCGCCTGCTCCTCCCACGCAGTTCTCCTGCACTGTTAGACGAGGCACCCAGGGCCCAGTCCCAGAGCCAGCAGCCAAGTGGGGAGAAATCCCTTAACCCCCCCCCCCAACGGGAATCCCTTCTGTATCCTTCCACTAGGCATTCTGCACAGCTTCCAGAGGAAGGAGAAAAATGTACTGTTAAACAAAAGCGGAGGGAGGAAAGGGAAGAGAAGGAAATGACACGCGGCCCACAGAGACAAAGTGACCAGCATCCATCGAGTGTGGGGACACACAAGCCAAGACTTTCCTTTAATAAACAAAACAAACTGTAGCCACGAACAGTGCCTGCTTTTCATTCACGTTTACTACACTGAGCCGAAAACAACTACTTTCACCTCAATCCTAAAAACATCATCACATTTGCTGTTTTTGTCATAAAAGCAAGTCCTCCTTAAAACGTAATTAGAGGGAAATAAAGTGAACAATGTGTCAGAAGCTGATCTCGTGCCGACATCCCACCACAGATGGTCAGTAAGGGGCTGCGCATCTATCACATTTGACAAGTCATGCGCCTTAAAAAAAACTACATTTGCATAACTTCCATGTATTTCCCATCCTGTTCTTCAATGACTGAGTTTCATTAACCATTAAAACTTAAAAGAAAAATTTCTCCGTTACACAAAGAGATCGAACTGATGAATACATAGTATGAAACACAAAATTTGATTAATTAACTATTATTGCATTACCTTATGACACGAGGTTTTGTTGTCACCATATAGAGATAATTTAGTGAGATAGAAAAATTAGGCTGCGTTATTTATCACTTGGAATAACTGTAGCGTATTTAGCATATTAAAAAGAGTTGAATCAAACTGTAAATGAAATATATACGGTAGGCTATAACAATTTAAATTCAACTTACGGATTTTGACCTTTTTCGGATCGAGTTTGCGGACAGCGCTGTGCACCGCTTCCAGGCGCAGCTGCAGTTTGCGGGATCTTTGCGAAACTTCTCCAGCTTCGGTCTCAATCTCTAAAAATATGTTAGTTGCATGTCGAGATAACTCGGAAAGTTGGCGTAGTATGTTGACCAGTGCATGACAGCAAACCTCCTCCAGAGTTGTAAACAAAACTGTCCTCTTAATTTTGTGATCTTCTGTCCTGACCAGGGTCCCATCTTTGGGGTCGCCCAGCACCAAAGCTGCGCAGACCTTCTTATTTAACCTGCACACAAGCCTGGGTTCCACTGTTCTTTCGTGAAACGGCATTTTCTGCAGAAATCACAAAAAGAAAACAACACCACGTTCAGCACTACCGCCGTCTTTCAAGATGAAGATGAATGTCTGCAAACTTCAAAGACTTTTGAATGTGCACGGTGGAAATGTCCCGCCATAATCTACAAAGGATGCACAGTTCGTCTGTTCCCGATTATGTCCTCAACTCCGGTCGGACCTTCTGACATTCAGAGACGTAAACTAAACTGCTGTGGAAGGAAAGTCCGAAGAGTGAGCACAAAACACGGAGGGCACAAGGTACCACCTGTGACGAGGAGCTGGAGTCTGCATTTATGTAGTTTAAAAGCGAGTTACACTGTACCTGCCTTATTCACACGGCCAAAGGAAAAACGCGGAGCGGACCATATCTTCCACGTGGAACAACTTGAAGCAATACTAAACAAGCACTAAAACACAAAATGCCCAGTTGTTCAACTCTAAAAGTTCAGTTCTTATGTCGTGTGCACAAACAACAGGAACAATGTTAAATAATGATATTAACTGGCACTTTGGCCTAAAATGTATTTATTTATTGTTACAATGTTTTTCAGTGTCCACTTTAGCGATACACTCCATGTTAGGTGATCAAGTGACTAATTTGTTCATTTGATTATTTTGTACAAAAACATTGGACTGTCAGTACAGTAAAATGGTTCGTGCGTGTGATATAATCCTAGAGCCAAACCAGTAAACGCATTAATTTCCTATACAATACCCATGACTTATTAAATGATACTTTAATAAAATAAAAAATATTTCAGTTCTACTGTACTTTAAACCGACAAGTGAGTTACATTAATCCAGGAATACATTAAATAATGTCAAAGCTTATTGTGCGATAAATGCAACGTATTTTATATTCAGTAATCTTTGCCTCCACTTGCCCGTTTGATCCGTGAAAAAAGAAGACAAATGAAGTCTTCACACTACAATGTAAATTCAACATTTAGCACCCTCTTGTGGCAATTTTGGCAAAATATGCCTGGACGTGAAATAAGTGACACGGCGATTCAACAGAAATTTCTTCGATCTCTTTTATACAGGTCTCTGTATATTTTTAAAAGTGCAACTATAAACAACCCAAAATTTACTATACAGCAGGACTGCATTAAAACCTCAGTGTGCCCCTAAGTTTTCCAGCTCAGATGCACTTCTTCGTAATATTTATCTATAGTAATTATTTTGAAGCATTGTTTTTGGATATGGGCTCTTACAGCGCAGGGCCCTTGGGTGGAAAGGGCATAGACTTAGTTTTAAAACTGGTGGGGACCAAATCAGCCTCCAACTGGCCATCCCTGTAAACACACATACAGTAAGGGACAATTCAGTACTCCCGCAATATTGTCAGTGCCTGGGTGTGCAGCCAGCTCACCCTGATTGTAGATTCTGCTTGGTGTGGAGCTTTAACCAGCTCAAAACAATACTTCCTGCAATGAGAACATGCAGGAGTAACTGACCTGAACTCTCACACTGCCTTGTGACAAATGAAACTGACATTGCTATAGTTAATCATTCTCCTTTCATGATTGGAAAGCATTCATGCACCCGGGAAAGGATTTCCAAATGTAAGCACCTCAAATTTCAAGAAAAATTGCGAAAAGGAAAAATTACAGGATCAAGTTGAAGTCAAATTCATGTTTAGATGTGTAACACTCATCAGTGAAACAGTACATGAGAAGCAACTCAAATTTCAGTAGTGCTCCACAGAGCTGTAGTAACAGTTTGGCATCTGGATTTGCTGACAGTCACTGTTGGGAACCAACACAAAAAAAACGTAAGTAACAAAACCCAATACCACAGTAGCCACTGCAAATAAACAAAGCATCATTGCCAGTATGATATAGCTTAAATTCCACTCCCAACAAACATGATAAATCACATCACCCTGTAACCCTGAAGGCTCAAATAAGATCCAAACAAATACAACGCTCTGGTAAAAAATGCACTGATGAAGGAACAGTCATTGGCTCATTAATGATTTATCTTGCACAGGTGTATTTTTAGCATAATTGCAGGGATGCACTTATAACACATAAACCTACTCGTTTTTGTGAAAGGAAAAAAACAGGAGTCCAGTGGTACAGATAAATGGAATTTTAATAAAGATTAAATACATGTTCAAGACTTTTACACCGGATCAATCAAATGCAATCAAAATCTTTTTTGCCCCCATGGGATTTGAAAATTTACAGTTTACATACACAGTTTAAATCTTTCCACTTCAATTTACAATACCATTTACCACAGACTGATTTGCAACCAACCTTAACACCAAAATTAATCCATTCCTTCCAGTATGAGCGATACTTCAACAGGTAATGGTGGCAAACACCTGTCATTAACACCAGTATTGATATGCACTTCAAAATGCCAACAGTGATTGCATACAGTTCCCCACCTGTCTTCTCCCTCTGTACAAAACTCAGCACTCCGTAGTTCACAGCAACTGGACTGCAATATTATATACAAACAGGGCAGCAAAGGACAAGAAAGCTCAAATTGAACAGTGCAGAACACAGAAGCTGTACCCATCAACCAGGGGAAACATGGCCAGAATTGGGCTTGATGCTGATTAAAGGCCTCTGTAAACCAGCCGGCTCACACAGAGCAGGCTGGCATGTTAGCATGTTCAGAGCACTAGCAAAAAAATAAAAAATAAAATAAAAAAAAACAATTAAAATGACAGGTTTGTCATTTATCCACAACTTGGGCAGGAGGGTGAGAAAGCAAACACACAGGTAACTTTGTACTGAACAAGGATGGAGTATGTTTACTCTGCAACTCAAGTGTAATGTGACACAAACAGGCCAGATGTTGTAAACTGGGACAGGAAAAAAGAAATGTGGGGGGGTTATAAGCCAGAAAGACATGTTGCAGACGCTAATAGCTCTACAAGTTGGACACACCTGACCATATCTCATGCTGAATATCACTTAACTTCTTAAAGCATTATAAACACAAAGGAAGCCTGCCCTTCAGCAACAATGTTCCATAATACAATACAAGGTGTCAGAACCACAGCACCCTGGGGGTGCTCATATCAGTGAAAACCAGAAAACCCTGTGGAAAGACACTGACCTAGGAAAGAGGAGCTCTGCTATCAACATAAAACACTAGAAAACCATCAAGAGGAAGGAGGTGAGGGAAAGCCCACCTTGCTAACGAACTACTCCAGGATATTTCTAATGCAGTTTTCAAAGAACATGGAACACACAAGACCCCAGACTGAGAAACAACCAACTCTGTAACAATTTAATTCTGACCAGCTAAGTATGCTAGGTAAAACCACAGAAAAACACAGAGCAATGCTATAACAGTTTCACTCAAAGCCATAAGGATTTGTCCAGCTTGCTGCTGGCCATTGCCGACAGGCACATTCTCCTCAGATAACCAATAGGCTCTGCTCTAGTGTAGATTTCTCCTGCTCTTTCTGTAACTTTTCTAGCATGTACTGTCGTCACCGGACCTTTTCTTATAATGACCCGCTGTGGTATAGTTATTAAACAGCTTGATGGCAGATGCACCCAGCTCTCACGCACCCATGTTAATGTACAACTGCTCCGAAGACAGCCTGTGATACAATTACTAACCTATGAGCTTTAAAAAAAAAAAAAAAAAAAAAAAATCAGTAATGAGACTGTAAAGACAGGCCGTGTTTAATGGAACAACGGCAGTGCAATGACACGCTGGAAGACATGAGACTTAAAGATGTCATAACTTGTTAATTAAGAGCAAAAGTAATAGACAAGAGACTGAAGTGTTTTTATTTGTTTCCACACATGAAGAAAAGCCCTCCCCACAGGGTAGTAGGGGGTATGAAAGTACTCTATGCCACCCCCACCCAGGAAAAGGGGTGGATCCAATCCCAAAAATTGCTTGGCCTTGACCCAGACAACCCCTCCAGCATCTGCCCCCAAGTTTATCTAGTGTAGTAGACTCTGTAGTAGACGGACTTGGATCTCCAGAGGGAGTAGGAGTTGTCAAACTTGAGCAGATAGACTCCTCGGCCAGGGTACTGGTGACTCCCTGCATACACCTCCTCGTGACAGTCCCGCCGGTACACGGGTACGATCTCGTCCACCTGGGGCTTATTGCTACTCTTTTTAGCTTTCTCCTCCTCGCTCACGCCGTTCCCTGAAAGCACCAGTAAGAGGGATTATGCTTTTTATTTTATACCGCATTTCATCCTTTGCATTTGCTTTGGTTGTTTAAACAAACGTTAAAAGTCCATTACATGGACACAACTGGTTAAATGCTGTAGCAGTGCAGATATGTCATAAATCTGCCTATAGTACAGCAAGCCTCAAGGTCACAGCTGGGAGCAGCAAAGGCTTACCGCCTTCATCATCCTCGTCACTGGACTCGCTGACGTGCACGCTGACCACTGCATCTGTCGAGTCCGTCCACTCGAAGTTTACACCGAAGCCGATGTCGTAGTGGTCAGTGGCGAACTCCCAGAAGAGGTAGGAGCCTTCCTCGTGCGTGGGCACACGTACCGTCACCACCTCGCCGCGGCCCACCGTAATCACTGAATCAGCGTCCTGCCGGATCTTCTCCTTGAAGTCCTTGATCTGCGGTCGGGTCCACATGGAGGGCGCGGCTATCAGCGGGGCGGCATCTGTGTGACACGGAAGGCAGGGGGCGCTCACAACAAAATACGACAGGAAGGGCTGCGCAGCTAAACAAACGGAACCAGTGTGGAGGGCAGCGCCAAGCTGCGGGTTAAACCTTGAGGATTCTCAAAATGCGTACATTCAGCATCCTTCATTGTAAAGCCTTACATGAAAACACTTTTAATCAAAATCACATGGACAGATGACTTAATTCAAACAGTACATTACAATAAAAACAGGTACAGGTACAAGACAACTGGACAATGGCCGCTTATGTCAGTGTGAAGGGCACGTGCCTATTGGTCCGTTTTCCACGAGCTCCGACACCTCCTCGGCAGGCTCTGACTCCAGCTCCCTGTCTGGGCTTTCTGAATGGGGTCCAGGCTGTCCATTCCGTGTGGAACTCTCCAGGGATCCTGTGCTCACCTCTGCTGCTGAGGAACCCAACGCCTCCTCCTGCTGCTGCTTTTGCAAGGCGGCCTGTAGTACATCAAGGGCCCAGTCTGGGTCAGTCCAGCGCTCCTTCATTACATGGTCTTATTCCTCTATAGCACCCCCATTCACTGAAAGCTTGGGGGGGTTGGTTCAGAGGCACACCTGCTGCTGGGCCAGCTGGACCTGGTACAGCTGCTGCATGTACTGCTGGTAGTGCTGCTCCTGCAGTTGTCGGATCAGCACCTGCTGCTGCTCCAGGTTCCCGGGGTACTGCTGAGCTGCATACTGCTGGAACTGGACAGCCGTCTGGGCATTCAGAGCTGCCATTATTTGCTGTCTGCAGAGACAGGGAGGCAGATGAAGGGACCAGAGGACTCCATCTTACACGCATGCAGAACGACACCAAACACCAGCAAGGGGGCAGGAACATCCCGAGCCATCAATCACAGCCCACTTTAACCCATTAGCCATTGATTTTGTTTCCAAACACATTAGCAGTCCATGACTGGCAGTAACCTCCAAGGGGGGGCAGAGGAATGGACTTACTTCTGCTGCTCAATTCTCAGCCTCTCCTCTTCCAGCTGCCTGCGCTCCTCTTCCTCCCTCCGCCGCCGCTCCTCTTCCTCCAGGCGTCGCCTCTCCTCCTCCTGCCGCCGCCGTTCCTCCTCCTCTTCCTCCCGCTTTCGCCGCTCCTCCTCCTCTCTCCTGCACACAAGGCAGACCCAGAGGGAAACGTCACCATCACTGGAGACGTGCAAGCCAGGCCAAACACCATCATCATGACCCCCACCCCCCAAGATCAGCCCTTTAACGTGCCACAAAGACCAAGAGCATGCAGAAAACCAAAATCAAAAACCTCATACCTTCTCCTTTCTTGCTCCTCCTTCTCGATTTTGTGTGACGTTACATATGGTGCAAACAATTTACAGCATTTGTTCAGCAACTTGACAAACTCAACCATGGCGATATCCTTCTCCATGTTGCCAAGGGCCGCCCACTCTCTCCTGCAGGAGCAGAGGTGCGTTAACAGCTGCTGACCTCCCAGCCTACCTGTCACCCTTTTGTAATACCACCTTCACTAATTCATTTGCATCCAGGGTGACTTTTGTTCAGTTATATCACTTTAACTACTGTAACAAAGGCTACAAGAACAAGACCCTTCCGCAGGTTCAGCTGGCTGCCATTAGGCTGCAAGTACATGGCCAGACCTAACTGTAACATGCCACCATGTCTCCTCCATAACAGTTTTACACTTTAGTGTTGGGCATTTTGGTGGTAAACAGGTTCACAGGACAAATGTGTATGGTCGTCTATCAAAAGTCAATAGAGTTATTCACTACAATGTGCAACATATGGCCTTTGTTGTTTTTATTAAAAATAATAATAATAATAATAATAATAATAATAATTATACATACGTACTTCGATATTTAATGTGGCTATAATGATACGTACCCTGCAGATATCAGAAGGGTAATGTGACAACAGCCACAATCCCCAGTTAATTTCTACAACTATGACTGCAGAGCTTCACACATACTTTAGGTTGTAACATTCATGCTAACAGGGTAACAACGGCAATAGCACAAAGAAAGAAATAATTTAAATTAATTAGCGCAACGAATACAATAATAATATAGGTAATTCTCACTGGACTAACAACATATTTTCTTAATTTCTAAAGTTTAAAGTGCCTTCTGCTCCATTAAAGTGGTTATTTAAAGTACAGCAATAACACTGTGCCAATGCATTATCTTTGCAATGAATGTTTAAATCACAGAAGCAATTAAAACTGTTGTGCTGTAAAGCCGCGGACGGGACAGCTGTGCACCTTACCGTCTGTCGTTTCCCAGGACATCAAAGAAGCCCACTTCAGGAGAAGCGTCTGGATTGTACGGCCCCAGTGAGACCTGCTTGTGTAAAGCCACGAGGCGCAGCTTTTCCTCATACGTTGGCTGGAACGCCTTGCCATCTTTTTCTATAAAGCAAAACAAGCTGCTTGTAAAGCGAGGTCCTGTCTCTCCAAATTAAACACAGACTACACATACCATCAAGACCACTTTGGAAAAACTGCCATACTTACACAACTCAAAAACAAAGGGACTTTAGTTTCTTTTCAATTGCAACCAAGCCAACAGGGTCACATCCCAATAGCTATAGGTGACACTTCAGTTTACCACTCAAAAATGAAGCAGAGCTGGTCTTTGTGGAATTTAAATACGTGGGAAGAGACAGGTGTGTGGGTCTGTGAGAGACCTGTGCCCAGTAACATCAGCAGCACCACACGTTTGTGGTAAACTACTCCAAACAGCCGATACATCCATTATTTCTACACTAAAAATAAGGTAAACAGAACTTAAATCTGTCCAATCCTGCTCCAACAATGATTCATAATTACCTTTTAATGTGTAGAATTATTGCTGACAAGATGAAGACCAGCAGACAGCGTCCATTCCTATCAGCTAACTGGGTCCACTCCACACAGCCTCCTTTCCCCTCTTGGCAGACTACTTAACTCACCATCTTGAGACTAAATTTCCTCCCAAGCAATCCTCAGGTATCTGCAACCACATTTACTGCAAAGCAGAGCTTAAAATACATCTCTGCACGCAAGCCACGTCTGCCCAAAATAAAAATCTTTGACTGATGATAGCACACACAACTTTACCTTTGTACAACTCATAAAAGTAGGTCACACTCACTTACGTAAATTAAATCACATTACTTCTAAGGAGCGGAATGCACAAGACTTCAGGTTATAGGACAGGACACATGTGCTCTTCTGTTAAACCAATGGTGACCTCACTTTCAATGTAGCTAGAGAAAATGTGAGCAGCAGAGGTCTAGGTGGAAGGCCACAAGACTACAGCAAGGTCACAGTGTTCCTCAACTTCAGGACAAAGGTTTTGCAGCGATACAGCTTGCCGACATAACCAAACCTAAACAACACTGCTTGGCATGGAGCAAACATGCACTATGCTCATTCCAATTGCTGCCCAGCAGGTAGCAGACACTGAGGGCAGCTCGGGCATAATGACGCATTCAGCCTATGGAACTGAACGTTCTGAGTACTGCCAGGTATGGCCATGGGACTTAGCATAAGCATAAACCTCCCCCCAGCACAAATATGGTCCACAGCACAAAGTGTGTCAGCCCTTCTTTAAGGACACGTGTGAATCCCTTTATAAAACAATCAGTACTCCTCTGGGCACAGATATGACCATCTCACACTACATAGTCTCAGTCCTGCTTTAAGCAGACCCAAGTCTGTCTCTACAAAATGTATCACTCTGCGGACTTTACAGGCCAGCTCTGCATCCTGTTCATATGCTACAGCTGCCTGAAATTTGATTAAAGCCTGTATCATTTCTCCTTCTATATTATATTTTAAAACTCCTCTATCTTACATTTCAGTTTAACCGGTTAAGTTGAACACTTGTAGGATTATAAAGAATTCCAGCTATTGTTTTATATGCTCAGTTGAAACAAGTGTCACAGCAACAATCTGAAATAGAAGTAAACAAAACGTATGTAAATAAAGGAGAAACATTATCAAATTACAAGAATTCCCACTCAAACTTTCCATGGGTGCCACAATATTCCAAGGAAAAAGTGGTGTTCATTCTCCATGTTAAAGCAACCTCCGAAGCAAAGGTTCCTTCAGAATACGCAACTAATACTGAAATCTTTAACAAACACAGGAATCCGCAGCAAGACTCAATTCAAAAGATTATAACCCGTCTTTCTGTATATCTTAAAAACAAGTGTGGTTCATTGCAATAATACTATATAGCATTTCCACACTATTGCTGTATTCTACCTAACAGCAACCGTGTCTGCCTTAACATTAGTTTGATATGCTGTGAAATATGAAACTAAAGCTTACTTACATTCTAAGATTCTTAACAAAAAAAAAATCAATTTTGTTCTGAGGTTACATTTCCAACAACATAGAGGTGTTATAAAATGAACAGTTCCAAATATTCAAGTGCTTAACCAACTTTGAATTACATCAGAAAATGCTAATCATCCCTTCAAGTGAATTTTTATATTTACATATTAGTTGAAGCCGCCCAGCAATGGGTTGACACCCTGTCCACGGTGTCCCCTGCCTTGCTCTCTAGGCTGCCTGGGATAGGCTCCAGGCCACCCATGACCCTAAACAGGGTAAAGTATTGAGTAATGGATGGACAGATAGACAGATATCCAAACTTTTAAAAATAATAAAATCACTGACTTTAAGTAATAAAAAGGGTCTGGATGCTACATATGAAAGTAGTGTTATGTTTTTATAGAAGGACACGTACATCCTTTGTTTCCTGCAAATAGCATTAGGACCATTTGTACACTGACACCTAACCCTGGCACAAGCTACAAGAAGATAGGCCCCATATTTCTTGTGTTTTTCCAAATATCAAGGTATTTGCCTCCATACTGTATGAACTATGCAAATTGTGTGACTCAATTTCTCTATTTTATACTTAATCAAATACAATAAGCTACTATGGCTAGAGCAGATCAATCAAGTTGGGCACTTTAATGATTCATCACATGCAAGAACTATCATACAAAACTGTGGGTACAACCCTCCTAATAACTAAATGACCTATTTCAACACAAGAAAATCCATGAGCAATAATTTAAAAGGAGATTGGATCAAGGACGTAAAACACAGATTGACACAATGATCATAACAGACAAAATCTGACGGCAGCATATACAATGACGGCCTCAATTACAACAAGTTAGCATTCACAACCGATTACTTAACAAGATCCTCGGGACACAAACCCAGAAGTAACAGCAGCAATATATCACATTGCTATACATCGTTTTTAAACCTAGTTGCAGAATGTGAATCAGCTTTTGAAACACGTGATATGATCACAGAAGCCCATCACAAGCAATTGCCTTCCATGGTGATTTGCCTAACTAATTACTGTCTAGCTACATTGGAAAGCAGTACATAAAGAAGTGATGAACATGTTATATAACTGCGAAACAAACTGTCTTCTGCAACTTGTTTTGGAGCCCGTCAATCACCGCACAGAGAAAGAAAACCTTCGTAGACCTTCGTAATTTTGGAAACATATTCGAAAACGTATTTTACAATTACATGCAACGCATCCATAATGTAACAGCTGAATAATTGCACCATACCTTTGAAGAACTTCAGCGCCAGACCGTAAAGCTCCTGGAGAGTAAACCCCCATTTCCTTTCTATGGTTTTGGCAGTCTCACCCTCCTCCCCATCTTTACCCTTTTCACTTCGACCATCGGCTGCCTGTTCCTGGAGCTGAGGGTTTAACCTTTCAAGGTGTTCATGCTCACCCTCTGAGTCAGGGCTCAGAGTAAGACCATCGATGGACACTTCAAGCCGGCTGGAGCTGCCACCGTTCGGGTCTGCTCTCTGCACCTCGGTCGCCATCATGCCGAATGTCAGCTGGAGCGGCCACGTACCAACTTCCGTTTAATTTTGAGCCGGAACTTCCGGGATCGGTGCGCAAGAACGTTAAGGGCAGCATGAATGAAACAAATGAGTTGATATTGCGCCATCCAGTGATCTTTAAACTGATCGAATTCATACATGTTTTAAAGCCAATGAATATGTAATGACGCTATGTAATTCAAAACATTTGACCATTCAACCACTGGAGATAAAGTATAAAATAGACAACCATATACCAAACTGAGAACTAAAAATTGCTTATAATAGATCGATTATTTTAATGCCTTTTACCTGATTCATGCAACTCATGTACATAAAGCAAGAACTGTTAAAAGTGGTCATTAAACTAAAATAAGTGTATATAATTAGATTCTAATATGACAATAAAAACTGAAATGATTGCACAGTATCCTGGAAATTATTTTCAAACGATTACTGATTATAATTATTGTTGAAAATCTGATACAGGTTTTCCTGTACTGCCATGTCAGTCAGTCAACACTTTCTAAAAGGCTATTTGGTATGGATAGTTCAAAAGTTGTGTCTTTTGTTTAGTGCGTTCTTGTAGTGTATATGCTTCAGTTTGTGTCCTCCTTTAACCAAATCAACAAATAACCCCTCCCCCATAACTACACACACCCATGTTCACATTCCAAGATATTTAACAATGTATTGGGTCAGGGCTTAACCACCATGACGAACAGTTTTTTTTTTTTTTTTTTTTTTTTTTTTTTTTAATATACGACGAAGGTATTAAAACCAGGTTGGGCTTTAAAGTGTGTTTTTAATTTTTTTTAGATTACCACGGTTTTTTTTAAATA
>JABJVR010000034.1:7482376-7521757 GCA_025773905.1 Chitala chitala
TTCAAATTCCAAGAAATTTAAAAATTTATTGGGTCAGGGCTTAACCACCATTTAGAAAATTTTTTTTTTTTTTTTTTTTTTTTTTTTTATTGTCATATCCTCCTAAGGTATTAAAACCATGTAGTCCTGATCAGTGTGTTTTTAATTGTTTGAAGATTACCACGTGTATTGTGAAATATAAATAAGAATCATATTTACCTTAAATAGTATAATGCTTCCATCATTATAATGAAAATGTTAAAATTATTACAAATAAATTAACATATTATTGCTGTTATTATTGTAGAAAGCAGCGTTTTAGGTAGAAAGCAATTTTAATGAAAAGAATCGCTGCACTAAATGCAGACTTCAAAATGCGTATAGTAATTGCCATGCTTTCTGTCCAGGAACGATAAAAACAACCTTTTTACCTTTCTGATAAAGAACACAACAAAAAAGGTACTTTTTAATAATAACACGTTTTTGTTAACACGTGTTGGGTTTTTTTCTCTGTATAGAAATGTATTTGTGTAAAAAATAAAATAAGAATCAAAGACATTTTACTACTATGAAATTATCATTTACACAATGACTTCAAAGACAAGTGTATTGGTTTGAACATTAAGACCGGGAAGTGTGATGAAGGACAAGACCTGCTCAATACACAAGAGCCACTAAAGTGCAGACTGAATGGTGCTCAGCAATAGGTCTGTTTGTTCAACAGGTACCCTCACAGTCTACAAGGACCGCTTTGATTTCGAATAATCTGTAATGTTAGAATATATTTATTTGTGTACAAACACCCCAGAGTGAGAATGTTTTCTGTGTAATATGAAGAAAGATAAGAATACTTTTACTGTCATGGCACATTTCCTGAACCATGAAATTAACATAGCGCATCTCCAAGAATCGCTAACACAGCTAGACACTTAAGATAATGCAAGACGGTCACAAAAAAACTAGACAGATGTGAAAAAGCTTCAAATTCAGCACAGTGCAAGAAAATTTGTCCGTTTGTAAATTGTGGGTGATGAGAAAGTTCTGCAGTCAAAGTGGAGACAGGTCATTAGTCCTTGATGGTTCCTGGCAGGCAGTTTTTTTTAGATGTGTTTGTGTATTAGTCTTTGTGTTTATGTGAGAATGACTCATTTTCATTAAACAAGTTCGTATGCACAAGAAGCTGGAATTACAAAGGTATGATAAAATAACAACAGCTATTGAACAAGTCAGTCTACAGTGCAAACACAAAAATGAACTTCCACTACTCTGGCTTGTTAAAAATGTGCACAGCATAAGCCAAATGAATTTAATATATACAATGTATTTTATTATATTTTGAAGCAGCATAGTGTTACATGCTACCAAATACTGAAAAACGTCACTATTGCTAAAAAGACTTCAGCATCCAAAATGATCAAATTTGATTTAGACTGCATGTTCGGTGATTGTAATTTTAGTGTTTTATATTAATTAATATTTGTATAAAAAATGCTTCCAAAGCGCGGAGCTAGCCTTCAAAGTAATGGAAATACTGATGGCTGATTGCTTTGTCAAGTTCTATTTGTTTTCAGACGTTGTTAAACAAGCATTGAAGGAAAATGCTTTCGATCGTGCATTTCAATTTTAAATATAGTGGAACCTCTCCTTCATATAATATATAATACATATTTCAGTTGAAATTAAAACGTATATTGCCAGCTAGGTTCCCATAAAAAACCCTATGGATTAGCTGACGGATGCCAGCATGAGCACCTTAACTTCACACATACCAGTCATCAGACGGCTGTTATTTCGGTGTCAGCCGAAGTAAATCGTTGAGCGTTCACACTTTTCAACTTCCTTTGATCACACAGAAGTAAAGCAGGATATAAGACGAAGTCGGGTTGATTTACTCCAGTTTGAGGACGAAAGCTATCGTAGACTTCGTTGTGTTCAATACGGTCGTGTGGAGTTTAACAGATCCAAGTTTTGGATGTTTCTTGAAGGGAGCAGAGGCAGCATGTCAGGTTTGTTCCTTTTATTAGATTTGCATGCAACACGTATAACTCTAGTGCTTGGAGTTTCTCTGTAATTATTTTTTCCAATGTAAATCCTATGTGCTGACAACCCGAAACGTGCCTTTGCAGAATTCACCGCGGCGATCAGTATGCCAGCTTTCTACAGCAGCTCAACCTCTGCACGTCCGAGAGCGGCCGATGCGGCTTTACCAACCCCTCGCAGAAAAAGGACGAACTTCACTCAGCAACAGATCGAAGTCCTAGAAAAGGTTTATTCTGACACAATGTATCCAGACATCCACCTTCGTGAAAACCTAGAAGCGCTGACGGGTCTCCCGGAATCTAGGATCCAGGTAAACGAGTGATTTCAAGTCTTCATAGGGCGACGCGATAGTTGGACAAATTGGATGTCTTATTGGCGGCACGGTGGCGTGGTAGTTAGTACCGTTGTCTCGCACCTGTGGGCCCGGGGTTCAATTCCCCTCCCCCTCGCTTCTGTGTACGAACAGTTTGCATGTTCTCCCTGTGGGTGGTAGGTTTACTCACGCAGTCCAAAGACATCTAGGTTAGATTGATTGTTGTCTCCAAATTGCCCATGTATGTGCCCTGGGGTGGGTTAACGCCCTGCATCCTCTGGGATAGGCTCCATGCTTCCCAAACCCCTGAACTGGATAGGTGGTATAGAGAATGGATGGATGACATATTGCCATATAACGTTACAATGTCTAAGAAAGTGTGTGTGTATATAATAAAATC
Organism: Chitala chitala; assembly: GCA_025773905.1. Classification (NCBI taxonomy): domain Eukaryota; kingdom Metazoa; phylum Chordata; class Actinopteri; order Osteoglossiformes; family Notopteridae; genus Chitala; species Chitala chitala. The sequence goes on from JABJVR010000034.1 coordinate 7,485,109, forward strand.
AGCAGAAGTGGAAAATCTCGTTTTTCCCCTCTGCCATACGACCCACAGACGTATTCACTGTCAACGCAATTAAAGTTACTTTTTTCCACAGGTATGGTTTCAAAACAGGCGTGCAAAGTCAAGACGTCAAACTGGGACTTCGGCATCTATGAAGTCCGCTAGTGGCCCAGGCGGTCAACAGAATCCATTCATGCCACTCCACAACAGAATTTCCGTACAAATGCAGATGCTTTCTAGCTTCGCTTTGGGAAACAACTTTATGTGTCCGGCAGTCAACAGGGGGGCCGAGAATACACACACCAAGAGAAACCCGCAAGTAAATGCCGTCGTCCCCCGGAGTTACAATGCAGCAGCTGATGAGCGGTGCAGCAGCGCTGGACGCGCTCCAATAGATGCGGACACTTCCATCACTACACAAAGAAGCACGGTTCAGTACCGTAAAGAGTTCAGTCATTTCCTGAAGAGCGACGGTGACGAACTCCCGAAACAAATTCTGGTGGATTATGACAATTTTCCTCCAAACAAGACGATAGGACCTGAGATGAAAGTGGTGATTCCTCCGATACCTTCAACGACTTTCTGCAGATCGTCACCCGAACAAACCATGCGCCCCATTCAACCGCAGAAAGCGCACACTGAACTGGACAGCTACGAACATTTCTCTCCAAACCACGACAACGATCTGAGGGACAAATTTTCTGATTACGACTGGGAAAGTGGAGCGGTGTCTTTATTTAACGACTGAGTCGTGCAAGATCAAAGCTTTATTCTACATTTGTACTAAAATTCAGGTCGCGATTCTTTTATATTTTATATTTAATGTATACAATGCACATCTTGTCTGCATTTTCAAATATCTATTTATGGGTGGTGTATTTCTTGTATGAATAATAAAAATATATTTCAGATAATGGATTCCACAGTCTAGGTTATTACTGCAAGTGTGAATTTACCTGCAAAAACGCCTGACATGACAACAATCACGTAATGAACAAGTCTTAATCCAGGGTTTAAAAGGATACACTTACTACACATAACCCGATTAAATAATTTAATATTTTCAAGCAACTAAAACAGAAATACTTACAAAGAACTGATTCAAACCTGTTCTGTTTGGTTTACATACCAGCCAAAAGGTTTACTGTCTAAGAGCCATTAACTTTTTTTTATTATACATGTTACTTTCCCCACCTGAGTAAATGAAAAAACTAATTTCCAAAAGCAAACAGGTTAACCTATAAAACAAGATGAGGAAAATTACAACTTTTTAGAAAAATATTAGTAATAGTTCTATACAAATGCTGTGTATTCAAAGTACATATACCTTGAAGAGAACGCATCACAAGAAACTTGCTGCAGAAAAGAATTTACCTGTGTTTGAAACTGTACAATGTACACACACACGCGTGCGCACGCACACACACACACATACACACACACACAGAAACTACAGTCCTGAAGAGTCCCTTTTACATTTCCTTTACATTTTCTACCACATGCATTTACAAAGTCAAGACAAATGTCCCTTCTGGAAAAATAATTCTTACACACATCCCTTCATCAAAAAGTAAAACCACAATTTAAGCTGATACATCTAAAACACCGATCTGTTCTCCCCCATACTATTTCTGATAAAAGCTGCAAGGCACCCCACAAAGCCAAACTAAAGTTTATGAAATGGCCTGTTACTTTGGCACAAATTTACTGTATACTAAATGAAAACGTGGCTGTAATCTCCAAGTTGAAAGATGTAAAGTCTTACTTAGTGGTGTGTGTATACATGCCCATGCATAAACACACATTATATACAGTATGGAGTTTTCATTAACCAGTAAAAAACAAAACTTGGATAATTTACCTGGTCATATCTTCAAGCAGTTACTTCAAAGAGGTAGTAGTGATGATATTCAGTATACTGCAGTATTTAATAATACAGGTCACTGTGACTGGGTAAAATTTATCTGAACTCTTACACCTCCATAAAACACCCATTGATGTAAACTGCAAAAATTATGTATTTCTTTATAGAAAGAAACAAGAATAAAATGCAATGTGACCAGCAGAAAAAGAGGATTAATATTCCTCAAATACAAATCATGTTGGGGAAAAAAATAACCAAACAGACATTTATAAATGATGCCCCTGACCACTGGATGAAGTCCTTGGACTTGTATTGATGGACTAGATATAGAGTCACAAATGGATTTTTCTGAATTTTACTACATGTTCAGAATAGTTACACTCTGTTGGTGTTGTTCGCTGCAAAGGCATGGAGATTTCCCATCTGACTCAGTCCAGTCTGTATGTGTGCTATGTGGATCTCTACATTATTCTGAAAACAACTGTGGAAGGGGAGAAAAGGAGAAAATGTAACAGCATCCAGTTTCAGTCTTCTACAACTCACTAAACAAAAGAACACCTTTTAAGAGTGTGATGAGAAAATGAAAACTCTTACCTGAGGTTAGAGCTGTCTATTGAGTTCTTAATATCAGTGAGAGAGTCTGACAAGGATTTGAATTCAAACGAGTTCAAGTCTGTTCCCTCTGCCAAGGCCTAAGCAAAAAAAGAAACCAAAGGGACTATCAAATGCAGTTTGTAAAAACACATCTTCCAAAAAAAAAAATTTAATAAAAAAATTTTTAAAAAGCCTAGCCACATTAAGACTAACAAGTGCTGCAGCTACATTTTCAGGCTTGATTTCAAAGAATATTTACAACATGTACAGCCATTTTAATTACAAGGGATTGCGAGTTAAATTGCTGAATGATGATTGTTACACTTCAGTTCTGCCATTAAGTTCTTAAACACAAGGAACTGAGTAAAGCCAGGTAGGCTTGTAGGAACACGCCGGAGGACGAGCCTTTATCTGCAACAGCAGGGCTGTGAGGTTGGAGACGAGCCTCGTCAGGCTCTCGCTGCGGACACAGCACTGGCCGCTGCGTGACGTGCTAGCCTGCCGTACGATGTCCTGGGCCTCCTCCGCGCAGCGCCGCCTCAGGTCCGTGGGCTGGTCACCCGGCTGCATGCCCTGCTCCGGGGCCAACTGCAGAGGGCGTCGATGAGACCCCACACCCCACGACAACAGGTTAGGTTTACATCCCAAACTCCCATAAGCTTTCTATTGCATTTTGAAGGCTTCCCTCCCTTGGTATCAGCTGCTGAGTTCACTGTTCTTAGGAGTCTGTTTAACAAGGAAGGGCACCTTACCTCGTAACAATATTGCTGCACCTCATGCAGAACTTTGTTCAGGTCCTTGTTCAGTTGTTCCAGGTCAAGCACAATGGTCGCATACCTCTTTTGAAACTCAAATCCAATAGGCATTGAGTAAGACTTCTATCAGAAGGCAAACACAAAGAAGAATTAGTTAATGGAGAAAATTACTGCCACAAGGCCAGTACAAGAAACAAGGTACAAATATTAACAGCTCATGGGCTTCAGCAATAAGAATAATGTATGACTTGACCTTTGATAAAATCCCAAGACAGAGTATGATTTAAAACTAGAGTGTTCAACGGAAACTAAATATGTACTAAAACACCTCACCAGTTTCTCTGCTTCCATGTTCATGTCTTTGAGCTGTTTAATCTGTTCCTTCTTAATCATGAGAATTTTTGACAGCCTCGTCTGAAAAGCAAATTTTCAAAAGTGAGCAAAGAAAAGAAAACAAGCAAATCTTATTCGAAAGGTGGGTGGGGAATAGAAATACTCACAACTTGCACAAGGAACTTGACGGGGAAGCCACCAAGCGTCTCACTCTCTGCACCCAGCACTTTACTCTTCCATGGCGACTGGCCCAGTAGAGGATCACTGTCCTGTTGTGAGAACAGGAACCCAGTCAGAGCATTCACATTTTAGTGTGAACAAGCACAGCAGTGAAGACAAACTTAGCATTTCATAATTAAGGAAAAAGTTGCCAGAACAAATTGATACATTATGATGTTATGATGCCTTTTCAATTAGTACAGATTAAACCCAGATTACTTTTGATGAAAACTTCGTCACCTAAGGGACCAAACATTAAGATACTATTACATGTCAGCACCTATGTGTTGTTCATTTTGTCTATTCTAACATCCAAACGAGAGTAAATAAGTAGGCCTACACTACAGCTGATGGAAATGGTATTACATTCATAATGTTTCTGTAAATATTTTAACCAGTAAAAACTAATCAAAAGGCCAGTAAAATTGACCACATGTCCGCAGGCACCCCGTGGGCCGCCAGACGAACAGCCCTACATTAAGAGACTGTAAAATGGCATTTTTAAATACATACAACCAGTCAGCCATTCACATTATTAAACACCAACAGTCTGTTAGAAAATTCTATCAATTCTGTCCAATGAGATCAGGCTGGGCAGTACCATGAGAGCAGGCTGTGCAGGTGAGGGGTACACACGGGGAGGGGTCAGGAAGGCCTGGAGCCGCGCAGGCCGCTGCTTATGGGCAAAGGCTGAGATAGGCATCGTCTCATGGGGCTCGTTGCTCTGGAGATGGAAACCCAATTAGCGTAATAAGGATCATAAATAAGAACTTTACTAGGAAGGAACTAGGAATGTATAAGACACCAGATCATGTACAAGACTGACCAGAACTTCGTAGTCGGGAACTGTGTGGGTTCCCAGGCCGTTGCGGTCAAAAGTCACCCTGTAAGTGGCTGCTGACGTGTCCACAGCATCAATCTGTCCAGTGAACAAGCCGTCATGGGCTCCTCTCAGACGGGCTGAAACAGAAGACGACAAACCAGCACAGCAGACCCACATTATCAATGACACAAACACAGACTCTGCCACTATATCTTACAAAAACCAGTTCTGCTTCATCACACCCACAACATCATATGAAGAGAAGATTCAATACACAAACTGCATGAACAGACTTCAAATGCATGAATCAGTTCTTATCTCCAGCTCTACCATTTCATTCATTCTAATCATTTCATCTAAGTGCTCTGAAGAAACTTGCTGTGTGAAAAGTGCCACATAAAAATGAACTGAATTCAGTTAAACTAAGTTTTTAAATGGCATCACACTATTAAGGCCATTTTATGAAGTTCTAGTAAAGATCAGTTGTTCAACGCCCTGCCTTATTAAAAGGACTCATTGATACCTTTTCCTCATCCTTACTTGTAGGTAAAATTTTGGAGTTTAAACAGTTCTACTTGAAATATCGAAGACCAGAAAAAAAACATTTTAAGTCAGAAGTGGGTCTTAAAAACAGATGAAATCTCCATGGAAGAGAGTAGCAGGGTTTGTGTGGGCAGTGCTGCTGTTCAGGGTTCTCGTTCTGTGATCAGTCCACTCACCGGTGACCTTTGTCCCAATGACCAGCGGCAGTGGGATCTCGTCAGGCAGGTCTTTACAGTGCGACACATCTGTGAGCTTGCGCTGCTGCAGCTGTCGGATCTTCTGCCTTTTCTGCTTCAGTGCCGAACGCTCCTCGGCAAAGAATGCAGATGAACACCTGGGGGAGAAACCCAAAAGTCACATCATTAAACATGATTCTACATCTATGTAGAACTGAGATCACCATTTTCACGTGGTAGTCCTCCTGTATTAGCTTCTTGACTTTAGCAAAGAAAAAAATAATCCTGAAAATTTACAAGATAAGCAACATGATTAGGGAAGTATCACATCTGGTTTTAAGTGTACGCCCATTTTGCATTATTAAAAAAACACCACCACAAAACAGTAGGTTGTAGGTGAGGAAAATACATGGTTAGGAGCACACCACCTAAACAAATACCAAACCAAAACCTTACCTTTTAGTCATAATCTCCTCGAATCATATTATACTTTGGAAAACATCACAATACGAAAAACAAGAGTACAGGTCGTCGTCGACTTACGACCTATGTGACTAATGACTGGTGGACTTTACAACGACAACTGTGACTGGGATGTCTGGTGAGCGTTGCCCAGCTGGGAGTACAAGCATACAACAGTTTTGCCCAGCTCCCGGCAGCACTACCAGTTCCGTGCGCAAAGCTCAGTGTAAGATCAGACTCAGAAAACGAACACAGAGGAAGTGCACTGTACCGTGTTCTTCAACCCTACCCTGAACGCTGCCCCAGCTGCAATTATTAAGCCAATTGTACTGTAGTATGCAGCATTTTTTCAACTATTCTGCATTATTAAACTAAATGTACTTCAGTATACAGTGTTTGACTAAAACCTGACGAACGCAGCCCCAGCTGATGACATCAGCGATTATCATTACACAGTTTAATATATGTAAAGTAATAATTGCATAGGCCGACTTACGACCAAATCAAGTTACAACTGGTCGGTCGAAACCGATCGCAGTCGTTTTTTGAAAGACCAACACAATTTTGCCAACAAATTTGTCTGTATTTATACACTCTTACTATTTGCGGCACCAAATTCCATCGAAATGTGTTACAACCGTCAAGTAGACCAGCTACATAAAGGGGTTATTTTCTTAGGAAGTGCACAGTACTATCGGTAAAACTAAAACATATACCGCACCGTCTAGGTTTTCCCATCAGTCTTCTTATCGTTCCCCATTCAACTCTGGTTAACTTCCTGGTTTTTAGGTTTGGAAAAGACTCCTTCAGACAAAGACAGAAGTCATTGTCTCCTTCAAATAGGGGCCTGCAAAGTAAAACAGCAAAAGTGGGAATTGCCATTAATGAAAAAAGAACTGACACATGCATATCCTTACTAGAAGTTAGGTCATGTCCTTCTGGTCTTTTCTTACTTGTCAATATTAGAGTAAAACCACTCATAAATGCACCACTTGTGCGCTTTGGGAAGCTTGAGCAAGTTTCGGAGCCTCAGTCCAATCTTCTGTGAAGCCTTCTTGTCTGGGGCTGGGACGTTTGTAAATTTCTACTTGCAAATAATAAAAAAATAAAAAGGCAGATAGCAGGAACAAGCATTAAGTAAATGTACTGTGAAAAAGAAACGTGCTAAGTGAATTTCCCCATTTTACATGAGCAATCAAAGACAAACACAGCCAGCTCAGGCACATCAGATCGTCCTGCCCAGTGGCAGCAGCATAACTGCCTATTGATGAAGGTCAGCACCAGCAGGTCCTCACCTGAGGAACGGTTGTCACTCGCTGGCTTCGCCGTGGTGACCGAAAGCTGTGCTGCCCGCTGTCTTCCTCGTTGAAGAAACGACTCTTTTTCGAGCTTCTTGACTGAAAATCGCGACAACATGCTGTGAGACCAATGTTGTAATGCCAAACTATTCTCGCAAAACGCCTTTCACAGCATCAGATGAAAGACGGGTCTCACCGATTCCATGGGGGAAAATGGACTCCTTCCTTTAGTACTCTGGGGCTTCACAGCACTGTGCTTCTCATTCCAAGAACTCGCCAGGCTTCCTTCTGTAATATTAAGGTTTCACGTATTGGGAAACCAAGGTTTAGAACAATGTAAAATGCTTCAGAATTCATACATTACATACATGCAACTCAAAAATGTGGAGACTCAAGCATTCATGTTATTTCTAAACTAAGATTTGCATCAGTGTGCTATGTTGCAAACTTTTAACAAACTTTCATTCAAGGTCACAGACATCCACATTTTACAACAGCCACCATTTCTGAGCTCTCAATTTTGAAATAGAAATAACAGCTATAATCACAATTGAAACAGCTATAATCACAATTGAAACTGTCTGAAAGTCAATGTGAAATCCGGCCTACAGTCATTACTGCATATGCACTTCATTCTGTAGTTTAACTGTACTAAAAGTACAATAGGTTGGTTATTAAGATGATGAAAAATCATACATTTTGCAGCTGTTTGAATAATTACACAGTGTGATGTTTTCTTAAAGGAAGTGTAGTGGGAAAAATGTTAATGTCTGCATTAGACCATTAGGTCCATCAACTGCAGATTTTCACACCCTGAACAGAAGAGCAACTCTGAAAGATGAGCACGCACAGAAGTTCATTTTCCACTTTGAATTGTCAGTACAGTGCACTCCACTTATAAGCACTTTGGCAGGATATATTTATATGCATACCACGTCTGGTCCAGTTTGAACCTAGGCCATTTTAAATGGCAATTAACTAGGTTTATAAGCACCAGTGGTAAGCACAAGTCCTGGCTATAAGCATGCATATTTTAGGTTCCACATGCCCACTGTCTTGCCAATTCATCTTTGCCTATAAGCAGAAATGTCGGTAAACAATAGTAAATTGACTTTATGTGAATCATGGACCATCATCAACAGCTAATGGCACTGCTCATACTGGAAAAGTCTCTGATCTCCTTGACACCTGCAGATTCTAACACCATATTCGACTAACAAACGGCATAGACAAATGCACAAGGCATTGTATGTTCTAAATTAATGAAGTTTTCTTGATCATTAAAAGACAGTCACTAATTTCAAATACTATAGATTGTTGGTGCTGCATCATTTAATGGGCATAATCGAAATCCATATTTATGACAAACAATGTTCAGAACACAAAGACTTTTTCCTATTAGATTAAGTTTGTAATTTGTTAGGACACCACCTACTGTATACATGGTAATGGTATACAATTATTTTGCTCTAAAATGTATCATACTTTATGGCTATCAGTCACAATCAGCTTGCACCACACTCAGCTACATCTGTAAGCCCGCTATGGTTATAAGCACAACGGCTCTCAGTCCGAAAAGGGCGTATATATAAACAGAGTGCACTGCACAAACTGATGATACAACTGTTCTCTGTCAGTCAGTCAGTCATCTTCTATACGGCTTATTCCTGGTGAGGGTCGCGGGGAAGCCTGGAGTCCACCCCAGAACACATAGGGCACAGGGCAAGGGACTGTGACATGAAATTGAACAGAATTATTGAAACACATACCTTTCAGACTCACAAGTGCTTTAGCTGAAGAGCCTAAACAAATAATAGAGGGTTATTAGCAGCGGTCAAACATCTTAGAAGAGAATCATGCTATATTGTACACGCACACAAATACAAGTGATTGTCAAAGACGTAATGTAGTATCAGATCTACAATCACAGAAAAAGTGGACGATGTCAAAAACCCTGACGGTAAAGGCAAGCAAAAGCCCTACCCAATTTAGCCTTTGCAGTAGCAACGTGCACTTTGTCTAAGATACACAGGCAACTCTAGCTCACAAAAGGGTGAGTATTTTATAGTCTTAAACCACAGACGTTATAAGCAAAATGTCAATCGGAAAAATACACACAAACAGATTTCAGTTTTTCTCCTGGCATAGGTGTTCTAAGGATAAAAGCTGGCCACCTCTCAGATGAAAAGGTAGGCATCTTTTAATTTTTTTTTTTTTTATTATGGAACATTTTTTTTTTTTTTACAAGAAAATGTTTAAGGGGAAAGGAGATTTGCAAATCAAACTTTGCAGTAGATGGTTAAAATGTACTAGGAAAGATAAAAATAGCTATTGATTTAAACATGGATGTACATTCACACATTCAGTCGTTTTTCCAACTGCTTATGTTTTGTAGGGTCGCAGGGAGCCAGGAGCCTATCCCAGCAAATTTAGGGCGTAAAGTGGGGGATACCCTTCATGGAGTGCCAACCCTCAGTATTAATAAAAACTAAAAATTTTAAGTTTTGATAAATTTAGGACAGAGTATACTGGTACATCCTATGGATAGTTTGTCCTACAAAATGTAACCTAATTACAATTCATAACAGGCAGTATACACCAATGTGACAAATGGACCACTATGGGATTATTTACTGCCTGTAAAAAACCATGTTCTATATATAAACAAAACATACAGAAAAACTGCTGCAAGCATCTCCTTATTCTGAAAAGGAACCCATGATGCATGTCCTTTCAGTTTTAAATATTTTAAAATACTGTCCTTATTTGGTCTTAAATAGAAAATATAGACATGTTAACAAATAAAATACCTGTAAATAGGCTAGTACTCTGACAGTTTTAAAAACACAAAACAGAAAATTTCAATTAAAAAGAGATAATCCATACCAAATTCATATTTACGATGACAATGCAAAATAATCCAAATCAATAAGACAAACTTTCCAGTACAAACAAACGAGCCAGACAGTACACACAGTATACATCCACACACAATCCTGACAGAAAATACACGTAAAAAATAAAACTGGAAAATTCAAATCAAAAACATAACAGTTTTGTTAATTAAACATTCGGCTATACACGGGGTATTATTTAATAATTTTCCACCTTTGCATACTTTTCGTATTTATGTTATATACGAAGGTTACCCATGTGTTTACACTAACCAATGAAGCGGTCCATCTATCTAGGCATGATTCAACGGAAAATACTGTCAAGAGAGACAACCACTACAAGTTTAAAATTAAGTTAAAATAGCTTGTCAGCTAATTGTCAGTCCTCAAAAATTTAGTGCAACTGTGACATCTAATAAAATACAGTTTCCATCTCGTCTCCTGAATACACAAACACATTAACCAGCTAACCTACTACCCACCGCCTTTGTATTTTTAGCGGTAGCTACCTAGCATCGTAGCTAGCTCACTGTAACGAGTCAATTAGCTAGCTAAATATAGTAATGATAACTAAGAATATCTGAGACATAAAGACACTGTTAACAAGCTGATCATCAAGTCACCTAATATATAAGTTGGTATTAAATTCCTCATTACAGTATAGAAGCACAAATGGGTGCATAGATACCGAGCCGAGGAAAAAAAAATGCAGTTTTGTTTTGTTTTCTTAGCTACTCACTCTCGTCAAGAAGCTGCTCCAGCTCCGCCATCTTGAGTCCGCCGCGCCGCTTTTCAAAGACCAGTAAACGTGGTGCATTATGGGACAGGGAGGCTCCGAGGAGGGCTGTTTGAATAAGAGCTCTGAGGAATTATTTGTTTCTCTTCTGATTAAGTTTTATTTATAACTAGCTAGTTAAAATAGTTATGACAGCGTTGACCTCGATTGTCGATATACTTGATAATGTGAGAATATGAATCGTAAGATAGTCATATTTGTTGTTATAGATCAGTCTACAAAATGGAAATTAAACTATCTTAAGTCAGCAGTCTGTCATTAAACCGAGTGAACGGGATTCAAGACAAAAAGTTAACCACTTAAGACTATTGTCACAAAGTATTTATTGACGGTTGTAACACGTCGAACAAACGTAAAAGACATAAATTATAGTATGGGCAGACAATATATATAGAACAATAATAATTAATCATTGCACATGACAGAGGGCTGGGGAGTCAAGTGGGTACTTAGAATCCAGTATTTTCACAATACGGTGGGGGGAGGGGGTATTTTTCAGCCTGCTAGCTCTGGCATAGATATTTTTGTAGTGCCAGCCTGAGGGTAGATACTTGAAAATATGATGGCAAGGGAGTGATTAATATCTTTTCTAATGTTTGAGACTTTTAAAAACAGCTTGATTAGAGAATGTCCTCTCAGCCATCTTAGTACCAACAATGTCCTGGCAATGCTGTATGGGATTTTTTCGTTAGCTTTTTGGTTCAGCTGACATACCATGTTTTTGTACAGTTTGTCAGTATAATTTCAATGGTGCTGCCTACCTAATAAGGTACATCCCTTTATGACAATGGTATTCCCTGATGGCAATTATCTCTTTTGGCAGGACAATGTGCCCTGCCACAGCACACAAATGGTTTGACGAACATGATGGAAGTGTTCAAGGTCTTCAATGTCCTAGATCACAATTAAATTGAACATCAGTGGGATGTGCAGGAACAACAAGTTTCATCCACAGCAGGTCATCACAAATTACAGAATTTAAAGAACCTGTTGCTATTTTCTTGGTGCCAAGTACCACAGGGCACCTTCACAGGTCTTATGCAGTCCATGCCTAGGTGGGTCAGAGCTGTTTTGGTGGCACACAGAAAACCAACAGCACATTACACAGGTTATGTTTTGACTGGACAATGTATGTTACATATATATTTACAACTCTAATTTTGTTAGTGCCCAAATGCAATTGATGTTTTTTGAATATATTATATATATATATTTTTTTTTATTTTTTTATTTTACAGAGGAAGTATCTGAAATTAAATGCATCTAGTTGTTACAGACCTGAGGATCCAGATTTGATTTTTTAAGCAATGGCCTAATAACTGCTATTTTAAATTGGTTGGTACAACACTTGTAGCCAAGCTAGGTTTCGTCATAACAAAAGGTTCCACTTGTTCATTCAGACGGTCTTTACATAGTTGGGTTAAAATGGGTAATGAACTAGCAAACGTGTGACAGGCACTCTGATCAGGGTCATGTGCAACCTAGACCCTATCCCAGGTGCCCTAGGGCTCAAGGCAGGGGACGTTCTGCACAGGGAACCAAACCATTGTGCGTATGTGCACACACACACTAAAGGCATCTTGTTTTGACCTATTCAACTTATAAGCATGTCTTTGGGGCTGTGGAAGGAAACTTGAGAATCCATTAGTTCTATGGCATCAATTCAAGATTGTTTTTTAAAACATTATGGGTCACAAGTGTGTCTGAAAGTTCTGAAAAACTAATTTCTACCTTTAATCTTACATTTTTTACTCATGAAATAACTAAACTCTGTCTGGACATTTAATGTGCAGTAACATGGTTTTATTAAAATGTCAAGTGTCATGTTTGTCACCATGATAAGTCAAAATCTCTCCAAACACAGTTAACATTTGTGTGCATTTTATTGTGTACGATGCTCAGATTCTCAGATGACTTATAGAAGAATGTGACTGCAAGCAATAACAAACATCTCAGAATCAAGAATTTGTTTTTAGCAGTTAACTGACTAAATATCATTTTAGCTATATTAATTGTAAAACTCAGATCCTAAGCCTTAAAACAATAAATAGTTTATGAAAATGGAGTAAAAATTTTGTTCACCAGGTAGCGCCAAGCACTGTAAAATAGGTGACTGTCTACACAAGAATGCAGAGAAATGTTGCTGGCCAGTGACAAGTAACATGATGAAATTATTTTTAACATTTGTCTTAAACATGTACAGTTTTTAAAGTTAATTTGGATAAAATAATGGCAATAAGCAACAATTAAAAAGCAATTTAGAAAAAACACGCTGAGGCCCACCTCACTTTGTAAAAGCCTTGTTCTACCTCCGGGCCACTTCTGGTCAGCATGTATGTTCCTGTTTATGTTTCCGAAGACAAAAGTGTAGCCAACTATGTAATGTAGTTTGGCAAAGAAAAGTTTAACTGATGACATTGCAAAGTCATATTAACATTAAAGATGTATTTAAAATTAGAATCCTTTTCAAATGGATGTGGATTATGTTGAAATCCCCCCCTGAAATTGCTCTTTCCATTATAACACAAGACAGAATTTGTATTATGGTGGCTCAGTGGGTGGCACTGTTGCAACACAGCTCCAGGCTCGTGGGTTTGAACCTGGCGCTCGCACTGCATGTAAGGCCTATGTATGGAGCTTGCATGTCCTCCTTGTACTTGGTTGGGTTTACTCCAGGTGATCCAGTTTTACCCCACAGCCCTAAAACATACAAAGACATGTTAGGTGAATTGGGCTTTCCAAATTACCCTTAGTGTGTGTGCTTGCATGCCCTGCCTTACTGCCAGGAACCCCAAATGGGAGAAGCAGTTTGGTAATGGATGGAAGGATTCATGTTATGAAAATACATTTTTCCTAGGGACAAATGTAGAAAATTTTAAAATAAATTAATATTCTCCATTGCCAACGGATAATTACAGAGGTGTAATCCTAAATATTTTAATTGGTCATGACAAGCAGCCTTCTTGCTATGCAAAAGGTTACATAAACCTATAATGGTATTGACAGCAAGACCACCTTGGAGTATGCAACTCAGTATCAAAACAACACAGAACATCTGAGGCTAAATGGTTGATGGTTATTTACATGCATACTAATTGCTTTGGTTAGAAATATTTGTCTTTTTGTCTCTTTTTTACAGTATTATTAAAAGTGCAAAGATTACTTATTTGAAAGATAACACTATAATCTACAGTATTGATAAGTGCCTTTACATTGACATGTCCTTATTGGTTTATTTCTTTTGAACTTTTCATTTCCTCTCCTATTTGTTCATCTCTTCATGAGCCCTTCCAGTTGCCTGCATTTCAGGTGTATCCAACACTGTTCTTGTCTTCATGTGCTCTGGTATTTATTTGTGGTCTGGACTCCTGACTTTTGGGTGTGGCTGTGGTGTAAATTGTGTCACTTGGTGAGACACATGCACCTGGTTATTTACAGTACAGTGAATTTACCCACTTGAAGGCATTATTTTTTGTACAGACTGTTTTAATCACTAAAGCATAAAAACCTAACTGTATCAAGAAGGCATATCCTGTGGTGGGTTGGCTCCCTGCCCTGGGTGTCCCCTGCCCTGCGCCCTATGTGCTCTGGGATGGGCTCCAGGCTTCCCCGCGACCCTCACCAGGAATAAGCGGTTAAGATACTGGATGGATGGATGGATGGATGGAAGAAGGCATATCAGTTTGTATCAATTATCCTTATTTTTCCATCCTTACTCGCTTTACAGGGGAACGCAGAACTAGCATCAGTATCACCAGGTCAAAGGTTAAATTTTTGTCAAGAAGTTCCAGAAGTGCATGCAGTGAACAAAAAAAAAAATGGTCAATGCGATTATTTTCTCGAAATGTATTAAACAACACTCTATATACATACTTTATATAGAATTAGATATACCTTGTCAAAACACACAAGTTGTATTTTTATATCACCAATACATTTAAATTTAAACCTACAAAAGCACTTATGACCCCAGGTTCTGTGACGAAAGATGAAAGATTTAAATAGGCTGCATTATGGACCTCTAACTAGTGCTAATAACTTGTCCTGCAATTTTTAAAAACACTACATAAAATCCAGAAGACAATGTATAACGATTATAATTATTGCTACTATACATTCCATTCTTTTCTTCATCCAAGAAATTATGCTGTATAGTCTACATTTTTGTTTAATTTAAAACGTTTATAAATCTAACTTCCCAATATGTGAATGCATTTGATGAAATTGCTATTCCTATACAACTGGTTCATTCATAAATTATCTGGTCTTGCACACTACATTTACCCCAGTTAAAATTTATGTTTAATAGGATCTAAAATTGGAGAACTTCTTGTCTTTCCATTCAGCGATTAGATTTAGCGTCAGGAAATAAATTGGGTAATTTCATCCATTGTGACTACGGACTTAATAAACAGGACCAATAATTCCCTTGTTCCATTTCTCAAAAGGCTGGCTCAAAAACAAACTTTGACAGCCAGTTAAGTGGGCCAGCTGGGAGTGGACTTCATTTAGTTTTCCAACACAATTGCCTTGGGCAAGAAAATAGCTAAATGGTGCAGCAGTGCTTGAAGGTACAAACAACCTGAAGAACAGCGTGTCACTATAATAATTAACCTTGACATTGGTATTACAATCAAATCCATTCTAATAAGTGGGGACATTCCAAGTTATAGGAGAGGAGTAACATCAATGCTGTACAAGTTCCTAATGTATCAATACAGTATGTGTATAATGTACTTAAACATGGTACAATAAAAAAAAAAAAACAAATACAGGTAATACTGGGGGAAAGATGGCTTTATTCTAATGCTGGACAAAGAGAGGGAATTACAAAAGCTGGACTGTCAAGGTCCAAAACACACTGACGTTTGTACTCCAACTGAAACTGTTGCCCTGTCAAATCAGACAGGAAACCTAAAAGGAAAGCCCTTATTTGGCTTAATGGCAAACATTGCATTTTAGTCGTTAACTGCTATACTAGGAGGTCTAGTAAAGGTCATAAACAGACAAGAGTAAAAGTAAAAGCCCTCATTGCTATTGAGCATAGAATGTTAAAGATGTGCACTCCTTACTTCAAATTTAAACTTTCTACTTTCTCGTTTATGTTTTTCATGCCTATATTGTAAAGGTACTGTGTTTACAGAAATGGAAAACGAAATAATGCATTCTGCATTGGATGCATTGCCTAGCTTTGCATGTTACAGTATGGATAACTTTATGACATTGCATACTATCTTCACTTTAAAATGCAAGTCCTATTGTATTCCTGTCAACTGGAAACAAATATTCAAAAGAAGCAGGATTGGTTATAGTTTTTATGATGTCAGACATACCCATGTAATAGTTTTTTTTTCCTCTTAACAAAACTTCGTTTCCAACAGTACTTGCTAGCCCAACAACTGAACAAACAGATTAACCCAGACATTGTACTCAACACAGGTCAGTTATATGTAAAAAAGACAACATTCCCAGTGCACAAGACTGCAGGATATCTGTGCTGAGTGCAGCCAATTTTTCAAAAAAACCTAAACAAAAAAAGCAAAATGTTCCAGACACGTGTAGCTCCGTAGCTGAAGACGATCGCGTACTGATGCATGAGTGTGACCAGGGCTGTGTTGCTGAGCACCTCACCACATGGAAGTCTGGTAGTTAAATTTTATCTTCAACAGGTATTTGAGATGAACTTGTGCCACATCATACACAATGTATCTAGAGAGAAGGGTTAAGGTACATAGGCAAGTGGGTTTGGTTTGAGATCAATTTATAGTCCATGTAAACAAATTCCACAATACAAAACACACCTGCATAGTGAATGTGATATTTCAAGTTTTTCTTTTTAATAAATTTACAGACATCTCTAAAACTCTGTTTTCACTTTGTCATTATGGGGTACTGAGTGTAGATTAATGAGAGAAAAAAAATAATTTGAACGAAGGTAGTATTAGGCTGCAACATAACAAAATTGAAAAAAGTGAATACTTTGGAATGCACTGTAGTCTTTGACCTTGAGCAACAATATTGTTACCGATCCCAATTCCTGAACACTATCCAATTATGACTGCGTATGTATGTAAATAATGGCAGAAAAGCAGATTCTGAGTACCACTTTGAATACGGAAGTTGGTTGGTGCTGCAATGCATGACATAATACAAACATACAAGTCTTTGGGAAAAAGTAAAATGGTGATTCAGTTTGTCAATGGCAGTTACGAAACAAAAAGCAACACTGGACAGCAAAAGGCTCTCCCTGGATGCTGCTGGGAGAACCCAATGGGAGCAATACAGGGTTTCCATACAGAAAAAAGGATACTCATTGTAGAGGAGACTTGTGTCCTCGATGTTGGTACTGATGCCTTTACCCAGAGGCACCTGCACATTGTCCAAAACCACTGAGGCACTTGGATCAGGAGCAGTCTTGCCCAAACCTGTAAACACAAGACATGAAAACAAGTCTGCACAACAAACCTAACAAAGACCGAAGCAACTAGTGGGATGACATTTTCAACAAGAGGTCCGGTTGCCACGACTCATCTTCCAGATAACCTCACCTGAATGATTAAGAATCTTCAGCAACATTTTGTGTAACAAATGTTTAGCTTTTGACTAATATGGCACATAGCTGCCCAAGCACATTTTGAAACCTGCTCTCCTGCCACTGTCATAAAAGGGCACTAAAATATAGGTGCTCTTACCTTTCACACTGTGTTTACCCTTTGGTAACTTTGTGATGTGGGTAGCTTTTTTCAGCTCATACCTGTAAACATATCATCACATGGTTTACAGCTATGCTGATTGCCACATTAACATATTAACATTACCATTCTTGCCTTTTTCTAACCTAAAGAAATGTTCATGTTAATAAACTAACATCTGCAAAGTCCTTGAATCATAAACAAACACCATGTTTGGAGAAAAAAAAAAAATTATTTGTTGTTATCTGGTTACATTTTACATTTACAATATCAATCAGCTTTAATTAATAAAGCAAAACTTACATATTGCCAAGCGCTACCTCTCCCAACAAAATCAGACCCACTGGGTTGGACTGGGAGGTGTGGCAGTAGTTGGCACTCTTTGACACCATGTCAGCAAAGTACACGCCTTTCCCAAACATGTAACCTGTCTGTAACACATCAGATCAAGGTAAGCATGAGGGTTTCATAACTGTGTTTAGAGGCTAAAGCGTTCCGATGTTAAAATTAACCAACACTCTTACATGTAAACGTAAACTGCATTAAACCACATGTAATTCAAGCCACAGAGGGTTGGAAAGCTGACACTGCACTCGCCCCCCAGCGCTCACCACAGGGGCCTCAGGGGGTGCGATGCGCAGTCCCTGAGACAGAATGCCCGCGTAGTTGGTGGTGCGCGAGCCGTGCCACAGCAGCTGCCGGTTGGGTAGTTCCTGGAATGGCCGGTACCGCTGGTACTCACCCTCCCGCACCACTCTGAAGACCTGCAACAGCAGGTACAGAGAGAGAATGAGATGGACAGTGAGGCCACAGTGCCTAGCAAAGAATTTAATGGGGGGAAGAAAAAAAAAAAAAAAAAAACACTTTTCTGCATGGGCTTTTTTCCTGACTTAGAAAAACATCTTACTTCGTCTACTTCCAGGGTGTAAGTGTTGTGAGTGGCTGCGTGTGTATTCTTCACATAGTCCAGGATGACCTGAGCTTCTTTGGAAGACTTATCAATAACCTGGAGAAACGACAAAGTTAAATTAGTGGAACAATCAAGAGGGGTTACAAAGAAGATTGTGTGAAAGACAACCAGATCTGATACTTTTCATCCTCAGATTCCACTGTTTTACACATGGCAAATATGTTAAAAGTAGGATATAAATACCTCAATCTTGGTTTTGAGTTTCTCATAGTTGATGTCAATGGGGTCCTTCTTATTATCTTCTGCTCCGCCACGAAGAAGGCTGTAGGCCACCTCAATATCAAGCAGGTTGTCCAACATCTGAACTTTGGCCTGTGCAGACAGTCGGATTTTTAATGAAGTTACAGGAAGACATTACATTTAAGCTTTAGCATTTTAGAAGTACTTTCAACTATACTTTAAACAGCAGGTTCACGTTTGAAAAGTCGCATGGACGGAATGACACCCAAAGACAAAATCCACCCCCCGAGATAACTCTCCTCACCTGAATGTAGTCAAGGTTATTCAGCAAAGGTGGCTTCTTCATCCCAAAGTCGTGAGGTATGAGTGTGTAAAAACGGTTTGACAGATCCAGAATCTGAGACTCAGGCACTCCATCTGACACAGCCTGGTTGGGCAGGAGGGTCAACAGTGGTTTCCCATTACAAGGGCAGGGAATGTGTGTGAAAACAATTGGTTAAATTTTGGCAATGTTGGTCCAGGTACACCTACCTGCTGAACCTCGCTCAGCAAGGAATAGGCACTCTGAATCTGCCGTTTGCTCAGCTTGCCCAGGGGCATTTTCTGCAGGTCGATCTGTACAGAGATTACAGGTGGGTGGGGGGTTAGACAAGCTTCATATGGTAAGCAAAGTTCACAATGCCTAAACAAACAACATAACACTTTGTGTGTACAGTCAAGAATATTTGGAGCACAGAGAACTGCCAAGTGCCAGTGCTGTAAATAGTTTTTATTAGGAGACAAAAGTATGACTAGGCTGCATGTGGCTCTGAGCAATCAATATGTTCACACTTGAGAAACACCAAACACCTCAATAACAGCCAAGTATATATTCACAATAACTCAGCCGCTAAACTCTCATACAGCTAATGAACTTATATATGCATCATAAAAACATACCTCAAACTCCACCATAGCCTTCTTCATGCTCTCCACATCAAAAATCATTCTGATGAGATCCTGTACTGGTTTTTCCAACTTGGACTTGGTCCCGGCATTAGCGGTTAACATCTTCACAGCCTCTTCATCCTGGAAAACACAGAACACGTTCAACTAGTCTTGTACCTATAATATGGTCATCATCATTTGCACATGTCCACCGTAACATAACATTTACCACTTGTACCAAAGTTTTTTACAATGTATGCTAAAGCTTCAAAATGAATATCCTGCCTCTTGCAGAAAGTTTCAAAGGTACATCACATTTAGGCACAAATCTAAAAAGAATTTTAAAAAAAAAGATGGGGAAAAAAGACTGGTACCTGAAACTTAAGAAAAAAGTCAACTATATTACCAATTGTTTCACAATCCTTCAGACTGCCGTACCTGTCCATAGTCAATCTCCAGGGGGTAAAACTTGTTAGGGTATTTGGTGAAACTGCTGGAGCTCCAAGAGTTCCCAGTCTTCTCCTCATACAGATTGCAGAAATTATCCATGGCAGAGTTCTTGTCATAGAACTTCTCCAGCTTGTTACCCCCGATGGTGGTGCCAACTCGGCCCCAGGACCTGAACACCCAATAGCTAGAGGCCACAAACCCAGACATGATTGAGTAAAGGTACCTTGAACCAATATCAACCATTAAGTTCACCTCCTGCAACACTGCTACTTACACAATGGAAACTTTTGATAGAAATCTGATTTACATTAGATGGGACAGCAAACTGAATACCACAAGTACATTAAATGAGATGCACAGCAATATAAAAAGACAAATGGTGGAATACAGGTTCTGTTTACAGTGGAATTGTGGGACACTGCCAGAAGGTGAGAACTGACTCACCGCTTCTGCACATCATCCTCCAGAAGCTGCAGTTTGTAGTAGGAGTTGGTTCCCCTCACAATGTCTACCAGACCCAGGGTAGCACTGAAGATCTTACCATTTTGATCCAATACATGGGCACAGTTTTCTAGACCTACAAAAATGAAGACAAACTTCAGATGCTGGCACCATGACAAGACCATTAATGACCTGGTAAATATTCTGTACTCTATGTGACAATTTTTTACTCAAACATGCATGCATATCATGCACTGCACACGCTGCACCACACGCACGTTCATCTTAACAACGCTTTACCGGAGTCTGGGTCCACGGCAGCTCCTCCTTTAACTGTAAGCTTCATCTTCTTAGTTTTGCTGCCACCTTTAACGCAATACGATAGGAAGCGGTCAATCGATGTGTGCTAATGTGCATCGAGGAAATCAGAGTTCACATACAGCACAACCCTTTGTGTTCAATAAAAAAAAAAAAAAAAACATATCTTAAGAGCTCTTAATACAGTTGTTAAACAAAATATATACGTAGATTCTTGTACAATAAAGCCGTAGAACAGCAGTTCATTTTCATAGCCAGATACATCTTGACAGTCATAAGTAGCCATGGTTAGATTTAAGCGCTGAATACTTTTGTCATTTCTAAATATAATTTGATTTAGTCAAGAATGTGTTTCAACTAAACCTTAGCAGAGAAGAAATGCAAAATGAATCACTGACCCACCTTCTTCCTCCAAACGTCCTGCACTCTTTGCTGCCAGACCTCCACTGGACTTTGAGGTGGCAGGGGCCGGAGCTTCCAGTTTGACCTCAGCACCCCAAGGCGAGATACCATGGACAGACACCAATTCTTGCATGTCCTTAACAGAGCCTTTCAGGTCAGCAAGAAAGTCCTCAGAGACCACCCGCACTCCGGCCTCCTTCACCTCTTCCATCTTCTTACTCATCTTCTCCACTTCCTCTGAAGACCACATGAGACAATGTAACCAAAACATAGGACATATCTTTAATGTTCTCAGTAAACATTCCTACATTCATGCATTTCATTGTAGTTAAACCTTTACAATTTGTAGTTACTTTGGGCCTGGACACCTCCCACCAAACAAGTATAATTTATGATACTAATAATAGCTTGCCCAGAGGGGTTGGGCAGGCAGTCTACTTTGGTTGCCCAGAGGTTTTTCCTCCACACCGTGGAGTTTTGTTCCTCTCCTCAGTTATCACCTGGCATCAATTTTTCCATCAATTGTTAATTCTTTGTAAAAATAATTATAATTAATTCCTGTAAAAGGCCATGTAGCAACTTGTTACAAAAGGTTCTATATAAAAACAAAGTGAACTGAACTGAATACTCAACTCTTTGTGCTGATGCAGAAATTTGCTTTGGTGATGGAACCAGTGACCTTTCCACCCAGTTCTTCAATGATAGCCTTCATCTCATCCTTGTTCTTTGTCAGCTTGCCCACCGTGAGCAATTTCAACCCGCTGAGGGGCTTATCTATTGAGCCACACACAGAAACACTTAACACGCTTCTTCCATTTTCACTTGTATTTTCACAGCAGAAGCCTTAATGTGATTTCTCTGTGAAACACATTTCTGAAAAGACGCAGGTAGAGTCACACCTGAGGGTGCAGGTGGAGCGACTGATTCCAAGGTGGTGCTGGAAACACTAGCAACAGGAGCTGGTGTAGCTGGGACGCTTGGCAACACTTTTGGAATCATTCGGTCCTGGCGCTTAAATTTGAACTTTTTCAGGAACGGGATCTCATGGAATTCCTATGGACACAACATTTTGCCTGAATACCATACGAAGACTGACTACTCATTTGCATGTCTTCATTTAAAAAACACTTTCAGCGATGCAGAAAGTAACCTTTCATATAGCCTAAAACTGAATCAAACCGTTGCATCTATTTGTTCCAACAACACACTTAACTTGTCAGAAGGTCCACATCACTCAAGTACATCTGTACACACCCACTGGATGCCTCACACTCCTTATGTTAGTGGATAAACTCGGGTTATCCACTAATATACAGCTGCCCATCTCACCTTGGGGGTGACCCAGTCCTTTCGGTTGGGCTTCTGTGTCTTGAAAACACACTTGGTCCAAGCGGAGATGTCACCGCTACAGTAGTAAGCATCACTCTTGAACACCAGCTGGCCCTGGCACTCCTCACAGGGCTTGAGAGCTCCAAATGCCATGCAGTCAGCCAGGCTGTCCACAATCTGGGCCACAGAACACACAGCCGGGACAGAACCACTCAGCAACAAAGCACACACATTCACACGCTTGGCAGATAGAAAGTAGCAGTTACTCCTGGGTAAAACTTTCTTTAAACCCCGCTGGATATTATCTTATAGCAGTTCAACATTAGTGGTTTTCATATTCTGTCTCTGGTTTAAAGACAGGTCATCCTCTATTATACAGTTTGAAGGTTTATGCTATCCTCCGTCATGTGCTTTAATGTTCCACTGAGTTTCTGCACTATGTACACCACCCCTCAGTGTTTGGTATGGTGTGACATGTTTGTTCTTGCACATCAGAGGGCTTGAATGGCATATAAGACATACACTCATTCTACACATGCCAAACTCCTAATCTGAATTAATTTTGTTCAAGTATTCTATACTAGCATCTTTCCTCAACCAGTTGTTTGGAACACAGATGGAACTAATGGAAATACCAGCAGATTCTGACACAAAAATGTTATTTATAGCAGCCTAATGTTATCAACACCGTAGTATGACAGTCTGATTTATAAAGAGACAATGTCGACCTAACTAGTGCCTAGTCAAGAAATTAAGAGGATAGCTCTTTAAAATCACATTGTACTGGCTTCAATAATTATTTTTCATTAATTTTGGCTGGTTGATAAATTTAATCCTTTAGACATACATTTGACTCCCCTGAAGGCACCTCCTGCCCATTGGCGATGAGCAGTTCCTTCATGTCATTAAAAGAGCAGTACTTCCTCAACTTGTCCTTAATGCTCCAGATTAACTGACTCTGCTCCTGTGGGGGGTAAAAACAACAGGTGTAAAGACAGAAGAGGGCTGCTCATGGTTCGCATCAGCCTGTGGCAGCAGAACCTAAAAGCACTAATCAAAAACAGACATCTGACCTTCATCTGTTTCTCCTCCTCTTCTTTTTCTTTCTTCTGTTTTTTGGTGCCTCCATTGCCGTCAGTCTCATCGTGCTTCCTCTTTCTACAGTGGAACAAAATTTCACCCCTTAATTTCTGCTGGATTCCAGAAAAGCTAAACATCTACAGCAAAGAGGAGACACATTCCAGGTGGTACACAAAACCCCCATAGGCGACTGATTCACTGGTGGCTAACTGATAAACTTAGGTACAGCAAAACACAGAATCAACCTACCAATACTAAATCCAGTGGTTTCACACTAAATGGTTAAAAAAAAAAACATTTCTCACAATTTAACATCTGGAATTACCCTGAACTTAAAAGAAACTTAAGTTTCTCATGACATTGCATTTTTCCAACTAAAACAAAGTTCTTATTTAAATCCATTTATAAAATTTATTTAAATTTCATTTCCACATTGAAACACACCTAACAAGTCTAATCTTAGAATTTTAAGTGGTATTTTAATCTAAAATGTAAATGCAAAAATTAATTTTGAGATGAAGAACTTCATATTTGAAAACCAACAGCTGCCCATAGCTTTCTTCCATGTGTCTACAGAATTAATTACAACTCATCAACCTCCCCTCACACCAGCACTGGCTTCGGTAACTCTGCTGTCCCAGAGTTAATTAAGAAGGTGCCAACGCAGTAATAATCAGCCTCAGAGGCTCCCTCACCCACCAATGTCCTTCTGTCCTCCCTGGACACTTCATTAATGTCCCACAAAGGTCACCTCTGCTGTCAACATCAACCCAAATTATTCATTAAGGGCAATGAAAACAACATACACAACAAAAAACATATGGACAGACAACACAAGTCCAAACCTATAAAACCCCTCCATTTCAAAATTAGCTCACTGTTCAGATGGTTGGCAAGAGTCACTCCACAGCAACAGGCATGCAGTTTAAATTGCTTTTATAGCAGATGGGGTAATGAAAACTCAATGCTGAGATGCTTCTCATTGACCATGGCAAGTGTGCAGTCAGTGGTATTCACTGGTGTGTGACCTAAACACGCAGACAGCACCTCTCCCAGCGTTCAGCCTGCAGCTGGCTCCAAGGTGGTGAGTATGTCCAGAAACGTGGCTTCAAAATGTACAGTTCTCTTTTAGTTTTTTTAAACTGTTAAGCTGACAACTATGAAAATGACTTCGTATTAGTAGAATATATTTGGTAGTACAGTATTGCACAGGTATTTTTCTTGCACATCTACCTTCAGTTAGACCTGAACCAAAACAACGCAACGACTTCATTAATACTACAAAAATTCATTACGACAGGTGTTGACAGCTCAGTCTAACCACAACATGGCAAGAATCACATATTTATTTTTACACGTGACTACAAACACTTTCAGCTGAAAGTTCAATTAACACCAAATACTAATAATACAATAACCCAGTCAACACCTACATGTTCCACTATAAAGTTATTAAATACAAGTAATTATACAGGAAACATTGTTTAAGAGGTGACATGTCACTTGGTGATGCTGACTTCTCATATGGCATGGCCAGATTTATCTTCCTGGGTCTACTTCAAAACATAGCCTCGACAGTTCTGCAGGAAGACAAACTGATGGCCACAGTAAGGTTATAATAAATAAAAATAAAAATAAAAAGTTATCATTAAAATTGCCAGGTCTGTGTATTCAGCTACAAGATGTAGTTTTTAAAAAGCTGAATACACCACTGGAGGACTGCAGTCAAATATTACACTTGGGTTTTCACAAGGCAACAAATTTAAATCTCGTGCTCCAACTGCAAGTCATAAACCTTCAGGCTCACGTTCCAAATCCTAAACGTACGCTTTAAACAAATCACTGTAAGTAAGTGTTAAAGGACTGAAGGTTTTAGCCCAGCATAGACATAAAGGTTAATATTGAATATTGAATAGGGTTCATTATTAATATATTAATAATGAACCCTCCCCTCTGCACAAAATGAGCTCCACTGATAACCAATTTGTTCCAGGGGCTGTAATCCAAGTACACCGGTCATCATCGTGATCAAGTGAGAAGATAATGAACACATCAAGTAATGTTAGTGCAGCGACCGGCAGCTCGTCCGGAGACATGGTCATCGCACCCAACATGCCTTATCTGGTCGCCGAGCTGATCATTGCCATCCTCTCAACAGTGGGCAACCTGTTGGTATGCTTGGCCGTGGGGATGAACAGGAAGCTGCACACAGTCACCAACTACTTCCTGGTGTCGCTGGCTGTAGCCGACATATGCGTGGGGGCGCTGGCGATCCCGTGCGCCATCATGACGGACCTGGGGATCCCCCGACACAACCTGTACCTGTGCCTGCTGATGCTTTCCGTCCTCATCATGCTCACCCAGAGCTCCATCTTCAGCCTGTTGGCAGTGGCCGTCGAGCGCTACGTCGCCATATTCATGCCCTTCCACTACCACAGCCTGATGACGCCCCGCAATGCCCTGCTGGTAATCTTCATCACGTGGATGCTGGCGTTCCTCATCGGCCTGGTGCCACTCATGGGGTGGCACAAGATGCCGCCAGAGTCAGGCTACTGCTTCTTTGTCTTCGTGGTCGATATGACCTACATGGTCTATTTCAACTTCTTCGCCTGCGTGCTCGCGCCGCTGCTGGTCATGTTCGTTATATACGCGAAGATCTTCATTACCGTGAAGAAGCAAGTTAGGCGCATTGCCGCTGATCGGGGGCAGGGCGAGGCGCAGGAGACACGTGCGGCCAACATGCGGCGGGAGATGAAGACGGCCACGTCGCTTTTCCTCGTTCTCTTCCTCTTCACTGTCTGCTGGATCCCGCTGCACATAATCAACTGCTTCCTGCTGCTGTGCCCCTACTGTCCTGTGCCTCTGCCCCTCCTCCTCACCGCCATCATCCTGTCCCATGCCAACTCTGCTGTCAACCCCTTCCTCTATGCCTATAAGATGAAAGCTTTCCGTCACACGTTCAAAGCCATATTCCTCTGCTGCAGGAGTTCAGTGGACCAGGATGACAGCGCAGATGACAGGGGCACCGCCACCCACAAGTCCTAAGGATGCCTTCAACAGAGCCATGCAGAACTGACCAAGCATGGCCGGTACATCCCAATAAAAAAGGCCAATCTTAAAGCCACAAAAATCCAGACATATCGCTAGCAGAAGTCAAACTATCAGAATGCCAGAAAGCTGAGGCCTGAGGAGAAGAAAGACTACAAGAAAATCTCTTTTTACTTAAAAAGGTAAAGTGAAAAGATTGTCAATCGGTATTAACATTGCTTTCCTAAAGATTTAATAAACGCGCATCACCTGTGCAAATTAATCAAAGCTAGAACTATGAAAAAAAAAAAAAAACCCAAAAACACAAACTACTGGTTAGTCAACAACTGAAAACACAGAAAGAGAGTAATAAGCACTTGCACGCGCAAACTGACCCCTCGCTCTTGACCACTGGCAGTCTGAGCTTCAGCTCCTCCTTGTCTTCGGCCCTCAAGGCAGCAAAGCCTTTAATCTGGCTAGCGCTGTACTCAGCCTTGAAGGCCAGCTCCTCCCGCTGGCTGACGAAGCAGGCCGTGTGGTACCAGCGGTCAATCAGGCCCAGCTGTGGCTTCTCTGGGTCCACAGCCTTCTTGGAGATACGAATTTGGTCCTGGAAAAGAAGGACATGGCCACCTAGCACTGTTATGTTAAGAAACTCAAGTCGCTGTTACAAATGTCAAGATAAGTAGATAAAAGTCGTATTTCCTGGGTCAGAATCAGACGAGGCACCATACGAGCAGGTGTATAATTTGTTTGGCCTGCCAAAAACAGATATCAAAAAGCATAAACTATTCATAACAAGGTATTTCCAATCTGGGTTCCAGTTACAACTTGTATAAGAACCTTGTAGGTATCCAGACAACATAAACACTACCTTCTCAATCTTCTGTTGACAACCCTTGCAGGTGCTCCTGTTTGATTTTGCATATTCCACAGCAAAATCATTAAGTGTCTTTTCTCCTTTAGCTCCGCCCTTTTGGTCCACCTTTCCTGTAGAGTGAAGCAAACAGGTTGATAATGTGGCCTCCACACTGTATCATAAATGCAGCACACACAGACTTTGGTGACAACAGTATATGCAGTGTCTTTGTCACAGAAAAGAATGATGTTTTTGTCTATCCTACGTGTGCATCACACCAGGTCCCCTCCACTATTGCATTCTCACAAAGCCGGTAATTTATATTTAACTGTGTCACATCGTTGCTGACCACGTACTTCACAATGATTACAATTTTTTACCCATTACTATAAACGGGCATTTCACTGCAGAATTCACATAAAGCACCTCACCCAAATTTACTATGAAAATTCCATCCTAAAACTTGAGCCATCAATCTACTGGTTATGAGTCATATCCACACTGATGATAACATAACCATCTGGGCCACTTTTCAAATATATTCCATTAAGACCCATGATAAATGTTTTAAACAAAGAACAAAATGGCAAATTAACCAAAGCTCCAGAGTCCAACACAAGTCCACAACCAATCAGGGTGTCTAAACAAATAACAAATTACTTCTGTTCTGCTGTCCTTTGCCTAAATGCATTTTTACACGCTTGGCACAGACTGGTTCCTAAGCGGCACTTAATGCTAGAGACACTCTTAGTTGTCACAGTAAAAGTCACACGTATTCATGTCAGATTTCCTGCTCTCCAAAACAAGTCTGGCTGCTGCCAGACCTCGATCATACATTTTACATGAACAATCAGCATGTTACCTGCTGTAGCTCCGCCCCCATCGATGGCCTTCTTGACTTTCTCCTGGTCCTCCCAGCGAAGGTCAGAAAAGCCAGAGATATCTGAAGGGGACTGGACCGAGGCTCTGAGCCAGAAGCAGGAAAAGTGGTGCCAGTGAGGCACCTTTCCGTCAAACATGGGAGACTGAAAGAAAGTGGTAATAACAAACTGTTAGTTAATCTGCTCCTCGAACCAGCACAAACCAATCACAACAGCTGAAAGCCAACACTACACAAAGCAATACCAAACATAACAACATACTGACAGGTGTGTGGGTTTCAAGATCCGAAATAGTTTTTTTGTAAATCTTTGCCTTCCTTAAAATTGTTTATATTTTGTAAATCTTTGCCTTCCTTAAAATTGTTTATATTTTGGTTTTCCAATAATTTTGACAGTTCACGTGGATTATATTTGCTAGTACATAGGTATACAGCCTCACAAACATCGCATTCTTTTTTATGCTTTGTTGAAAAAAAGTCACTTAAAACTGACAACCATTATTTCCTAAATTAACGGCGTAAGATAAATATTAATTGCAACTACGTCCGACAACACTGACACAGTAAAACGAAGATAAGTTCTGTTACCATTTCTCTCAAATACTTTTGACTATATGGGCATTGTTATCATACCGAAACATCGCACAAAACTGGGATGACGTTAGTTAAGGGTGATCAGTTAGTTACAGTCGCCCACAGATAACATCACGGAATGCTTGGTTCACTCTGACCTATTACTGTCATGCAACTGTCGGATATCTGCACCAACCTTCTTGCAAAACATCATTCAAACACGGCCTACAATACACAACAATGCGGTGGTTGAAAAAGTAAAACGCCTGCATTGTAAACTCTCGAGAAATGTTGCCCACGACCCGGCCAGCGTGTAACAATCTCATCCATCTTAACTCAAGAATACCCCAGTAGTATTCCACATGAAAGAAAAATAAACCTCCCCCATACCTGCACCATTATTGCCATCCGGAGAGAGTCTTTAGCAATGTTTTCTTTGCATTTTTTGCAAGATGCTCGTCCGCTTTTTGCATACTCCGCTTTGTAAAGCTTGTCGTCGTGTGAATCCGCCATTACTGCTGGGGATGAATATAAAGTATAAATGTTGACAAGTGGACAACCACGCGAGCAGAAAAACTCAATCACAATGCACAATCCGCGTGCAACGTACCCGCGCAGAACTGTGTCGCAGACAAAAGTAATCAAACAACGACGAGATAACGCTGTTGGGTGATCAGTCAAAAGTCGTCAAACACAGAGCTATAAGATTATTTATTTATTTATTTACTTACTTACTTACTAGTGTTGTGACATGATCATGATTGATCAAAATCAGTCACAGTCAGAATCAGATTTATTTTCGCCAAATATGCTCACTCATACGAGGAGCTTGTCTTAGGTCCCTAGTAATTGTTATTACTAACAGTATAATTAGAAATTATAACAGACTTGCGAAGAACCTTTGATACTGTTCCTTATATATGCCAGTTTACACCTTTAACTTCTGAGGTAGTGTAAGGCGCAGCATGCAAGGATGAATGCAGATTGTATTTAATGTATTTATTTATGTATGTATTTAAGCACTCTTCGCACTACGGTCGGAGTTAGGTGAGCACAGGATAATGTTCGGTTTAAAATGTTAAGCATTATTTAATAATACACAGGTTAACAATATGTGTTATCTTCACCGATTCTTCATCCAGGCTTCGCCAAGTTGCAGTAAGTTTGTGATATTAAATATTTTTTCGTGGAATCGCAGTGTCACTGTATTTCTCTTTTTTGCACTTTCCCGGCGATTAGCTGTTGCCGTAAAAAGTCGTAAAAAACCTAGGTGTTATCTTTGACACAACTAAAGTTTGACAAACGGGTTAATTCCGTTGTCTACATTTTTAAGGTTACCCATGCATGTATCACTTCTAAACTTGACTGTTGCACTGCATCGTATGTTGGCATCAGCCAAACGTCCCTCGCCCGATTCCAAATAGTTCAGAATGCTGTGGCTCCCTTTTTTTCTCACACTGATTTTTTTGCACAGCAACCTTTTTGCTCACGGACTTCTTTAGTATTGTTTAGTATTGGCCTTTACGCTGTATAAGTGTACATGTTTTTGTGTTGTGGACCGGTAGACTGTTAAACAGAATTGCCCATTCGGATAAATAAAGTTGTCTGAATCTGAAATTATACGAAATCTGGAGGTCCGAAAGGTTTTACGTGTACCACTAGGTGACAGTATTAGCTAGGAATTGTTCATTTACAGGATACTACTTTAAAAAGAACAAACGGAAAGAAAGGCAGTAATGTGTAGGATGGATGTTTAAAAGAAACATCCATCCCTTATCTTAACCTTATTCCTGGAGAGGGTCGCAATAAAAAGGATAAACCAATAAAGCAAGGTATTACTTTTTTCTCTACATAAAGTCATCTAAGGCGTTGGAGCTTGAAACATTTTTTTATTGACTTATCCAGGCAGCGATAAAGTTTTATGCTTTTAAAAACATTAACAGACTGTTGAAATACACACCGGTCAAGGTTCCAGCAAAATACTAATTTTTTAAACAATTTTGCTATGATTTTTGCTACAGCGCTATCATTTGCCGATGTGTAAAGGCCGCTTTGATAAATTTGTAGGGGTGCTGACATTGGACTACTTACAGATGAATGCACAGATAAGACTAGATGAAACCACATACACAGAATCCAATAATTACTGCAGTGATTATCTTCAGCTTCAAGTCCACTGTCTAACTGGCACTTAATCAAAGGTCTTTTCTGTCAAGGGGACTATATGTCCTTTGTGACATTTTTCATGGTAGTCCAGTACTACAGTGGTGTGAAAAAGTGTTGGCCCCCTTCCTGATTTCTTACTTTTTTGCATGTTTGTCACACTTTAATGTTTCAAATCATCAAACAAATTTAAATATCAGTCAAAGATAACACAGGTAAACACATCATGCAGTTTTTAAATGAAGGTTTTTATTATTAAGGGAAAACAAAATCCAAAACTACATGGCCCTGTGTGAAAAAGTGTTTGTCCCTCCGTTAAAACATAACTTAACTGTGGTTTATCACACCACTGTATGTTCAGTTTGTGCAGCTGGTCACCAGTAAGAAGGTTCAAGTTGCTTATGGGGCTCCTCTGGAAGACATGGGACCAGATGCTCCAGAGGTCTCTGGTGTTCATATAGACCTGATGTTGTTGGCCCGTTGTAACAGAAGTGTATTCAACCTTGTTGATAACAGTAATGAAATTTGTACATATATGACCGATGTTCCTGCTGACATAGAGTTATTGTCTTCCAGGGCCTCCTGTGGCCTTTTTTGGACTTATGCTGATTTTTGGGATGGGGGGCTAGTCTTAGGGGTGAAGGGAGACCGATCACTGCTTGCAGGGTTGAACCCAAACAACAGACAGTTTTAAGGACATTAATAAAATTATTTTATTTGGTGGTTTTCATGTTCCGTATCATTGTATTCAGCACACGATAAATTCATGGAATTGTTATTAAGAACATATATGAATAAGTTGAGGAACATTGTCACATTTTTGTCAGAAAATAAATATGAAGAAGCCATCTGAGGCTAATACAGACTGGAAAAAAGTTAAACACAGTAATATATGAAGACAATCATGAAGAGGGATTTTAAAACAAAACTCACACCAGACATGGCACTGTTTGTAAATGCACACAGGGTTGATTTAAATGCTCAGAATGAAAATCTTATTCGAGTTTATTCAGTATTATGCTGTCATGAAACCATACATTTCTGTGTCTCATGCCCAGGGCTAACGTGGGAAAACTGATCCTCTCCAGAACACAAAGGCTCACTGTACATGGTCTAATGGAAACCAGTCTTTGTCAAAGGAAGACACTGCTTCTGCTCAGTGGGTGCCACTGTCAGATCTTGTTTTCTTGACCTTACAGAAAGTAATCATATTGAAACTTGTTAGGAGTCATAATTCCCTCTCAGCTCCATTTAATGCCATACTTCCTCTTACCACAGGAAGTTAGGCCTTGTACTTTTCATCTACTAACTGGTGCACAAAGAGACAATAGTAAGAACAAAACTTTTTTTCAGTTCCTTGCATGAACGACAGCCCACAGTAAAGTCTTGCTATCCATAATTCCGGAACATCCTGCTCAGAAGCACGTCCTACTCAAAAACATATCCGTCGGATCTCTAATGTCAGTGGCAGCGTTGTTTCATTGTTCTTCACAAGTCTTATTAATTACGTTTATTAAATCACCAGTCTGTTTATTTCGCATATACATTATTTTGACATTCAGACACAATGTGGAAAGTGTGAAAGTAAATAGCAGGGAACCTATCAGCACACAGAGATCACACGCACTATTTACTGAATGAGGTAATCAACAGAATTTGTGTTGTTAACCAACTGGCGTTGTTTGTTTACCTGTTATTGCAAAAGCAGAAGAGTTAAGAGCAGTGGAAGTGGAGAGGTAAACTCAAGGGAGACTTGGCTTAGGAAGCAGGTGGAGGAAAGCATTAGTTGCCTAGAGATGTGCCCAATTCTTTGATCACACCACTCCTGGTCACTCAGCTGTGGTTAATAAATGAAAACAAAATGAAGTTTATTGAAAACAGCAGCTCACAGGGCCTGGTAAGGCAGCTATCATTTTGTTGTAAGAATCTACATTTACTTATTGATTACATTTACTTATTGGTTGTCATAAATGGGAAGCATAATTGTAGGTGGTATTTGTGACATTGCAGACTACAAGACACATGTTTTTGTTTACTGTGTCCTCCTGCCTTGAGGAGGCTGCACGCGTGTTGCCTGGATACGGGCTCAGGAGACGGTGTGTTTTTGGTCAGCTCCACACATCCATCTTCCATGATGCACCCCAGCACCTGCCACACCACACTACGTTGACTTTCGCATTAGTCAGAGCAAAAGGGTTGACGTTGTTCATGTGGTAAAACGTGTGAGTGGTAGCAGAATAAGTGCTGGAATAAGACACCATGTAAATATGACACTTTTTGCTGAACAGATGCTTTTCTAGGCAGTAAACTACTGGTCATATAATAAGTGCATTACACAACAGATAATGAGTGTCCAAACACACACAGCTTATCAGCTTGTAAGGTACAATAAATACTGCGTAACATGGCTTTTCTATGAGAAATTATTATTAAAATAAGGAAGTACAAAAGTGTGTGAATGTATATCAGTATGATAACAGGAAGGTGGAGCCTACCATGAAATGTAAAATATCTGTCCAAATAGTATGGGCAGGTTTGAGTTTTCATTGTCACTGCCCTGTAAACAGCGGCCCTGACATATCTGTGGTTTTTAGGAACTTCTACCTTAAAATAGGACACTGACCTTGTTTGTCCAAACACGCCACTTAATCATCACCCTGTTCAATGGGCTGTAAAGTTGCTTCTTCACCGTGGTGATGTGATGAGCACTCCCACGGTGCTAAGTACGGCCTTGTGCTACACCTGCAACGAGGCCGACTTCCCCTTTCAGATGTTCGTGTCACATCAAGGACGGACTGCGACTTGAAAACAGCCCTGGAGTTTTCAAGTCCCAGTCTGGTGGGGTGCTGGACAAATCATTTACAAACCAAATGTCTTCTGAATATTGTTGTCCAGAGGGATCTACAAACCATTTATGTTGAACATAATGGGCAGATGCATGCTTTAAACCTATTGCGTATTTTATGGTTAGTACTTCTAATGGCCGCTCTGGCATTTGATAGAATTTCTAGGTTGCCAGTCTGCATATGTGTCAGATACTGTGTGAAATGCTGGACAGATCAATTTAGTTTTCTGCCCAAAATGTTGTTAATTATTGTAATGGTGCTTGATGTGAGATGCACTTAAATTTACAGGATGCATTAGAAGATAAGGAAGGATTACACAACACAAATTTAGCTGTATTGTAGAGGCTTAACAAAAAGGAGTAATTTTAATTTAGGGTTTAATCAGACCGCTAGTATTTGGTCTTTGATATCCAGGGCAAATCCGCTTATGTGGAGTTGTAAATCACCCCACAAGAGGCTCAAGGGGGCTGTGTCAGAGCTGACAGCAGCTACAGGGAACAACGTCCCCCCACCCCTCCAGCACCACCACCAGCATCAACAGTAGCAGCTTCTAAAGCTGGCTGGTCAGTATGAGTGCAGTGACCTGCATTGTGGCTGAACACAGGAAATAGGAAGGACACTGGAAAAGTAGCCAATGGGCAGGCTAGAGGAGAAGCAGACTGGGGGAGGGGCTCTGGTGATGAGATGGCGAAGAGGAGAAAGAGGAGAAAATAGAGACAGGAGATGGAACAGAGATCAAAAACTATTCATATAGAACTTTAACATTTTATAAAAGGAAAGAGGCTAAATTCTAAGGCAAAGTGATTTCCATACAATGTCAAGCCTTTTTTTCAGCCAATAAAATAAATAAAATACATATAGTAAAATTAAAATGTGAAAAAACAAAACATTTTCAGACTACTCCTCCTGTCAAGGATCATAGATACATGCCAGTCACAGAGAAAACAGGGTATGAGACAAAGTACACACAGTACCTGACACAGGTAGCACAGGGTACGAGACAAGGTACACATGGTGCCTGACACAGGTAACACAGGTATGAGACAAGGTAAACACGGTGCCTGACACAGGTAACACAGATACGAGACAAGGTACACACAGTACCTGACACAGGTAACACAGGGTACAAGACAAGGTACACAAAGTGCCTGACACAGGTAAGACAAGGTACCAGACAAAATACAAAATGGTGCCTGTCACAGGTAACACAGGTATGAGACAAGGTACATGTGATGCCTGTCACAGATAACACAAGGTACCGGACAAAGTACACACAGTGCCTGACACAGGTAACACAGGGTACGAGACAAGGTACACACGGTGCCTGTCACAGGTAACACAGGTATGACACAAGGTTTATCCTACGAATCCAACATAGGGCACACACATACAAGTATAATCACAAACTGGGAAGTCACGGATTCTGTTGCACTAAGAAACTGGAGCACTTAAAGTAAACCCATACACAGGAAACCATGCACACTCCAGGCAGACACACACATGCACAATGTGTGCATGCACGTGCGTACACACGCCCACATGTACACATACAAAGTCAAACACATGACACAGGAAGTGTGAGGTGGCAATAACACCTGCTGAGTCTCTGTGCTGACTTTGAAGCATGGTTTCCCCATCAGTAGTAAATGGCAGTGGAGAGGAACACCAGGTTATATAAATTTCTGAACACGAGCTGAAGAGCTGCCTGTCCTTTTTGTAATCACCAGCTTTTGGATGCAGGATGAGTGTTTCAGGTAGTATGGGTGGCTTAAAAGCATCGCAAATACACCTGCACTAAGAGGTAGTAACACATGGTTTCTAGTGGGAGAATGTCATTTGTTTTTTACACAAAATGTACGATTGACATTTAGAAATGGCCAAAAGCTGTGAAATGATAAATGTAGAAATAGATGACTTGGTCCTTATTCAGTATCCAGCTCCTGTACTCTTATACCAGTTCGTTACAGAACAATAAACCAAATAAAAAAACTGATTTTCTAATATTTAAATGCAAAATGACACTTTTGCAAGTGAGAGACTTGTTTTGTGCATATTGAAGCATTGTGAAATTCAGAGGTGTGTGTGTGTGTGTGTATGTTTTGCAAGGGGATGACAAATGCTCAACTGTGCCACTTGTAAAGCTCTATGAAAATGAATGTTTGTCAGTTAGAGAGATGAGTGATGTTCTCACACACATTTTACTTCACAAGTTTGCTCAGGTCCAGGTCAGGACTAACTAAAAGACTCTCTCGCTATGCAGCTACACGTATGGGCGTCTGCCTCACATACCTCGCACGGAAAATCACTCTCACCTGCATTCCTGGTAGCACTAGGAACAATAGGTAATATCCATTGATCAAAGTTGTAAGGAAAGAGTGTTGAATGCAGATAATTACTTACCGTACACACTTGTTAGTGCTCAATACATACAATGATTCATAGGGACTTCTGCCTGTTCTCCAAGTTTTGAGGTTATGGTGGTTGCCAGCTGGTTGCTATGTCTGTTTGCCATTTAACAAAATTCATAAATGTTTTGATAAAAATTATAAAGTCCAAAGCATCGCTTTTAGATTAGATTAGATCGAACTTTATTAATCCCACAGTGGGGAAATCCTCTTGTTACAGCAGCTCACAGGGAAGTGGGATTAAGGTGCAAGAAAACAAGGTGCAAGAAATTGAGTTAGCTTAAGTTACATAAAAATAAAATTGGAGAACAAAATTAAAGATAAAATTAATAGGAATAGATAAAGTAAATAAT
>JABJVR010000034.1:7521857-7532488 GCA_025773905.1 Chitala chitala
ACCCCCTCCCCAGACCTTATCTTCCAGCAGTTCACAGCTGACACGCCTGGGCTAGGTACCGTTGTTCCTAATAATGGCCACACCCCCAGGGCCCTCCCCTCCTTCCTCTGCTGTCCTGCCCACATGCTGTAGAAATGCAGCCTGCTCACTTTGCTTTGCACAGTGCTTATCAGCATCTGTGACAATTATATTGCAGCTGGGCTGAGCTAAAGGGACAAGCTGTTGGACCAAAGGACTGCAAAATCATCCCAGCGTAGGCCTGTGCCCTGCAGCTAATTGCTCTAGTGGTTGTACCTCTGAACACAGTGCCAGTTTTTTATGATGAAAAAATTTTAATGGGCAGTTTATGAAATAAGCTGAAGCAGTCCCTTTGGACAAATAGTATCTGCTAAAATCCTTAAGTGATGCTTCGTGTCTAAACTGTCGTGCTCGTACACGTAATTTTGTCAGAGTAATGATTTGCTTTTTATGTTTGGTGAGTTGATGAGGTCGAAAGATAGATTCGTTAAG
This sequence comes from Chitala chitala, assembly GCA_025773905.1. Taxonomy (NCBI): domain Eukaryota; kingdom Metazoa; phylum Chordata; class Actinopteri; order Osteoglossiformes; family Notopteridae; genus Chitala; species Chitala chitala. The sequence goes on from JABJVR010000034.1 coordinate 7,522,368, forward strand.
CTACGTTAAATTGCAGCTTGGTGTCCAGGGAAGCCACCAGAGCAATGGACGTGAATATTTAAAGGCAAAACAAACAAGGTGCCCTGCGATGGGTTGGCACCCCGTCCAGGGTGTTCCTCTGCCCTGTGCCCTGAGACAAACAATATGTAAGTTGTGTGTTACCAAAAACTTAATTTATTCTTCCCTTGGCATTAACTGGTATAATCAGTGACTAGTGCTACTTTACTATCAAAACAATATGCAAAATGAACATTTCAATAAAACATAATATCAACATCATAATATGTGTATATCCCCATTCGGTAATGTAATAATAATAGTAATAATAATAATAATAATAATATGGTCTGCCATTTTTGCTATTGCCTTTTAATTTCTGTTCATGCCATCAAGATCTTGCTGAGTCTCTTCTAACCAGATTTCAATTAAAACCTGGGTCTCTTTGTATAACGATAATGAAGTTAAAAAATAAAGTACAAAACAATAATATTTTTGGACAGACGTTTTTTCAGTTTGCCATTTTCTGAGCTCCTAACTACACCTTTTCAAGACAGCAGCTGTATTTTGTTTTAGCAAGGCTGGTTATCTGCATAATCAATTCACAATAAACATGTTTGCAAGTTCTGCCCAAAGTACCAAACAAGTACCACAGCTGGTACTGGTACTGCACCGGAAATCAATGGAAAAAGTGATGTACCTGATTTTTTTGTACCAAAAGTTCAGTACTTTGTGCAGTGGAAAAGCATCCTTAGACAGGGGGAAGAATATTTTCCTTCTGTCTGTTGACCAGTGCATTTACTACAATTCTTCTGATTGTGTTAAAATAATGGTCAACAAAGCCTGATGAGAGGGCACTTCCACAATGGTGGAAACCACAGTTTTGACAAGTGAAATCTTTAATGAAATGAATGAAGCAGATTGATAGTCTTGCACTCATTAACGAAGTTTAAGGCCCCCTCTCAAACTGGCTGCTTTGCCCCAGTTTAGTAGATTTAATAAGCACGATTTCAACAAATGTGTAAGCTGTAGAGCTTTGAGGCAATACACTGTCCAGGATTATGATGAGGTCCAGGACCTTCCCATTAAGCAGTGACCTCCCCCACCACCACCAACATCGAGTCTTGGACCAGTCCATGAGGCAACCACCCCTTCTCTCCACACTCGCTTTGATACACTAACGACCTTGACCCAAGCCGGAAACGCATGTGACATTTGAAGCGGATGAATCGCTCGGTCGTAACGAGCTGACCTTTTAATCAATTCTTTTGCATGGTTGTGCAGACCTTGCAGCTTCTAACTCTTCGTTTTTACAGGAGGACAGTGAATAAAACCATGTAGCATTAGAGAACACAACTGGGATCTCTCTGAGACGATGCAAACCAAATCTCTCTCCAAACTGAGTTCAGTTTATTTATCTTTAGTTAAAAAACACCACTAACTTCTGATAACTAGGCACGCTGAAAGCTGAGACTCAAAGGAGCATAATTTCTTTTTCTGACATTGTTTACATTAATTTGCAAACCATTATAACTGCTACTTCCTTTTAATTTAATTACCCCCCAGTAACGAGGGTTTTGACCCCCATTTCCCTATTTTTCATCATCAGCTCATCTCTTTAGTGCAGAACGCAAAATTAATATAATGAGGGTGCAGTGTAATCACATTTGTCACGTATTTTGCTTTTGAGAGTAAATGAACCAATTATTTCAGAAGAACAAAACGCAGCAGTAGGAATGGTAATAGTTGCAGTGAACAGGAAGAATTTATGGTTATCCTGAACTGACTGCTTGATGTTTTAATTTTAAATCCAGAAATAAGACATACACAGCAAAATATGTGATCAATACATTTTTCATGCTTATGTCTTCATGTTAGCCACAATGTACTTTACAAACATATAGATGGATCCAGCATAGAGAATAACCTTGTTTGAAAGCAACTTCACGCACTCGTTCCAGAGTGGCATTAATGTTGTACGACTGAGACGGGTACTCAGGTTCAGTTAAACAGACAGGTGCATAAATGGCCAAACACCACAGAATAGGCCAATTCACTGATGCCGAAGGGTGTAGGAGAGCGTTTGATTTAGGCAGAGGCAGTCCTCTGTAACGGGAGGCATACATTTAGAGTGAGACAGTACATAATATACATTATAATATATAATATATATAATATACATAAACAAAAGCAATAAATGCTGGGAGGGACACATCCATCCTTTCCACTGGTTCCTATGTATCCTCAACTAGTGCAGTACAGAGGGGTGGCCAGTGGGTGGAGCTGTACACTATCTCACCACTTTTGTAACTGTGTACGGGACTCTTCTCTTCATATTAATGTCTTTTTTCCCCCCTGCTTTTTTCACCATGCAGCTCTCCACAGTGTTGTTTAAAGTTTAGAACAAGTTGAGCAGTTTATCCAAAGCAGCTTCCACATCAGAGACACAAAAGGCATGGCATGGAAAAGGGATGTGGGGAACTGGCAGTATAAATAGCTTGTGCTTTTTAAAATTATTTTTAAAATTATACTATCTTACTGAAAACATTTAAAATGGAAAATGTTATGACATGTAGAAAATATGTTTTGACGCTAAATTGTTGAAAATGTCACGTTTTTTTCCCCTCATCTTTGTTATTTGTCATTAAGTGGGAATTTCCATATTTTCTTCAAGAACAGACATGTAAAATAACATACAGTGTGGTTTTCATAACTTCACGTTTTACGTGGCGCTGTTTTCTTTTCCACCCTGGTCGTTTTTGATGGGCTCGATGGACTGATAATGATTTTAAAAACTACGAGCCACAAATGGGCCAGCCACATTTGCTCTGTGTTTGACATTGGTTCTGGTGTCAAAAGTTGCAGATCAGCGATGTGGAACCAGTTAGACCTGTTTGTGGTGGTGGTTTGAAGGAGTGAGAAATTAACAAAGGTATGCAAAGCCAGAGAGAACACCTGACAGTCCCAGGGCTCTGTCTGTCCCAGATTATTTTTGAATCAAAAAGGAATCAGTATTTTGTGTTTTACACCTTCCGTGTAAATTTCTTCAGGAAAGTTTTTGCTGTGCTGCAGTAATGTTATGGGATGTTTTTTGATCTCGTGTAATGACAACCACTGTGGGACTAATTCACGCACATTTTCCTTGCCTTTTCCTGTGTTTTATAGTTGATGTTTAGGTTTGTTTTCAGGGCAGGGGTGCTAATTTAAATGCTCTGCGTGACTGACATCTTTGACTTCTGGTAGAACAAACGCACCCACCTCCACAGACTCCCTCACGGAGCACGTTAGCATCCCTGAACGCAGCCCCCACCTGTTCTGCTCTTTGCAGTGTCAGTAGTACCTCTCCCTGTGTCCCTCTGGCTCAGCCTCCTCCTCCTGTTTTTCTAAGAGGGTCAGGGAAATACAGTTCCTGCAGCAGCTTAATATTGGATGACAGATTTATACCCCAGTGCCAGACACTAGGTGGGTGCTTATGGTAGAAAATATAGGAAAAAAATGTTTTTCAAAAACAAATAGGAACAACGAAAAAGTTGCTGGAAATGACACAAATAATATATTATAATACAATATATTGGTTGAATTCCGTTTCTGTGTACACAAACCTCTGCATGAAAGCTGTTCAAACAGCTGGTTGTCTTTGTCCTTCTGAGCTTTAGCCTTGGGGTGGGTGGGGGTGGATTGGTGGGTGATTTTCTTAACTCTTTGTCCTGAATGGCGAAACAAGTGTGTCAATAAACTCTTGATTGTGCTGAGCTCTGTTGAATTAAGTCTGTGTAACGTTCTGCCACGTTTTATTTTGATGGGTTTGTTTTAACATGCACCCGTTTTTGAGCATGTTAATTGTTTTGTATCAGTTCTCCTGCATGTTGCAGTGAGCCAAGATGTATTTTCACTGCCACACAGGCTCAGCGCTGCTCCAAGCCTCAGTGCTGATTTCCTGTGTAGTGTGGCATGAGTTTGAAGGTGGCTTAGTCCTAGCTTGTGTACGGTACACATTGTGTTAGGATGCCAAATGCTAGTACTTTTTAGTGGTGCCTTTAAATGTGGTGCTGTCAGTTTTTTTTGATTGCAGGACTCTACAGGGTACAGAAATCCAAGGAGATCCAGGCTAATTTTCAAATCTTCTTATTTACCAACAGAACTTGTCTCCCAGAAGGACATTATCAGATCTTACTATAGGAGATCCGCTCATTCACATGAACGCTGCAGTCACATGGAAATCTGTTTGTGTTTGTAATGGATGTGAACTGTGTGAGCCTTGTTGACTTATTTATTTCTGTTGTGCTGTATGCCTACCTGACCTGTTTTAGCAACTGATATCATGCAGTATGTTTTAGCTGTGATTTCTGTGCTTTTCTGCATTCCATCCTCTATTATGTGACATACAAGCAAATCATAATTTTTTTTTAAAGAAACAACCTGAATCTAATAACCAAATGTGACACCTGAGTTCTAGAGCCCGCTTTTGTGTTAACTTCCCGACTGTGTAAGTGTAAGTGTAACAGACTTACCAGCAGTGGAAATTTTAGGCTGGTATTGTGTTTCTTGTGTTACTGTGCTGATTTGCTATGACAAAGCAGAAACTACAGACTATGTAGGGTTTTTTTTTTTTTTAAGAGTACTGGTTGGGATTCTCTCACTAGCTTGCCAGAAGATATCCCCCGTATATAGCAGACGGCCTAGCCGGAAGACATGTATGTGTTTCAGCTTTCGCCCTGGGCTTGAGGAACGCCTCAGGCATTAGAAGCAGCTCTGATGATTACAGTCGAGAGTATAAAGAGTGTACCTCCCACATACTCTTCTTCAGATGGCTCTTGAAGAAAGAAGCTTTTTCCTCCTGTCACAGAGTCGAGGGTTTTAATGTTGGTTACAAAATGCCTTTTTTATGTCCTGTGCACATCAGAGGCCTAGCATGCAAACTTGGCCTTTCTGTCAGTGAAGTTCGTGAATCCCATGTAAAACTCGAGCAATTACCCGGTTAATGTTACTGATAAGTTCCTAAAAATGCAGAGTAGATGCAGCCCCACTGGCCCAGTTCGTAATCTGTCCTTGTGCAATGCTGTTACATTTGACCTTGGCAAACAAAGGGTGCGTGTACACCTACACATAGGAAGCTGTTACTCTTTAGTCAGTCCACATCCTCATGCCTCCCAGCATTTAACCAGTCTCAGTTCTTCTTGAATTCTGGCCTCGTTGAGTACTGGGCAATGATGTGTGACCTAATGAGGGAGGTCTGACTCTACCTGTTTCCTTTCTCTGTTATCATTGTCAGACTATTTTCTTAACTTTATTTTACACAATAAATTAACCATTAGGGGAAAATTCCCCTTGGACAATGATAAATCCATACAGCCCGAGTGGCAAAAGACAACTTGGAATATTCAAAAATGTACATGATCATGTTTAATGATTTCTGTTATGTATGTTTATATCAGTGGCAAACGGTCTGATGTAACACAGTTTGCATTAGCAGCTGGACTGGTACCTTGCAGGTACCCAGCAACTTGCGGTCATTTCTTTTACTCCTGATGAGGTGTTTTTCCAGTACTTGGCTGAAATACCCTGGCTTGTTGTACCGACTCCTTTCCGACAAAAAGATGACATATTAGGGTGGGGGTATGAAAAAACTGAAGAAAATTAAAATTGAAAAAAATGAAAAGAAAATGCTCAATTGAACATATCCATTAATGACTTCAGAAAACGCAGACCTTCAAGCAATATTTGTGTTTTTCAGCACAAATTGTTGCAATTTGCTGTGTTTATATTGTATAATCCATTCTTAGAACGGGTTGGCTTGAATGTCACTCAAATTCATTGCCATTTCATCTGTTTAATTTGATTGGGCCATCTGTTTTGACTACCCTGGCCCAACTTGCTGATGATAAATGATCTCTGAACAGTGGCATTTTATACTCCTGTTGAAATAGATTACTTATATTATTAATGCTGTGGCTTGGTGTTTAAGTGGTTATAGCATTGCGGGCATTATGTACTGTAATCCTGCAATGTAAACAGACCTATAGGTGCTTGACCTTTGTGCACAACACGTTTCACATGTACAACATCAACACCTGATAATTTGTCACATAGTATACATTAATTAATGGCACAGTCCATATTTACATTGCTGTAAACCTTTTTTTTGTCTGGAGGTGCTGCTTTGTACTCACACTGTGCATGGCACAGCTGTCCTGCAGGCTGTCGTTAGCTATTGTAACATAAGCTAACTCCATACCGGCGAAGCTAATTAAAACAACAAATCTTCATCAAATGTAGCCAACAACTGACGCATTATTTTACGCAGCTAACAATACATTAGTTATTAATGATTATCACTTGTTAGTAATGATTATCTTACCTATAACGTATGGAGTAAATTCTTGTCTTTCAGTAGGTAAGTATGTCCCAAAAACATCGGTACGCAAAACTGTTTTAATGTAATATCTGCCACGTATTTTTTATTTTAACCAGTTATATGCACCCCTGGCTATAAATTCCTGTATTTACATTGTGCGGTTTGTATCAATTTTTGAGACTTATAATGTCTCTACTTCAGCAAGCTTTTTTTCTTCTGCCCTATAGTATTCAGTCTGTATAGATGATGTTGGCAAATATTTTATTGTTTTCAGAAAGAGATGTTAGATTCATTTTTGTTGTACAGTGTACAGTAGAGACGAAAAAAGGTGACCTGCAGATATAGTTCATATCAGGGTTTTTAAATGTAAGTAATGCTTCTGTGTGTAATGTTTCTGTGCTGGAATGTTCTACAAGTAAAAAAAGTTAATTCAAGTTGAAATAATGGTTGAACTTTTTTTTACTATGTTTGCCAGGACCTGACTGCTTGTGTGATTAATTCCATATCCCTTTCTCTTCACTCGTTAGAAGTCGGCAGCATAAGCGAGGAGACGGCCGCGTGCGACTGGTGGAGTTTGGGTGCCATTTTGTTTGAGTTGCTGACAGGAAAGGTAAGCAGAATTTGTACGGTGAACGCACACAGAACTGGTACGGTGAACGCACACAGAACTGGTACGGTGAACGCACACAGAACTGGTACGGTGAACGCACACAGAACTGGTACGGTGAACGCACACATGTCCAGGTAGCTCATTTCCGCTAGTCCATGCTTGATGTGAAATGCAGTATTGTACAAATCCTGAATGGACAAATTTGTGAGAGAATTTTCATTCTGGGTGTGATTTTTCCATCACATAAAAGATGTTTTTTGTTTTATTTCTGTCTTAAACACACTTTAAAAAGTAAAAGTCACTGAATTAATGCTAATGGGTCATATATTTCCAAATGGTTCTTATGACTGAAGAACGCCACTTAAGCAGTAGAGACGTACATCTAGAGGTTACCGACAGCGCAGATTATCAGGCATATTTGGCAGGTTTTCTTTTTTCCCCTTTAAACTCGAAAAGTCATCGATTGTACAGTACTGCATAACGTGGCAGCGGATGTCGTGTTTGTTCATTGGCCCGAAGTCGCTGAACGTTTGTTCGAAAGTGGAACAAAGGTTGAAAGTCACCCGGCGAGTCTGAGCGGTGGGCGTAATGAAGACAGCAAAGGATGGTCGTCTTGGCTCCGCCGCCCTTGTTTGGCACTTTCCAGTTGTGCCAAGGTAGCAGAGCGCCAGGCCTCTCGACTGCCTCCTCCATCTGGTGGATGGAAGGGGTTGAGGAGGAGGCCAGATCTCTGGGTTATTGCACTGGGCTGCGATTCCTGGACCTCAGACAGCCGTCCTGCTCTAAGTCGCTGGTCGGGGACCGAGAAGGTGCGGATGGCGCTCGGTGCGACTCGTAATTTCCAAGGTCAAGCGTGATGTCGGTCTGTGTCCCTCACTGTGTCTTCATGAATTTCCTGTCGCAGTTAATATATTATAATAACTGTGAATAACATTGTCATTGGCGGTAGTTGTTCGTAAATAAATAGCAGATTGCATTTTCAGCTGGTGTAATACCTTAGTATTTTTTGAAGCTGGCAGAGACTCTTGGTCTTCCTGAAATTGTATATGCTGTCAAATCGATTGGCTTGTGAACATACATTCCCCACAGAGGTGTTCCTCCGAGTTCTTCTTTCTGCTTCTGTCTTAAATCCAGTGTTATAGGGTTTTGGAAGGCAAGTATTAACAAGATGTATTTGTATTGATACTGTTTAATTGTAGACCAAAAGGGATGATTTAACATTTTTAATGGTTAAGGTTTAATTTGTGTTTCATTCCAGTGTCAAATTTTGCATTTGAATGTGTACAAAATGACTGGCAATTGTTTTGAAAAGCAATGAACCGCTTAGTTGAATTTCTGTTTGGTTCTTGGGCTTATCGTTACGTCCACAAGCTCTTGTAATAGTCAGCATGCTGTGTGTGGAACTGTACAGTGAAGTGCATTAATGGAGGACTCCTGCTGGAATGTGGTCTTGACGACGTGGCGTCGGCCAGCCATAGTGAAGAAAGCTGGCAGTGAAGCCTGTGCTGCTGGCATCTGGAGCACTTCAGCAGGGAGTTGAGATCATCAACACCGGATAGCAACAGGAACCGGGAGTGGGGTGGGGCGGGGGGAGAAAAACACACTTGGCCCCCCAATTTTTTTTTTGCCAGGAAGAAGGGTCACATAACCTTTCAGGTGACCCAGCTGCTCCACACCTCCCTCTCAGGTAGAAAGAGGGTTATTTGGACATGGCTGTACAGTCCGGTGCTTGGCACTTGTGTGACTGACTGGGTACTGTTTGGATAGTGTTGATTGACTTGTTTTTTCCTATTGTTGCCTATCCTGACTCTATATTTTTACCCACTCTTTCTTCTTCTTTTAAAACTGTGGCAACGAGTACGACAGTCCATTTGGGAATGGTTTTGGGGTTGGGGGTGTTATTGGCTTGCAGTGCTCTGGGCGGGTCAGACACAAGGGGCAAACCGGTGTTGTCCCAGGGTTGCTTTCCCAGCAGGCCTAGCAAAGCCCACATGCATGCCTGTCCTTGGCATCTCTTCAGCACTGCCCTTACCTGACTTTAAGATAAATATGTAACAGCTGTGGCAGGTTGCAGTCTTACAACCAACTGGAAATGACAGGGATCGATATAAAAGGTGTTGTTTCTTTCTTTTTTTTTTTTTTTTTGCAAAGCATGAAAATTTAGTTGTGAAGTTGACAGTGTTTTTTTTGAACAACCTGAACGTTTGTGTCGTCATTAACGGTTTTTTAATGGTGAAACATGGAGGTTCGGGACATGGACTTGTGACGCTCTGTGTATGGCATATGTTACAGTATAATGGAGTGTACTGTAGCAGTAAGTCAATAAGGCCGCTGTGAAATGAAGATACAGTGCGAGGGCTGGCACGTCCTTCTCTACTGCCTTGTCCATGGTTTTTGTGACCACTTTTTTGTTTTCAACCCCCCTCCCCCAGTCTCTCCAATTGTGTCATCCTGCTGGAATTAGCCGACACACAGTACTCAATGTGCCGGACTTCGTGTCCGAGGAAGCCAGGTCCTTACTGCAGCAGGTAAGCTCACCATCTCTTTGTTTCTTCTAGTCTTTGTCTTTAAAAGGATTTGCTCAAATGTTCACAGTGATCATTGGGTGGTTTTTTTCCAAGTTTGATTGTTCACATCAGGCTAAAGGGATTCCCTTTTACAATTTCTTTCATTCTTTATATTTATTTAAAAATATATCAATTAAAAATTAATGTGGTACTGGACAAAATTAGTGTGTAGCATGTCTAATAACCTGTGTAAAAAGGATGAAAATGTCAACATCAGAAATTTGTCATCACAAACATTTTTAGTTTGTTGGAGGTCCTGGTTGTTTTTCATCTGCAAGTTTCCTTGAACAGGAACTGAAATGTCACTTGTTTCCTTTTTCTTTTCCTCTTTTATAACATTTTATAAAAAGGACACAGCATACCATTGCCACAATTCCAGTGTAAACACCATTTTGTATCTGTGTTGTCAAGTCACACATACCTATTATTGGAACCCTAAAAAAACTACTTGTATACAGCAATTTGATTGGCTGTGACTTAAAAAAAAAAAAAAAAAAAAAAAAAAAAAAAATGAAAGAAAAAGAAAAAGCAAAAACAACATTATGTCAATAATAATATTTTTATTATTATTATTATTATTTAAAGGCTATAA
>JABJVR010000034.1:7537545-7562539 GCA_025773905.1 Chitala chitala
GGAATGTTTCCAACACCTTGTTGAATCTATGCCACGAAGAATTAAAGCAGTTCTGAAGGCAAAAGGGGGTCCAACCCAGTATTAGCAAGCTGTACCTATAAAATGGCCAGTGAGTGTATATTTCTGTATTAAAGATTTGTTACATCCATTAGTGTCCAATAACAATAACTAGCTACATCAGTATAAAGAGTGGGTGAAACCTTAGGGTTGTCACCAGACAGGAAATTGTCCAGTGCATGATAATTGGGGTGGGGCTACAAGGTCAAGACAGGTTTATACTAAGAGTCAGCATAAGTGATAGGAGAATTTTGGGACAACTGGTACACTGTGGAGCAGCATGGGTAAATAGTGGCAGCTGAGGCACATCTTGATGTTGCTATAGACATCACCCCTCCTCCATCTTTTATACTTCTTTTGGTTATACAAAATCAGAAGTAAATTTTCCATGTATTTGTTAAATAAAAAAAATAAAAATAAATAAATAAATATATATATATATATATATATATGTCCATGGTGCTTACAGATATTATACACACATTTCTCTGAATTGAAAAAGAATAAAGGCACCATATATGTGAAATCCATTCTGTCATGGCAAGAGAATACAGTTTCATGTGTGCTGTCATCAAGTTGCTTTGTCTGTAAACACTTGATTCTGCACTTAAAACTGTCCATTTCTGCAAGCAGCTAAATTAAGCCCTGTGCCTATTGAAATGGTTCTCTGCTAATTGCTCAACCCAGAGAGAGCTGTGTATGTAAATATGACCTGCATCACGCTCATCCCCAGGTCCTAATGACTGTCAATTTGAGGCTCCTCTGGTGCCATGTCCTCTGGGAGGCAGTTTACGCTCCAGTCTGGGTTTCTGTGGGGCTGATTAAGCCCTCACTATTCACTTTGTTAATCAACACTTAATTGTCTGTTGCAACCTAATAAACTTTGGCAGTTGTTAAGGCTAAATGGATTATAATCTTTTAGGCATCCTTAATAAGAGTTTATAGAAAAAATTTTCCTTTGTGTTTTTTAAAACTAGTCAGTATCTCATCTACTACTGTAAGGAATTCTGAATCATTCAGTGGATCTTAGGAACATTTGCATTTGCTTTTTGATTCATTATCGTCTAATTTTTGTAAGTGAAAGACTAGTGTTTGGTTTCTTCTTTCAGATGGTTTTTAAGATAATATATCAATATATCAATGAGAAGTAATTGTTCATTTAAACATCTTTCACATGCTGGTCTTTTACAATCCAAGGACGGGTGGTCTTGTGGACAAACCAAAGGGAATTCTCCATATTCAAACTGTGCTTTAAGCTCTAGCCTGTGAGCAGAGCCCCTTCCAAGAGATGGGCTTTATGACCAGTGACATTACTCCCTGCCTCTCTACAGCAGCTAATTTCAAATCCTTCTTGTGCACAGCATCTCAGCTGCCTCATTTCATGACTGTGTGATTGTGCTCGTGGTCAGCAGTTCTTCCTTGAGAGGTCCTCCCTGTCATCATGACCTATGGATGGGACAGAACAGCTTCACCCTCCACCAACAGGACAGTAGCACTGTGAAAGGGCTCATTCTGCTTTGCAGCCTTTTCATCCATCAGAATTTCATCCATCAAAGGAAATGCTCAGCATCCCCTTCAGTCCTTCATTCACAACCTGTTTATTTGGTTCAGGGTCACAGGGAACCTAGAAAAATGTGTACACACAGAGAGTTCATACACACGCACTGTGAACTGCACGGCTTCAGAATGTGCAAAGAAGTTCATGAACGCACAAATAGAACATACAAACTCCACGCACAGAACTGAATGTGGCTCACGACAGCGGTGTTGTGGGACAGCTTAGCTGCAGTGCTGCCCTTCACCCTTTACAGGTTTTGAGTAACAGGATTTGAGTAAAATTGAGTAGTTTTGTGTTATAAGGAAATTTAAACTTGTATAAGAGGTAAAAATAGATCTGATAATTAGCTTGTCAATTGCCACAAAAGTCATGGGTTTTAATGGCATTTAATTGCTCCCTGTTGAGCAGTCACCTTCATACACTTATGTTTTCAGTGTGTTGTTTTACTTTAATAAATGAAAGCATGAGAATGTTATGACTGAACGCTAAATGACAGCAGCTTTTCTGCAGTCTATGATGTTTTCCTGTAGTGAGAAATCCACCTTCTGAAGCACGTGTTTGTCCCCTTCTCATCCTAATAAGCTGCTGGCCGTGGCAGCGATGTCACCAGCGGGGGGGACCATGTTTCTGGCCCCACCTCACCGCCAAGGATCGTGCTTGACTTTGAGCAGCAGTCCTTGGTTCTGACACCGCAGCGTCACGTCTCCTCCTTCTGCTGCGTGGGCGCGTGTGCCTCGGGCTCTGAACGTCTTTCAAGGGCCGTCCCCCGGAAAAGGCTGGATTAACCTGTGTTCTCCGGGGTGCCATGTTTTTTGGCACGAGGGCTCCGCGGCAGCTTGCTGGAGTAAGGTGACATTTCTCAGCACACGAAGCTGTTGGCGGCGATTCCTTGCGGGATCGAAGTTTGTCCGAAAGCAGCTCCTTTTGGTTTTGCTTGGAGTGAAGCAGATGCTAACAGGGTTGGCTGCCGTCACGGGCACCGGCCTCGTGCCCACACCCGTTTCTGCTCTGCGTCGCCGAGGTGTCCCTGATCATGGGCTGGCCTGCGTTTCCCCAGCGTTGACCTCACCTAAACAAGACGGCCTGACAGGGACCAGTAACTCTTAACGGTGGCTGACATTGAGCAGGTTAATGACTGGTTCCATTGTTTGTGCTGCTTGCGCTGCGATGCTAACTGGGGCGCAGAGGCCCTGATGAGTTTTTCAGAGACTCTTGCCTAAAGAGAAAGGGGACCTGCGTCTGGTCACTCAGGCAACGCTCAAGGTGAAGGGAAAACAACAAGGAGTTGGCAAGGCATGTTTTCATTGTACAAATTGCCAGTGCGTTGCTGTTGTTATGCAAGGGGCATAAATATGTATTAAGGCAAGGCAACATGGGCTCTAATTTTCTATTTGTGAGTAATAAGATTGATGTGTGCAGCAGTTTCTTTACATATGGATAATGATCACTCAAATACCATGGGCAGCTACAAATCATTTTAAGTCTAATTTTCATGATTTAATACATAATTTTAAAAGGACCTCGCTTCTATGAATCGCAAGAGTAATTAATGTTTTGCTGAGGGTTAAAATGCCTTTTAGGTGGCACAGTGGCATGGTGGTTAGCACCATCACCTCCAGACCTGGGGCTCAGTTCCCGCCTTGGGTCTGTGTGCATGGAGTTTGCATGTTCTCCCTGTGCTTGGTGGGTTTTCTCCAGGTTCTTGGGTTTCCTCCCACAGTCCAAAAACATGCAGGTTAGGTTAATTGGTGTGTCTAAATTGCCTGTTGTGTGTGTGCCCTGCAGTGGGTTGGTGCCCTGCCCTGGGTGTTCTGTGCCCTATGTCTTTTGGGAGGGGCTCCAGGCTTCCCCGCAACCCTTAACAGGATACAGTGGTATAGAAGATGACTGACTAAAAGGCCTTTTATTATAAGGAGGTGAAACCCCCCTTGTGGACTGCTGCATGACGCATGAAATCTAAGCTAAGAAAGACTCTCCACTGGAAGATCTTTCATAGCCACACATGGCCTACGCTGAGCAACTTTGGAAACCCTGAAAAAGATAGACATGCAAGCTTTAAAAGTTCACGTCAAATAACTACCACAGCAAAAGAAAATTCTACTACCTTCCTTCTCTGTGTTACATAATGCTAAATGTAACATTGTCATTGTGCTGTAATTATGATTTATAAAAATATTTATATTACAATTGTAATTTTGTTCTTTTTCATTTACCACATTGTTATTCAGTATAAGCTGTTACTCAAAAGCGTGCAGTAGGATGGCTTTGTGACCATTAGAGTACCATATTCTTTTGGCTATGTTTTAAATCGGTCTTGTGGATGAGCACAAGTACGCAGGAAGCACATGCGCATGGCGTGCCACATAGCCTGTGGGCGGAGCCACCCTGTCCTCATCTTACTACTGTTTTGTACTCCTGGTGGCTTGACAGATTCTAATAATCCCCACATGTCAGAGTGTGAGTGTCTCTCAGCCGATGGGGGGCCCATTCGTGTCGATGCCGAGCACCCCCCCCACCCCGACCGGTGGAAGCTTCCAGAAATGGATCTAGGGCGGATAAACCGGATCTGTTTGACTGCAATCCTATTTGGGGACTGTCCAGAGTATGGGAATGGTGTTCTTGAACAAAATCAGCAAGGAGTGTGTGCGCGTGTGCGTGTTTGTGGGAGGCGCGTGTCACGTGCACATGTGAATGCATGCTGGATATGTGCCTCTCTGTCCACAGTTGTGTTTTGTGTGTGTGTGCGTGAGTAAGACAAAGGGCAACAACAGTGCAGCCGAGCAGCAGCCTGGAATCAGTCGTCCAAACCCAACACACTAAACCCTTCAGCTCATCCAAAGATGATAAAAGGATGCGGTGATCCCCTATAGTGTGTGTGTAAGAGAGGGAGAGGGAGAGACAGTGTGTGTGTGTGTGTGTGTGTGTGTGTGTGTGTGTATGCACAGGTTTGGTTGTCTTGCTATGATAAGAGTTTATAACATAAATAACAAATTATGCACATAATGACCAAAGAGAATGGTTGTAATGAGCTGACTGTACAAAATGAGAAAAATAATTAATTAATGTATATTTCATAGTTACATAAACATGTCATATGAACACTGACAAAGAGCAACTTTTAGTAAAGGCACCGTACAAACAGATTCCTAGTTTATAAAATAACCCTAGATAAACTAACTACATGAAACAAAATTAATTGTAACAATATTAATTGTATTAGAGCATATACGAACAGGGCTGACAGGGATTGTGAGCTATCGTTTGTGGAAAAAAACACTAACTTATCAATTAATTTTACCTTACCAGCGTCACCACCACTAACACTTACCTAATGTCTAACAGCACTAACTGGTGGCTTTCGGATGCTCTTTAAACTTTTTTCTAGAACTTTCTCCTTTATTTCAGCCACATTGGTGGATTTTTTCCCAGAATGCCTCTGCCAGTTTGCAGTGCACATCATCTTTCCCCATTATTGACTGCAATTTACTACTTATTGTCCCCGTTAACAGGACCCAGTAAGTCACTAATGGTGGTGCATCAACCCCTTCGTATGCCATCACAGTAGTCTGTCCTTCAAAAAAAAAAGGCACCAAATTGCGTTAAAACACAGATTAGCGGCAGGCCAAACCACCTTTTTGCTCATCATTTTGTTTCTGGATGTTCCTTGCACGGATGACCTCAATTTGCCTGAGTGGGCACCCTTTCTCCACAGTACCTTGTGTTTTTTGGGATACCTGCTGCCCCCCCTTTCCCCCATCACACAGTCATGTCATGGAACTATCCAGAGAACACGTCTACAGCACGATAATGTTCAATTTTGACACACTTCACATCCATTAATGCCAATTACTTTACCTGACTTCGCATTAGCGCTAACACAGCGATCTCATGGAACAGTGTAATGAAAACGATAGTGCAGTTGGGGAATGAAACAAATCTATTTTTGGAACTCCTTGCAAAGCTGTAACGTAATGTATTTTGTTCTGCTTCATTTGTCTCAGGTGTGTGAAGACATACTAGTAAAATAAAAAAAAAAAATGAAGGAGGTCATTGTTCCTGCTACGTACAGTTTATGTGTATTTGAAGAGCTGACTGCAGCTATTATGTGTGATGAGGACTATAAGAAACCTCCAGGACATTTGCACACGTAAAGTGTCCAGAATGAGTCAGATGTGGCACAGGTGGTGTCTGCTTCCTGACACCAGGCCAGCTCTGATGTGAGAGCCGGCTATGTTGACATTACAGTAATGTTGCTGCACAGTTACCTATCTTTACTGTGCAGTGTTATGTTAAGCAGTCATATCTGATTTGCAAGTGCTGCAGTGCTTGAGTGGTTACTCAGGCCGGGAAAAGAGACAAAGGGAAATGGAGAAAAGACTGTCTGAGGGGCAGATGTTGCACCCTCACACCTGGGGGGCACATCATTCTGCCCATTTCCTTTTAGGGGAGGCTCTGTGGTAGGGCTGGGAGCGGCTGTGCAGCTGGTCTGAAGAGCTTCCTGAAGTGTTGGTCACACATGTGCTTGTTGATTCCAACTTCTGTCTTTGGAACTGATCACACAGCGGTGCTTCGGCTTGTCTACAGGAATGCTGGGATATGGCAAAGACTCAATGACTCTTCACGCGCAAAGCTCGTTTGCATTCAGGACACGTTCCTAAAAAGTAGAACTTGTGACCGTGCAGTGATACACTGCCTGTCCAAAATTAGAGTTGCACACTAATATTTTGTTAGACCTCTTTACGCTTTGATTATGGCACACATTCGTTATGGCATTGTTTTAACAAGCTTATGTAACGTCTCTGCATTTATTTTCATCCACATTTGCATCCATTTTTCATCAAGATTTTGTAGTGACGACAAGAGAGTCAGATCACTTTATAAAGTTTCCTCCAGCACGTCCTAAAGACTTCCAAAGAGGTTAAGGGCAGGACTCATTTGTGGCCAGTTCATTTGTGTAAGTGATTCCTCATGCTTCTTGAACCCCTGTTTTACAATTTTAGCTCAATGAATCTTGGCATTTTCAGCCTGAAATATACCCTGTGTAATCAGGGAAGAAAAAATCCACTGATGTGAGAACCTAGCCATTCAGTAGCTTCAGATACTCAGCTGACTTCATTTTATTGCCGCATAACATTGCTGAACTTAGACCAGAAAAGTTGAAGCCATACCAGCTAATAACACTGCCCCCAGAGGCATACCATGACTTTTTCTGGCTATACAGTGCACATACATGACAGAAGAATGCAACATGTCCAAATATTCAGAGTGCATTATGTCTCTTTTTAGCTGTTTAAGTATTCTTAATTAGGGATTCATCTTAAGTATTCTGAACTCTTCTGCACACCTAAAATTATAGTACAGCATTTATGAGAAAAAGTGTCACTACAAAATTTACCACAATGTTTCAAACATACTAGTTCACTTTTACAGATCTTACACTGTTATGTAGCTTAAACAGGAAGTGTTTTATGAAGGTACACCATCTCACATGCATGAGCGCAGCACTCAAAATTGCAGTCCAGCATTCAGACATTGCCTTTTTGCTCTGCGAACTGCATGGCCTGGGTAAGTGCGGCACTCAAGAAAAGAAAAGCGAAGAAATGAAAAGAATCCGTTGCAAAAGAATTGGTGAAATTTCACCCACTGCATTTATCGCATTTGTAATTAGCACGGACCAGGAGCTCTGTGGCCTTGTTAGTACCCTGCCGAGCTTCTAGTAATTAATTTCCGCTCGTGGTGTATGGGTTCTGACCAGCCGACACGTGTCAGAGCAGCGATACAGAGGTCCCACTGAGCGCCAGGCGTACAGGCGCCTCCTCCACAGCGAGAATCTCAGATTGTCCCCAATCTGTTTTTCCACCGCTGCCAACTTCACGGCTGTCGCCAAGGAGCCACGGAGATGGGTCCGAGGGCTGCTAGAGCACCGGCTCTTAAAACACAGGTAACGCTGTCGGGACCCGGATTCGAAAACAGGTGTGTTGTGTGTTTTAGCCCGGCAGGTGCATGCACCAGAAAGTGATCCACAGTTAAATCTGATGGCGTCACAGATGACAGGCTGCAAAGAGCTGATGCGACCACTGTGTGTTAGAGAGCACCTCTACAATATGGAAGGACCTGTTTTTTACTGTTTTCTACATAATACATGTTGCATTTTAAATGTTGAAATTACTGGATGCATCACTCAATCCCTTTGCAAAATATGTGCTTGATAAATTTTGTGTACTGAGTAGAATTTGGCGCAAAACATTATCTTGATTCAGATTTCAAAATTTCACTCAGCATCAATCAGGCACATTTATGCAGCCATGTGCTATTTCCACTTTATTTGTTGATACTAAATTTAATGGCCATCTTTGCTGTTTGGAATTATTTGGTTAATAGTTTCTGTCACATGCTAATGCGAAATAAAGTTGATTTTGTCATCACCAAAACAATTAAAATAACACCAGCCAATGTTCAGTAAGGATTTATGACCACATTTCTTCCCCCTTTACAGTTTTTTTTTCCCACATGGGATATAGCCACCCCCTCCTAGCTTCCCACATGTCCATCCCGTGCTTTCATTGTTCCACTCAGGGATCCATCTCAGTCATTTATGCATCTTACTCATTTAATTCTCCCAGATCTCTGTGGTTGCAGAAAAAGCCAAACCTGGTCAGTAGAGAAAACTGTGTACAATAGTTTAATACCCGACGTGTCCTGCAGGTACCTTTCCATGACTGCTGTGTCTAATGTGTACCTAAGCGATAGCATCATTTACAAACCTATTCCCACAGGCTTACTGATTCTTTTGCTCTGTCATTTTTACTTACACCATTGTCACAGATGCTTAAAAGTTCTATGTGCTGTTCACAACGTTTGGAGAGTGCACAGCTCTGGGGTGCCACACAGGGTCCTCTGTGTTTTTTGTTCATGTTCAGTGTTGTTTATATGTACACAGAATGCATGCTGCCATTTACCCTTATGCAGACTGCCATTTACCCTTGCTTATGAAAAGAGCATTTTTTACAACAGACGCCCAAATGAGAAAATCTGTTCAACCTTGTGGACGCATTAAAAATTTTACTCGGTTTTAAATAGCTAATGTTTTTTTTTTTTTTGCAAGTAAAACAGGAATTTGTACTTTATGAGGAATAATGTCTGGGGCATTGTATTCACAACAACATGCTTGATGGTGTCACACACTCTCCAGAGTGGTACAGTTTCAGTATGTTGTCTTCATTAGAGCCTTTGTTGGGTGTAAAATTCTGGTCCAACTGGATCTTTCACAGGCAGTATTTTTTTTGGTGGGGATGCATACAGGATTCAGTCCTAAAACCCAGCATCTGCACTCACAACCGGCGAGGTTAATAAAAATCCTTTCTGGGACTTATTTCGAGCAAACCTTGCAACCTTTTGTCTTGCGCCATTACAATCTACTTAGGGTGGCCATCGAAGGCAGATGCCTGAGCGCTGGCCCCAGACCAGGCGGCCAGAAAACTGGAGCTCATGCTAATCTCTAATCTGGAGATTTATTCTTCCATATCTGTAAATGGACCAATCTGTGAGTATTTCTAAACATACTTATCCAAAATATGTTATTAAGGCTTGAAGAAGGCAGAAATTGCAGATGGCCACATAATACACAATCACTGAGACAAGGCGAGTGATTTTTTAGCATGCTGCTGTTGCCTGCTGGAAGTTTACCTCTGAGAAGTGTCAACCGCAACACACTGCCAACCTCGTCTGGATCTGATGAGTGAAAAAAGAAAAAAACAGGAATAATAATAATAATAATAATAATAATAATAATAATAAGCATTAATTGAGGCAGATAGGATAGATTGAGTCTATCTATGTGTTTATCAACAAGAGGAAATAAAGACTGTTCTAAAATTGTTCTAAGAATGACCGTCAGGCACAATCAAATTTGTCTCCAATTAAAAAAGACATAAAAATTCAGCGGCAACAAATAACACTTCCTTGTAGAATCAATAAGCGTTTTCCTTTTCATCAGTTCTGAACAAGATGGCCCTAAATCTTTCATGATGAAGACATAATGTGTCATAATAAATAGGGGAACAAACAAAAGAACAACTCATCAACATGCAAATTTATGCAACTCCAGTGTTTTGGATGAGGCGGATTTCTACCTCTTTTTTTCGCTCGATTCATCTTCATTGCTAATCATTTGAGGGCTGCCAAATGTTCGCTGACACTAATGTATTACAGGTCAAGAGAGGCAGGTCCTCACCTATTACCCCCAAAACAATGTGCTTCCATCTTTTCCCCACTTCAGCCTTTACAGCAATTACTGCCAGATGCAATCACAAGCCTTGAATAGGAGCAACTGGGGCTTGTTTGTGGCTTGGATTCATTAAAAAAGGAGGGCAAAGAAAGGAATAAATTACTTAATTGCAAAAAAAAAAAAAACTGCCAGAAGATGGGCAGTTTGTGGCCCAGGGAGGCTGAATACTCCAGGAATGGAGGATTGTGGGATTGCTAAAGTGTGGCCATATAACCTGGGTGTTCTCCAAAACAGATGGCCTGAGATACCATCAGCTCTTGCCTTTGTCGGCCCATTCTGCTCTTTTGTTCATCTTTGTCTTTGATGAAAAGTTCACTCAGGAGACTCCAGAAAGGCTTTGTGCCGCTCCAGGGTGGCGATCGTCATATTTCTGTCCCCTTCCTTGTCACCAAAGTGGTCCCTCGGTCTCTTCCCCATGGAGAAACCGTTTCCGGCACGGGGCAAAGGGGAGTAGAGGGAGCTGCCGTCCGTGAGCGCTGCCAGCCGCGTGCCTATTGCACGCACGTTCGTCCCAGCGCTGAAGAGGCGGTTCACTTTTGGCTACGCCCGACCTGCAGAGGACCAGTGCAGGTTTGCCACCACTTCTGATGCAAAGGCTTCATTGCTCTTTAATAATATAAAAAGAAGTACATTGATAATCATGTGAAATGCAAAAATGTTTCTTACAGTAAAGGTTAACAAAATATTATTTACAATAAATATTACATGTAACAAGGTTGTAACTTTTTTCAGCCCTGTATACGCGCTAAATCCCAGCCAGCCTTAATTCTTCAGGAGTGTCTCTTAGGATTTCCTAAAATGTTAATTTCTGTGTTTATTCAACCAGTCTGCAAATACACTGTTAAAGAAGTTACTGAAAAGCTTAGAAAAACTTTAAAATATGTTTAGTCTCTTTGATCACCTGCATATATTGAAAGAACGTCATTTTTATAAATCCAGGGGTAAACAAAACCCTTTTTTCCAAGGTCGCTTCAACACTGGCAGCCTGTGAGAGCTTGAGAAACAGTGATAAAGCAGTGTTTTCCATAAAAGAAGACAAATGATATTTACGGGACATACACATGCAACTGGAGGCTCATCACCTTGAACAAAAGGGATGTTCTTGTGATCTGATTGCGGGCGGCCCTTTTTATCCCTGCTCTGTTCACTTGTTCCATATTCGTCTGTAAACACTGGAGGGCACTCAGATGAGATAATCGACAGAGAGGAAGAAAGGCATGGAGTCCTGAGAGGCTTTTCATCTACAGCAAGCAAAGGGGGATGGGACAATGATGCGGCAACGCCTTCATGGAGAGCGATCGTGAGGAGGGGGAGTGCACCATGAGGGTGTCCCCACAGCGCTAATCACATGTCTTTATAAATATGTCTGTAGTTTCCTTCAAGTATCTGGGTTCTGCATGGCCACTGCCATTTTCCTTTGGTTGGTCATTCTGGCCTTACCTTTAGGACCTGAAACACATTATGCTTGGTGCAGGACTGCTGTGGCTGAAGAAGAGCAAAGACTGAAGGTAGTGAGAAGGCACTGAGAGAAACAAACGAAAACTTATCAGTCTCCTAGCCTAATGTCCTTAAGGACTATGTGAATGTGTGGAAATAAGTTATTCAAAAATTTGCAAAAGAAATTTTTGTTGTGCATACTGTATAATGCTATATATAAAATATGCAAAAAGAAAAACGGGATACACTACAAGAAAAACGCTAAATGAATTATGTGTCCTAAAGCATTCATAAAATGATTTGATAATAAAATGTGACGGCTACTAAACTCATTATAGCACACAAACAAAATCATTAAGAGAGGAAACATAGCAAATTCAATAAGTGAATGATTATGTACAATTGGCCTTCTCTATCTGTGGGATTCAACCAACCGTGAATCGAAAATATTCAATAAAAAATTAATTCCTGAATTTCCAAAAAGCAAAATTGTAATTTGCTGCTATACGAGCATTATAAGATAATTAGATACAAAAGGTATAGATGTAATACATAATGATAATGGGAACCTGAGGTGACTTCTGCGTTATACAATAAGTCTCATGTCGTGCTTTGGTAAATTGGTGACCAGGTACACAGTTTTGGAAACAGCAGATTTTCTATCATATTCCTTTACAGCTGGTAAAAGTAGTCATTCCTCTGATGACTGCTGAATGGATGCTAAAATTATTTTAATATGTGTTACATAGAGTCTATTTAAATTAAGTGAAGGATTTTAATTGGGAAGAACCATTCCCTTCCCAGAATGCTCTGCAGCCAAAGTTCATGAAAGATCAGATGGGTGTGTTCATTTATCTTTTTTGTACTTGTGGGATGAGGCTTTGGGGGTGACTGCAGTCTGTGCCTCCCCCAAGAAAAAAGAAGATGTGTCATTTATGGACCTTATTAAATGAATGCACTTACCTCAGTCTGTTGGGGGGTGGGAGGCAGGATAGTTTAGCTTCTCCGTATCCTTTATGTGAAGTTAGCTCCACGTAATTATGCTTTTTTTCTCTGAGTAACAGCTACCAGTGCTCCTGTTTCCCAAAGTAATTTGTAGGTAGGGGGAAATGGAACAGAGCAGTATTGACAAAGGGGATGTGTGTCAGCCTCAGCGCTGCAAGGGAAGGTAGGTTTTTCAACACACAGGTCAGTAAGATAGGCCGGCTGGTGTGGACAGCTGCTGATCAGGGTCTCTCTCTCCAGAGCTGTCAGGGCGGCGTATCCCAGCTTAGCCGTGTGTGTGTATCAAAGCCCATTGCATCTCTAACAGTTTCCTGAATGAGCAAAAACACAACAGCAAAGAACAGGGAACATAAATGTTATACAAACTCAATACTTTACACACTTTTTATTAGTAGAAAGTTTTGTCACTCAGGTAATAAACAGGGATGTTTCATGTATTGTAACAGAAAAAAGAGTGCAAAGAATCCACTTGCAGTGCTAACTGGTTCATAACAAGACCAATCAAATCCAATTATTGTAATCCAAAAATTATGGTGGTCAAATAGGAGAAAAGGTTTATGTCCAGGAGGGTCTGTGCTTGACAAAGACAACACTGGGAAGAGGGGATGGGTGGCTGAGAAAAAGGAGGTCAGGGCTGGTGCCGGTGCTGTACACGCACAGAGGGATGAAAAATCTGCTTTGCTGCAGTCATTAACATGGCCAGAAATTGACACTAACACAGTGTTGGCAAGAGTGTCTTACAGCCTTTGAAATTGAAAGCAGGTGAACAAGATACGTTTGTTAGTTTTTGTGGGAAAAGATGGGGACTGGTAGCTTGGGGTCTGGGATATGTCACAATAAGGGACACAATGTATTTTGTCTTTGTCCAGACATGTACATTATATCTTAAGGTGTTCTGTGCAGATTTTGCTGTTTCAAATTAAAAGTCATGGTAATGGCTTTTCAGCTGCCAGTGAAGTAAGACCACTTCAGAAGAAACCCTCCGTCATCCAGAGAACAGTTCTGTTAGTTCCCTGAGTGAGTTACTCAGGCTTCTTACTTAGATGCCTAAACCTCTGGTGATTTTGTGCAGGCTGTGGCTGTGCAGATTTGAATCCCTGAAGAGCTGCCAATGTTACAAGTGAACAACGTTGCAAGTGTTTGCTTATGCAGACAGAGGTTTTATGAAAATGCACCAGCTCTTTGGTTATGATCAATAATCATTGTGACCTTTGTTATAATTTCCCCTTAACACATTTCTAGCCAGTTGGATGCTGTAATAATAAAAAAATTCTGGTTTGTATACTTTTAATGTCTTGTATCTCAGATGCAACTGTCCAAAGGGATGCATTTGACCTTTTATTGCTTTTTTATCGTTCATGAATCAAGTCACCTCAAAACAATAATAAATATTTATTTAACACTGAGTTTTTTTTTTCTTCTCAGATTTTGCGCACCTACACGCATCCACCAATAGTAAAGCATACGGAACTGTTACCACCCACTTGGAAACCTGTCAGAATCTCAACTCCTGACACATTTCTACCAAACATATTACAAATAAAGCAGCAAAACCGACTATAGCAAAAAAATATAAGACCGAACCGCGGACTGAACATACCAAACAGCACGTAGAATACTGAATTAAAAGCCAGAAAAGCTATAATCTTAATAACCCGCATAAAGAAATTTAGGGAAAAATTGGAACACAGTATTACGTATTAGTACTCATTACGCGCATGGTTGTGACTTCTTTGAGAAAGCCTTTAATTAAATTTATTACTTCTTTCCCTTCAAGTATGGAGACGTAGAAAGAATGACGTCGAAAGCGGTCGTCTCTTGTAAAGGACGCTCAGCATGTTCGGCCAATTAAACTGCATTTCTTAGACATTGGAAAGTCCGTGTAAGAGCCATTTTATTAATGCCTCTTTCCTAAGAACAGCATGTGCTTTTTATATACTTCGTTTTAGTTTTAATTCTGCATCTGCATTCTGCATTAAAGACGATATTGTAGTTTAACCATGCTTTCTTTCATAGAAAAATAACTTTATAATTTATTTTCCATTTATATTATCAACACAAGTTTCATTCTGTTCAACAATGACCGCTAACCTGATCGTAACAGCAGGATTTTATATTTTATGTAAATAGGTGAATAATGGAAGGAGATTAAACATAACACGAATTAATATGTTTTGTTTTGGGACTGAAAAACCATTTAGGAATTACTATGGAAGGTTTACTTTTATCTGACTGGCGGCGGCAGGGGAGGTAGCTGCCCCCCCCAATTTTGATGGTGTGGGGGCACTGCCCCCTCCCACCAAAAGTATTGATGATAATTAAAATAGTTGGTAATGGTTAAATAAAGCTGACCTAATATTGATTTAAAAATAATGACAGGCACTACTATTTTGGTTCATTGAAATGAATGTTTCTTGGCCCTCCACTTCCTACGTTATTTGTCCCATCTTCAAACAGCTGTCGCCGCCCCTGTATCTTAAGATCGTGGATGTTTACTTTCCACGTACCCATAAATTCAGTCCCTGTGTTTTCAAAATCGTAATGGGCATGCGCAGTTCCACTGGTGGCGTGTGAGTTTTGCTCAGTTGTGTACTATTGTAGGACGTTTTGGAAAAGCGTCGGTGATGGGGGTCAAAATTACTAAATGTACTGAACTAGGCATGATGTAAAACATGACATCAAACTGGCAAAATGTTATTTCACGAGCATGAACTTCAGAGAAGCTACATTTTTTGTCGCATAATTATTATATTTACAGACAGCTTTGGGTTAGAACAAGTAGAATACTGCATTGGGTTCAACGCTGGTTTTTCATTATTTTGATATTAATATGCAAAGTGTAATTTGCTCCCGGGGTTTCCCTACTTTCACTAGAAATATGGACATTTGTGATACTCTTTGTAGTGTGACACTGAAATATTTGGTAGTTATTCAGCTCCACCACAGCCACAAAATCTAGCATGTTATTAACATGCACCTGATTAAAAAAGATCGTTCAAAATCCTGTAATTTTTAACTACTCAAACCATTTAAAATTATAGTGGATTCTAGCATATTTGCATGTTGTGTTATATTACATTTATCACTGATTGTCTACAACAAAAGAATAGTCTATAGTCTAATAATTACCCATCACAAGGTTTTTTTGTATTGATGAAGCTGTTTGGATGAAACATCTACATGTGAAAAGAAGGTAAAAACACCGGTTTAACAATAGCTTTGTTCTTTTCAAGCCACAATGACGTTTGCGACAGCACCTTTATGTTTTATAATGAGGACTTGTAAGGAACGAAGGAATTACCGGTCTTTTGTCAAATGAAGCAATTGTGTGCATTACTTGGCACGTGGCGGCCGTGCTGGTTAAAGACGCGAATTTCAAGGAGGGACTATGTCAGGTGGACTGACTAGGATTTTTCGTTTTCAGACAAACCGGTACAACCTGCATCCACTTGTTTAGTCGCGCCAGTCCGCTTCTCGTGACGTTGTTGTACTCTGAGTAGGTACAGTACTTGAGCTGTTTTGGTAAACCCTGCGCCCTATGTGCTCTGGGATGGGCTCCAGGCTTCCCCGCGACCCTTAACTGGATGAAGCGGTATAGAGATGACTGGCTTTGCTGTTCCAATGGCCAAACGTTAAGATCGTAACAAACGTCACCTATATTAAAAGCATCCGTAAGGGAAGCAAACTGTGATGTAACGAATATGTTAGTTTATCAAAACGTTTTTTGGGTATATGAACTTTAATGATCACAACGTGATAGGATAAGATGTAATATATAATGAAAAATACATCAAAAGCTACAAAATGGGCAGTGCTGTTATAGGCTGTGATGAGATACAGACAGACTTCCCCGAGAATAGATTACTCGTCAGCAGTGGAGCATGCAGCAAGTGAAGTGGCCAGAATTTTTCTGTAATTTGTATCCTTATGTTTATTTGCGGGACCAATACTTAAACGATTCTGAATTTGTAACATCAAGGAAATATACTTGACATCTGCTGTAAGGCATAAGGTATTTTTTAATCCGAAGCAGTATTTGTGTCTTGGGCTAAGTGAAACAAATTCAACTTCTTTTGACCAGATGTAATTTTATTTTTCCCCTGCTTGATAATGATTTTGGATGTTGGCTGTATCTGTCTGGCCAGTTTTGACAATTTATGGATTTCAAACAGATTAAAAATGTTCTTTGCAACTAAATCTTTCCTGTGTAATGGATGTGAACGTTTTGCCGGACGAATCCCCTGCTAGTCAGGACAAGAATATGGTTAGTCCCCAAGCAGGATGCTCAGGTCTTTGGCTCAGCTGGCTAATTGTTTTGTGTCGTAACTCTGTGTGGGCTACAAGGTCGCGTGTTTGAGCCCCGGTTGCCCCTGTGACACCTGAACACCTACGGTAATATTAAATGGTACAAATTAGAAACATTTATGTTAGAAACATTTTCACCATGATGAATATCAAATACGTATGGATTAAAAGATGAGGAAATTAGACGAATTTATCAAGTGTGTCCTGATATTTTCTTCATCAAGTAACCTAACAAAATTATGACATTGTCTGTGATCCATTGTGGCGCAAATAAGGGACTATTTAATTGCCGTCCTACAATAAGTTGGTTTGCAAAATTAACATGTGGTGATAATGTTTGAATACATCAGTAAATTGGCTCGCATTCCACATGGTTACATTAGTATAGTACTTGCAGTGACCACAAGCTTTCCATCTGCCAGATTATGAACTTTTGCTTGTTATTGTGCAAATCAGCAATGTCTCACACTGTAATGACCTTCACAATGCAGGCACATCATGTAGCTGTCCCAATTAAACAGCATGATGTCCCAAATAAGCAAAATAAGTTATGGTTGTTTTTTCGGTTTGTTTCTGTTCTTTAAGATTCGTCCCAAGTGAGTGAATGCTCCAGTAAACCAATAGCCCAGTTTATAGCATTGTGTGAGCAAGATTATACATTGATGTAAAATGATCAGCACTTTACGTGCCATGCAGTTATGTTTAGTAAAGTTTTAAACAAGATGTGGATGGGGTAGACCATCCTTTGTGATGATTGATTAAATGCTATGAGACCTCACAGATGTTCTTGTCTCAAAAATCTCCATATTTTGCATCCTAACTTTCGTGCATGGTGCAGTAATTGTAAATAATGCACATTAAAGGGTGTGCATCACAAATCCTTAATGCTTGGTAATGAGATCCAGCGTTTCCTACAGAAGGCCTCCCCCTCCCATTTGAGTGTATCTGTAGTGTCAGACAGGTATCATTCATGGCTTGTCCCTGATTGTGAAACGTGAACAATGCCGCTGACCATGCGCTCAGATCCTCTCCACTTAATGGTCGACAAGGACCATTCTCTGTGCCGCGGATCCGCGTCTCGCACAATGGAAACCACTTCATTTGCACATTGTTGCTGAAGTACTGACATTTTTCAGTGCAGTTAGATTGCAAACAAGGAGAGAAGACTTGCTTGTGTTTCTGTAGGTTGAAGCGTATAAGTGATTATGTTGCTGTTTAGGGAGATGGACTTCTCATTCCTGTGATTTTATAACGGAACAATCTGATGTTTCTTCCAGTACATAGGAAGGACAACAAGTACCCATATGAAAGCAGCTGAGATATATCTCACTTCCAAATGTTTGGTTTTCATAAATAAAATACTTTCCATGATCTTCACCATGATTTTCATATAAATATAAAGCACTGAAAGGCAGTTTATGTGGTTCTTAAGTGTTGCAGGGCCACTTTGGCACGGCACGGGACAGGTCAGATAAAATGAAAACGTAGCGGGAAGAGCACAGCAGAGGTAAAGCATGGCAGTGGAGAAGCAGCATGCCTGGGTCCTCAGTTAAGGACAACGTGGGGATATGCACATGGATTACTCATTCTTTTCATCCACTCATAACACAAACAGGACGTGCTGTGTATATTTTTGTGTGACTTGTGTAATTATCTGTTGTTTTTTTTCTTGTGAGTGTGTATGAGCATGTGTCCCTGTATGCGTCTGTGTGTATATTTGTATCAAAGTGTGTGTGAGCATGTTTGTGTGTGTTTGCTTGTGTGTGAGCATGCACACGCGTGTGTGAGCATATCTGTGAGTATGTTTGTGTAATTTTGTGTTTCCTTGTGTATGTGTGAGTCAGCAAGTGTGTATGTGTGCATGTTTGTGTGTGTATATGTGTTTGTGTAAGAGCATGTGTGTGTGTGTGTGAGTATCTGTGTGTGTGAGAGCAAGTTTGTGTGTGTGTGTGTGTGTGTGTGTGTATTTACATTTACACTTTATTTATTTAGTAGACGCCTTTGTCCAAAGCGACTTACAAGGATAATAGTACGCGTGCATGTCACAAACGGGGTCAAACAGTATTAGAGAATCTACTAACAATAAATGCTGTTCTATCATCACAGTGCACCCGATTAAGTCTGGCAATTGTCACACGTCATTCAAGGAAAGCATAAGCAACAGAAACTGAATCATCTAGACAAACATTTTCAAGCAAGCAGCCAACTCCATTGCTACAAGTAAAAGAATAAAATCATGGAAAGATTCATGTTTTAAGTCCTAAAGTGCTCCCTGAACAGATGTGTTTTCAGTTGCTTGCGGAATGTGGATAGCGACGATGAAGTCCTCGAAGCAAGCAGAAGTTTGTTCCACCATGTAGGCGCCAGAGAGAAGAAGAGCCTAGGTTTACCAGTTTTTAGGATTGGTGAAACCAGTCTCTTCCCATTGGCAGACTGCAGAGAACAGGAGGGGACGTAGTTCTTGATTTGGGACCGTAGGTAGACTGCAGCAGTCCCGTTGATGGCCTTGTACAGTAGGTCAGCATCAGGCTCTTTTATTTGATGCGTGCCTGGACCGGAAGCCAATGTAGTGAGACAAGTAGGGGAGTGACGTGTGTCTGTTTAGACACATTTGTGTGTGTAAGTGTGTTTTTGTGTGAGTGTGTGTGTGTATATTTGAGCATGTGTGTTTGTATGTAAGCGTGTATGAGTGTGTGTGTGTGTCAGCATGTTTGTGTGTGTATGTGTGTATGTGTGTGTGAGGGCATGTTTGTGTGTATGTGTTTGTGATCATATTTGTGTGTGAGCATGTGTGTGTGTTTGCCTGTGTGTGTGAGCATATCTGTGTGTATGTGTGTACGATTGTGTTGGTGTGTGAGTGTGTATGAGTGTGTGTGTCAGCATGTTTGTGTGTGTTTATGTGTGTGTGAGTGTGTGTGTGTGTGTATGTGTGAGCGTGTGTGTTTGTGTGCATATGAGACATGGAGAGGGCTGCGCTGTTGTTTGCTCTCTTTGTCATTTTCAACACCTCTCTGTGTGATAATAGAGGAAATCAAATGACTGTCAGAAAATAAAACAGCAGCCACCCAACAACAAAAGCACAGTAATCATCGCTCAGGTCTTAATTAGCTCTCATGCATTTTCAAACAACTCATATTGTGGGTTTAGGCTTTAATCATGGGCTGTATCCCTTAATTCTGTAGCATTTATCTGTTTGTACATTGCATGTGTCTGAAGGCCAAGACTTCACACTTCTTAACCAGGAGAAAAGCAAGAGCAAACGGATCCGTAACTCGGCACTCGTTTGAGGAGCCTGTGCCTGACGAGCGACATTTTGTCTCACACATTAACTGCTTACAAAGAAAGGGAGCTAATGTATCATTTAATTGGGCAAGCCGCAGCATCTGATTTCTCTCAATCAGACTATTACCCTGGTAATTACCCATCTGTCTCGGGTGGAAAATGGCAAGGCGAACACTCAGATAATGACGTCCTCAAGGGCTCTTGATGCTACAAGATGAACGCAGTGTTGTAGATTCAATTTTGGATTATTCCAGTGTTGAGGTGAACATAATGTAGAGGCTGCCAGCTTACCAAAGTGGCTTTGCTTAATTATTTATGCCAACACAGGGTCCTCTTCTGTGTTTCAACACCACAGCCGTGAATAGAAGAGACCCAAAAAATTTAATAAAATAAATACACACAAACTGGGTTGGGACTTTCTTGCATGGAAGCCAGTTAGCAAAATGTAGCTTTTATTTGTTACATTTCATGACATGTTTAGCAAACTATTTACAGTTTCTCAGTTAATTGTACTTAAATGTCATGAAATTAGGTATTTAGTAAAACAAATTAAATTTGTAATAGCAAGTCATAACTGCTGACTGAATACCATGGATTTCCAGTGATTTTTATTATATGCTCATACAGGAAATCCACTGTTTCCCATGTAAGGTTCATATGTTTGGCTGTCAAATAAGGCACATTAAAATGTAAGATAAATTGTATCCTAAATACAGTTCTCTACATTTTATTAATGCAGTAAGTTTGCTATTTCCCAGACATGACATTTGATGTTCTGTTGTTACTTACTATTGTCTTACATCCAAAAATGTAACTAAAGTGAATTATTCATACAACAATTATATTCATTTTCTGTCAACCACATAAAAGAGCTTAACCTCTAATGCTGGGTTCGTAAATAATGATGTCCAGTCCAAACATTATAATTACCTCTATCGCCAGGCACTTACTGAAAGTAAGTTGGATCTTTTCATAAAAGGGTGAACAGGTTCCATGTAACACATCTAACTCAGGCAGCTGAAATATCAGACATTACATTTAAAATTAAATAAGTACTGCTTCATTTAAAAATCTAATTAGTAACTTTTAATGATAATTTACAAAGGTCCAGAGACTAATGCTTGACTAATACAGTCAATTTATAATAATTCTTCAATCACAATAACAGAATAATTCTTCTTTGAGACAGACTTGACTCCAGACAGCTCAGGCCTCATGGGAGAGGCATGATTTGGTAATAATGTCACACCGGCACTGCTAGACAGAAGGATAATTACACTTTGATACAGTTAGGGTCAGATGGGGTTAGCTGGTAAAGGTTCGACAGGTTTCCATCCAGCAGTGCATCACTCATGCTTACTGCTGGTTCAGAACAGCATTTTTTGTTTGTTTTATTTGCCTGTCATTGCCAAGGAATAGGACTTTCAAACTCTCATTAGAATTGGCCTTAGTATGATAAAGGCTGTGGATCTCTATTCTGCACAAAAGATGGCCCTCTTTTTGGATTTTAACAAATGGCGCTTGGTACAATGTTAAGAAATAAACAGCAAGCTTAACGCCTTAAGGAACATGACAATTCTTACAGTCAGACTGGGTGTTGAGTTAATCCAGTTGTAATCCAATTATTACAAGCCTTTTATGGCCATGCACAGTGAAGGAGCTTATATCACAAGCAGCTGGAAAGACTCTGTGATCTTCTATATGCTGTGCTTGAAGTCTGTGTACATTGTTTTTGAAACACTTCTTGGAGTAAAGTCTCTCTTCCCCAATTAAATGTCAAATGTGATGCTCTTTTTTGAAAATTATTGCCATTGCTCTTCCATGGTAAACCAGGTGGTCATGGTTACAGACCAGACTGCCTACATCAAGTGAAGTGAAGTACCACTACTAAATGATGTAATTTTAATGTTTAATGTATTTATCCAAGAGCAACTAAGAGAGTTCAGAGGAGGAGAAAATTAAACTTCAAATACCCAGAATGCGCTGCCAATTGTATCACAGGGGTTTCATTGATTAATTTATTATTTCCTCACTGTTTTAAACCAATCAGTGACTGACAGTGCATGATAATCCCACCCACACGGGTGGGCAGCTGCCTGGCCATGCACAAGGTACAGGCAACATTGCTCAGCAAAGACACAGCGCATGGCTGGTCTTAGTTCGTTTTTGCTAATGTCTTTAACACAGAAGCTACCAAATGGCACCCTAAGTCTGTGACGTACAGATACTACCATTTCAAACAGAATCCAGGCTTAAGTGCAGGTTTATTTTGGATGCAGAGTCCTCAAAAAAGATGTTCAGGGAGGAATTATGTTTAAATACCCTTAATATCACTATATGGTAGTCCTTTAAAGAATGTTAATGTGATGCTAATGCTTTCATGTAAGGATTTATTTTGCTATGGAGGATCTTGGCAGGAGAGCAACACTCAAAACGCATTTTTAATGTGTTATGGTGACAAGTCTTCAGTGGCATCTTTTAGAAATCATCCACAATTTATAAAGCTTAAATTTATATCTTGTGATAATAAAATTAAAAGTATTGCTTATAACTGGTATTACTTTTAATGGTCTATAATTTCATTTGTACTTTTCAACTAATTGCTTTACGATGTGGTTAGTCATTCTGAAATGCCAAAATTAACAAATTGAAGATTGCTTGGTTCAAAAGGAATTTAATATATTTAAACAAAATGGCTTTATTCTTATTTTAAACATAGACCAATATTAAGTATAATCAATCAATATGTGTAGTACAAAGTTAAAAACAAAATTCTAACGTACATGCCCATTAGTATATCTATTTTTAATAGGTATACTAATTTAAGGGTTAATTTATTCTCCAGAGAATCACTTGTGATACATATGGACATGTATGACGTATTAAAAATGTAAACATTTTCATGTCATAAAGGTGCAGGCGATAATGAAGAGGATACAGGTTTACAATGTGACAAATGCATGAAATATATAGTTTAGCCAAAAATCATAATCCTCCCCATTAGGGAGTGTGAAAACATGATCACTGTATTCCTCTCAACAAAAAAAATTTCCTTACACACAATGTGATTCTCAAAAGTGCATGAACTGCTACATTTTCTATGCTCTTTTTATGCTTTATGTCCAAAGTATACTTTTACAAAAGCAGGGCCTGCCTTCTAAGTAAAATTTTATACTTGTAAATTCTAGATAAAAACACAGTTGTATACACAATTTTTTGTGACTAATGGAAATGTCATACATGTCCATACAATCGGGAACATTTTTCAATTAAGTATTTAGCAAACATTGAAATGAAGCAGGTGTATTTTTCATTCCAAATAGCATAACAGTATACTGTACATAAGCATCTGTGATTAGAAATGACTAAATGTAAAGTGGCTGAGGGATTGTCAAGTCTTTGACAGAAATTATGGAATACCAGCAGTATCTATGCAGTGATCAGTGTGAGGCTATGGACATGAATTAGACACTACTACAGAATTTACCTTTCTGTAATAAGTAGGGTATAGCCCCATGAGGTTTATGAAGTTAAAAACTTAGTGAACTGTGATTTGCCAACACAATCAAAAAGAAATAATGGACTTCAGATTTCATAATGTCTTGTTTTTCATGAGACATTCAATAAGGGCTTTGTTTAATTGGTGAGGCAGAGTTGACAATCACATCATGTACTGAAACATTTAGTTTTGAGGGCAGAATATCAAAAATGCAGGGAATTTAACATGTTAAAGCAGAAAGATCCTAATATTGTCTATCTGGAAGATACAATTAATGATGTATTTCATGTAAAATCTTTAGCAATCAATCAATCAATCATTTTCTACACGCAATCCATCCTGTAAATCATGTGCATGTTTCACTGAGAGAAACATTTTCTCTGGCTCATCCCTTGAGCTGTACCTCTTGATCATGTGTATGTGACATGTCTGAGGAAATACGGGGCAAATTGTCAATATCCATTCAATCAAACAAGTTGAAACTTAACTCACCACTCAAACAGAAACATGCCCCACATATTCATTTCCACTCTTTGTATCTTTTTGTTAGCTACAGGTAAGATTTTTCTTATGATGGGATGCGGTTCTGATGACACAAGGTAAACTAACATGGTATTACACTATACTATAGTATGTATATACACTATATGTGTATGCTACAACATGCTTCTCTTTAAAGCCACTAATAAATGATAGAGGGCAAGAAAGTTATACTGAAACTTCATTAACTTCCTTAGCTTGCACTATGCTCACCTGTAAACAACTGTACTGTGGACACAAAGGGAGCATACTGTCACAGATGCTACACTAGCTTCTCAGCAGTGTTGGAGTGTGGGTAATAAGGGTGCACAGATGGTACTCTGTCATACTGTTGCCTTTATGAAAGAACCCTTAATCTGAAGTTTGGAACTGTAAGTGTATGTTCTGATTGCAGAAGGGTACATTTTGTTACAGTGTTTCATTTCCTTTGCCTCACATTGATGACAGCATAGATACTGTTGGTGCTACAAAGTTTGTGTCCAAGTCATACTTGTTAAAGGGTTATTGGCATCTTCTTTTTATTTCCCAAGTGTTTGACATTTTGGTTTTTATAATTCAAGATGCATTTTGATAGTATACTTTTATGCTGTTGGGAATTAAAAAAGCACCTGCTACATACTTGGTAAGTTATGTATTAAAAAATGTTTGCAGTTTAGCAGTGTACTTGGATGATGTTTCCCTGAGATTGGCCTGGTCGTCTTGTCTCCTTATCCCAAGTGTTTAGTAACTTTATAGGGGTATTACTTACAGTTAATTTGCCTAAATGTGACACCACTGTGATGTATAAAACAGTGAGGTGATGGCATGTGAAACCACTGAAGGAAACAGTTGGAGTTATAACTTCCTCTCTTGTTCCTTACAACTTTGATAGATACCAGCAAAAGCAACACAAGTGGTGTTTTAATATAATTAAATCAGGAAAACACTTTCATATATATATATATTTGTGTGTGTGTGTGTGTGTGTGTGTGTGTGTGTGTATTTATATATATATATATAGTGTATAAAAAAACCCACACAAACA
>JABJVR010000034.1:7562639-7598107 GCA_025773905.1 Chitala chitala
CATTGCACTTGGTGATGTAAGGCTTGGATGCAGCTGCTCGGCCATGGAAACCCATTCCATGAAGCTCTCTATGCACTATTGTTGTGCTAATCTGAAAGCCACACGAAGTTTGGAGGTCTGTAGCTCTTTACTCTGCAGACAGTTGGTGACTATTGTGCACTGTGCACTTCAGCATGCGTTGACCCCGCTCTGTCATTTTACGTGGCCTACCACTTCATGGCTGAGTTAGTGTTGTTCCCAGTTGTTTCCACTTTGTTATAATACCACTAACAGTTGACTGTGTAATATTTAGTAGTGAGTTAATTTTACAGATGGACTTATTGCACAGGTGGCAAACTATCACAGTTCCAAGCTTGAATTCACTGAGCTCCTGAGAGCAACCCATTCTCTCACAAATGTTTGTAGAAGCAGTCTGCATGCCTAGGTGCTTGATTTTATATACCTGTGGCCATGGAGGTGATTGAAACACCTGAATCCAATGATTTGGAGGGGTGTCCCAATACCTTTTTTAAATATAGTAATATAGTGTATCTATGAAATGGAAAGATGTGGTGCAGATATCTATGGCTAAGCCAAGTCGATCTTGGCTTGCTTTCAATGCACAGTGGGTGAATCAGTAACTTAGAACATCAAAGCAATAGATATCATTTGCAGGAATGTTAGCTGGATTTCACCAACAGAAAAACAACTGCAACAACAATTGCATTAAACAAAAACAAACAGAATTTAATTAATGGAAATATTTCTGTGCTTTTACACACACACACACACACACACACACACAAACCAAGAAGTTACATCTCTCTAATTAGGTTTTCTGTAAAGTTAAATAATGTTCCCTTTATTAGGACTCCCACCTGCTTGTAAACAACTGAGCCACACCATGGAAGTCTGGATTTGTTGAGGTTGCAAGGGATACCAGAATGTTGCTCTTAACTGTGAAAACTACCAAACTATGGAAAATAAAACTACTAAAACTCAGTTCAATTCAACTCAATTCAATTTCAATTAAACATTCTATTGCACCTTACATGTTAATGTTGACCCAAGGCACTGAAAAAGAATGCTAAACAAAAAATGGACAAAAAAAAGGACAGGGCTAATAAAAGTAAAATCCCAACAGGACCAGAAGACATGCATGATAAATGAACAAAATATTTTTATTTTTAAAACTGATTATCTTACCCATTTTATTTAATAAATACACATGAAAGTTGCCCATTTATATGTTTGGGAAATATTCCTTACTTAAAATTTCCCATAAACAAGTGTGAGCAGGAAGAAAAAACTACTGCTTATATGTTTGTTCTCAGTATGTGTTCTAACTGCACATACCATAACCTTGATTGACAGGTATGAGAGTGGAAGGAACCGCCCCTGTTTTCCCTTTGATTTTAACATTCCAGTGTGGAAGAGAGCTGAGCATAGGCAGAAATAAATATCATAGTTTTATTTATACTTCATCATAATGCTGTATTCATCGGTAATAACAATACATTGTACAGATTTAAAAATGATATTAAATGAAAACCAGTTGGTTTTTACCTTATGTGCCACTGTAACCCTAAGTTCTGAGTTGCCTATGTTAATAAACCGGGGTTGTTTGTTCAGATGATGTGCACCCCCTGTCCCTCACAACACTGATTTAAATAAATAAAACATCAGGGGTGGGGGGGCATTCACATTGCAGTGATGGAGCAGTATTGGCATTATTGGACAAGCACCTCTTAACATCATCCCAGCTGTGAGATGCAGTAAAATTTGCACCAGATGTAATCAGTCAAACAGCTGTAAGTGTCCATCTCTGTTTATAAGGAGTGGTGAGATAAATCAGGACAAGAACAAAGAGGAGGAGTTGAACAGTTTTACCTCTGCAAAAAAATCAGTTACTTTTATCCTTATTACATCAGAAATAATACTCAAATTACAATGAAGCTTTGCTTGCCACAGTATATCTTTACTATTGTTGTCACAGCAGACACTGGGTCTGAAGAGGTTAGCTGTGCTGAGGCCTCTTGAAAGGAAGTGAGTGTCTAGACAGAAGGCAGGATGTTGTACTTTCTCTGCATTGTCCCCAATCAAGTCAGGTAATTAAAATCAAATCTGGGGTGTTCATTTTTCTACCACATCCTGAGATTCTTTGCTATGTTTTTTTAATGTTTCAAGGTAAATAATGCTGTAATTTAAAATGTTTATAACAGAAGTATGTATACAGTAATACCATTAGTTTCTCTCAGCTATGTGTGCCCTACACATTTGCCAGTGTGTTTTGGGTTTATTGCAGCAGCTTTCACAATCGTGAAACAGAAGGTTGTTTTCCTATTAAACTCGTTCAGGGGCTCTGTGGCTGATTAGGAATGGCAGAACTGCGCTGGTTCAAGTTAAACTTGGTTACTGTTTTACTGATTGTGGTGAGAAGGCTGAACAGAATAATGGAAATGACCCTTTTTAACTATTTTACAATGGATAAATACTGAAGTTGTTTAAAATGTTATATTACTGTACAATTGTTATAAATTTTATACTGAATCTTTTAACATTACAAAAAATTAAACCAGTGTTTTCAATGAAGTTACATTTAATGTATTGTGCTATATACATATTTAAAGCAAAAGTGCACTTTGTAGCACGCCTGACCTTGTTTTTACATATTCAGCTCTGTTCTCTTGACTTGCGAATGCGTTTCTATGTATTTTGGAGTTCCTGTCTCCACTTGTTCAACGTCGCAAGACGTGTTTTCCTCTCGGTATATGGGTGCCTCCTCATCCAACGGGCTCCTCTTCGCCAGGTCAACATCTGCTACACGAAACTCTTATGGAAGAGGGGGCTACGACTCTGGGAGTCCTGCTTCTTAACCTCCTTAACCCTTTACAATGCAGGACAGCTTTGTCTAACCAGATGATATGCTGCAATCAAATCCTTTCTTTTTAATTCCATCAAAAAGTAATGGGACTGTATTTGTGTAACTGCCATCACTTTAAGCATGCAAACAACAAAATTCCCACACTGTTTCTCTGAGTATTGTTTTGAAAAATTTTATTTATGTGTGTGTTTTTATTTGTTCTGTAGGGCAATATGTCCTTACCCAAGGATAATTTAATACACTGGATCAGCATTCAGAAGACTGGTTTGGTAAAAACCTCAATTAGCACTTGGATGACAAGACTGTTTTCAGCAAAGCCCTCCATAACTCTGAAATCACAATAGACGAACGACACGCTTACAGTTAATTATCTGCAGTTAAACGCTTGTTTGCGGCGCTGCCGAGACTAATTCTGCTCAACTGGGACTCAAGGATTAATAATTCATGTAATCCACAGCCTGTTTTTACATTCTATCGGAAAGTCAAGGTTTACAGTAAACTTGTGTGAATGCTGCAAATGGATTAATTGAACGGTGAAAGCCTTTCGCTCTGAGCGATGTAGTGCGAGCACATGTTTCACAGGAGGATAGGATGAATTCATTTGTGGGATAAGAGTTCAGCCAAAGTGACGGGGTTTCCCTTCATTTGACCACCGTTTCCTCTCTTGACTCGTTACAGCCCAGAGAAAGGCACACTTTCTGTTTTTTTGTGTTACTTTGATAGAATGTTCTTATTTCACATCACATATCTGTAGTTCTGTGTATAATTACAAATTTCTGCCATTTTTACAGACACACCTTGCAAAACAAACATTTTATGTATCGACACAGAGACCCATTGCTGTGTCAAAAGCTCATTGATTTTCACGTCATATTTGACATAAAATTTTCATAAAAAGAGTACATTGAATTGGAATTTCTAGCTGGTTATTTGGCATATTTATAACAATGGGCTTTGGTAAGTGTCTGATTTCTAATCGGACACAGCCCTCGGTATACTACTGTTTACAGGAGTGAATTTGGCTAAGATGTTCTCCATCTAATGTGAAGCCTCCTCCACCTGAGCTGTCTTACTGCAGACATAAATACAAGGAGCCAGAGTCTGTTTCTGTTGCAGACACAGGAACTGTGCTGTAAATACTCACAGTAAACAGGAAGTAATGCTGCTTAAATCAATCACAAATTTATCTTACAACAAATGCCACCTACATAAGTCACCATAGACAATGACTCAGGCAATCTAAGATATGAGACGTACGATAAGATCTAGGATTGTTATGAGTGTGTTTATTAAACTTACCTTAAGGTTTTATTTTCATCTGGGCTGAACAGTGATGCAATGCCCAAAGAACCATGCCTACATTTCTTAAGTAAAAACTTATAACATATTTAAATACTAATCAACCTGCATTTCATGACTGCATAATCAGTCATAACCATGTGTAGAATTTAAGAACAGCTACCTCTCCAGATTTACAAAGACACTTTAAAAAGGTGAATAATTAAGGTGATTAATATATGACAATCTCTCAAATACCCCAAACACATGAGTGAAAAACAGTGCAATACTCTCATCCACCTTTTCTCTTAATTTTTTCCACCAGGTTGCTTTTAATGATGATGATGATGATTATTATTATTATTATTATTATTATTATTATTATTATTATTATTATTATTGAATAAGATATTAAATCAAACTGGTTTTTAATGTACCATACTAATCCACAGATACAGGTTTATTTCTCATCAAAGTGCAGTCCATGACCATATTGTAGGCAGACATACAGTACTTATTGTTCATAAAAACAGAACCTTCTCTAATAGCTGTAACTTTGTTATTATTAAAGTGATTTTAAATGTCATGACATATACCATAATTGCAGCACAGAAATGCAAGACCTCGTGTGTTGTTTTTGTACTGCAGGCATTAAAAACTGTTTTTGCCTAACTGTTTAATTCAGTCCTTGAGAGGCTTTGAACAAGTTTATTAAATCAGAATGAAACACAGACACTCCTCTGTGTCCGAGTGCTCAGCGCAGATATATAGTCCTGCTTCGCTCCATCCAAAGCTCTGTGCATTACTGCACTTGTTTCTAAAATGTGGGATAAAAATTTTTAAGCCTTTGTTTCTTGGGAGTTACGAACGCTGCGATAAGAACCATGGAAAGCAAGCAAACCCAAGTAAGAAAAATGCCAAAACAGAAAAAAGCTGGTCTTCTTGGCCAACATGATCTTCTCCCCCAGCTTTGTCTGCAAATTTGTTTGTGCAAATGTGTGTAAAAATGCTTGCACTTAAAGAGAAAGAGAGAGAGAGAAACAGAGAGAGAGAAACAGAGAGACAGAGAAAAGAAATGATCTAGGCTGCCTGGGCTTGTCGTTGTCTTTGTGAGGATTAACAGCGAAGTGGAGGGAGGTGCGGTGGGTTGCCCTCGCACCGAGGGGCGTCTGCCGAAGGATCCTTCCAGGAGGCGGTTGGCTCGGGTGGCTGGGGGGCAGCACATGCCCCTCTTCCTTGCCTGTGTTGGCTTTTTAATTAATTTCTCACTGTGATGCCTTATGAAGTGGGCCCGGCGTGGCTGCACCCCACCATGTCGGCCTTGACTTCTTGGGTGTCAGAACGATGGTGACAGCAGTGCGTTGGGAAAACCAAAATTCGGATTTACAAAGCAAAACATGGTCATAGTGTCACTTTAACCTTTTTCGATTTTCTTCGAGCCTAGATAAAATCACATGCACATATACTGTGAAGTCCACATTAGGATAGTTAGAAGAGTTTAAAATTGTGCTGCGCAAAGTGTTGTGCAGATCCGTGCAAGAAACTATGTGTTCTGCCCCAAATGGTCAGTAGACTGGCTGGTAACCTCCCAGACTATCTGAACCTGATTTCCACATGGTGCATGAAGCGTAGAAAATTCAACCATTCATTTGTCCTGATTTACTGTTCTGTTCTGTGTAGAACACATTTCTTTTGCTTGTTATAGTTAGGATAGGGCCAGAACAATGAATGATCTGAAGGTTTCTGCTGGTCTCATAATGACTGAGAACTTTAACAGACACGTAGGAGAGAAAGGTCATGTGTATAAAACTTGAGTTCAAGGCTCCCCCTGCCTGTTGAATGCTTCCTGGAGAGGGTATGACAGCCACCATCTCAGTGGCATAACAAGAGGAGTAATAATGAAGTGTAAGCATCTCTGACATTCAGCTGTGCCACTGATATAATGTTATACGTACATACATACATACATACACACACATATATATATATATATAGCTGCAAACATCAGACTGAAGTGATAAGCTCCATTGTACAATACAAGTAAAGATACTACATTTCCATATGAATATTGTCATGGATTTAAACATGAACCTCATATGGTCTCTATACCAAGGAACCTTAACTGTTTTGTGCCATGGACCCCTTTGGCTGTATGGCAAAGCCTATCGACCCCTTCCCAGAATAACATTTTTAATGCTTTAAATAAAAAGTACAGGGTACTGCTAATATATACTGCTGTGGTTTTTTGACTACATTCATAATTGAAGTAAAAGAACCCACTGAAATCTAACCATGAATGCTGGATAAAGAACCAGTGCGCCACCGGATCAGAGGTGAAAAGGAGAGGAGAGTGTGGATAAAAAGGACTGGCTCACCTGCGACATCTCTCCCAGCAGCTGCCCCGCTCAAGGTAAACCTGGAGCACCTGCTCTGTTGTTCTTTGAAGAGATGAGACAACAACACATAATACAGAGTAAAGACAAGGCACGGTCACGTGGGTAAGTCAAGGCTTTTGTTCAGGTCGTCCGACCTCCTCACAGCGGCGACATGCGTGTTTGTACCTGAGTGTGGATTGTTTATATTTTCATTATATGATTGTCTTCGATTTTTGTATTAGATTGAGCCCAAGCAAAAGAGCCACTTATTTCTGTATGATGCAGAACATGGAGCGGTGTCAGAGGCACAGGCTGTCTGGAAAAAAGGCCACTCGCTTCACGATGCTCTTCTTTTAAGGGGGTGACACACACACTTCTCACACTTAATGGCTGCATGTCATTTTCATAACTATACAGCGATTCTGTTTAATGTATTATTGTAAGACACCTCTATGTACGTAAAATGTATGTCTAAGACTGAACACATTTCCTGCCCTAGTTTGGGAACCCTGGCTGTACTATTAGTTTTCTGAAACAGAAATGTTATCTCTTTTATTTTAACACTGAACTTAGAAGTTTGGGTTCTTTCTGCAAGATACTTCAGATTATTTAATTATTCACTGAAAATAGCCAAAGCCTCCTCGTATTAAACCAGCACAGGATGAACAGGGTCTCATGCATTTAAAGCTCCAACCACCTAAACCTTATCTTTTTAGTATGTGTAAATGTCCATGTCCCCATCTTAATTTCCTTCATCTAGAATGCACCCTGGTCCGTGCTTGCTTGCGTGCCCCGCCATCTCGCCTGTATCGTTAAGCTTCCGGCTCCTTCTCCAGGAATAAAAAAGGCTTAAGAGGTTAATGCACCCAAGTCAGGAGCAGCCAGCCAGCTGCTGGCTTCCTAATATTTAATGCCTTTTCCTCCCAAAGAAGTGAAGGGCAAATGTCATATGGTTACATCTGCTCAGAGCATTTAGATTTGAAAGAACATGTTAACCCATGCTGTAGGGAATGCAGTAATGTTTCTGACACTCTTTTGGACTTAGTGACAGATAAGTACAGATAATGCATGACAGTGAAAGTATTTGAGCTTAAAAAGTGACTAGTTCAACAATGGCGTTAACATTGTCCTAATCTTTATTTAAATAAAGAGAAATGGTGGGACCTATTCTCCCCTAAATATATATGAAGATGATTGAAAAAACTGTGAAAACTAATTTTTTAAATTAAAAAGTAATACATATATAAGTATATAAAACATATATAACATAATTTATACATATAAATTATTTATTTATAAAATATATATGACATATATAATTTTAAGTAAACTCTACTTATTACATCATTCATGTATTTAAATTGTACTTCAGTGACAAAGCCTTGACAGCACAGCAGTCTAATCGCAACTTAAATGTACATTTTTGAAAAAGAAATTTAACTGGCAACAAATACTACATTGACACTATAATCAACAGGTAATTGCTGAATGGGGAATGTAAAGAACAAACCTGTTCCTCGTATCTGCAGGAAACACATGTGCTGCATAGCTGAGTAACTAATGTGGCATCATATCAACAGCAACCGCTTGTTGACGAAGCCCAGTTTGGAAGGACTCGTGCACAGCGGATGGCCGACTCGAGTTTTTAGGCAGAGCCGTTGAGAAAAGCGCCAGCGCATTCCCATCACATGCTCCTGTCATGTATGCAGAAATGAGAAGATGCAACAGCTGAATCTGAGTGACTGCAAAGAATAGAAGACTGGAGAAGGGGGGGGGGCACTGGTGGCAGCCTTGTTTCAGCTAGCCTGATAAAAGCCCATGACAGTCAGCTGTTTAGCAGCTCAGATGGCATTTGCCCCTGGATTGTCCACAGAGACCTTTGGCCTCCCAGCAGAAACAATGGGGTAAGCATGTGGGGGGGGGTTCCTGCTGCCTTTCAGCAGGCTGCCTGAAGGGGGCTCCACAGGGACAGAAGTCCCATGCACAGACAACCTGCTTGTAGCCTTGTAGCGTGTGGAGGTCTGTCATCTCCACCCCCCCCCCACCCCTCTACCACCCCACTCCCACCCGCCGGGGGGCTCCTCTGGAGCGCCAGTGAGCCAAAGGCACGGCGGGTCGTAGCACCCAAGGTGCCAGGGAGCTCTGCTGTTCCTGGAAGTATTCCTCAGTAGTGCTGCAGAGCCGCTGACTGCAACGCAACGCGATACCCTTCATGCTGGTTACAAAGGGAAGAGGAAAAAAAAACAGCCTGTCACCGTACAATGCGGGCCCTTATGGTCCGATAAATTCCATGGCTCTGTTCCAAGCCCTGTAATGTTTGTTGGGATATTTTTAGAAGGGCTACAACATGTTTCCTGGGCTGCGGTGTTTAAAAATAAACCTTTTTGTCCTAGCTGCGCCCTGGAAGATGCACGTAGTCTTAATGTCTTGCATGTCCCGCACAGCCAGAGAAACCGGACAAGCACTTTGGTCGTGATAAATAGCCATACGCCGGCCGCACATGTGGAGAGCAGCATTAAATAGGTCATGCCGGACAGCAGACAGCCTCTGATTTGGTAAAAAGCCATAATCAGTTAGCACGTCTGTGCATAGCCTTCACTTGCATCAGACCTTAGCTGAGAGAAAGACTGAGATGCAAATGCAAAGCGTCTATTCTGTGAAATTCATAATTATGCAATTTATATAATTATTATATAGTATTCTGGGCTGTAAGCATTATTTTGAAATTTCTAAATACACCCACTCCTCATTTAGTGACTAACTAAATTAGTGACCATTTGCAAATACGAGGGTGAAAAAAATTAATTATCCAACCAATGTGTGCATTTATGAACAAATTTTTTTAGAGTTGGGGAGATTTTTGAATTACAATGTAGAAAATGTTGTTAAAGTGTTTACTGAAAGATAAATCATAATAAAAACATGTATGGGAGGCTGATGTAAACCTCTCGTAACCATTTTGCTTAACAACCATAGTTGAAACAGAAGAGTGGATGCATGTTTAAAACTGTTAATCATTTTATTAAGGAATCTAATATAACGAGTCTCTTTATGACAAATCTCTTTTTGTAACTTTACATTTTTGCAATATACAAATTCCTCCATGGATAAAGTAACAAACCAATATCTT
This sequence comes from Chitala chitala, assembly GCA_025773905.1. Lineage (NCBI taxonomy): Eukaryota > Metazoa > Chordata > Actinopteri > Osteoglossiformes > Notopteridae > Chitala > Chitala chitala. Next base: position 7,572,286 of record JABJVR010000034.1, read on the forward strand.
GTGTTGTGTATATAAAACATGCATTTAACCTTGTTCAGCACCAGTATAACTATATGAAGGGCAAATGGTTAGGTTAGCCAAGTGTGCCACCTAAACAAGAGTACAGAATGCAGTGACTCAGTGAGTTAAAAAGTGAAGTATCACTTGGAAAAAGCACTAATAACAGGAGAATATGTAATGTCCAGCCAACAACGAGAGACAGGAGCTCACTGTGAACACATCAATGGTGAGGTCTGCTCAAGCTGACACCTGCTCTGTGTCATTTGACAAGGACGTGTTTTACACTTATAAACATGTAATAGTCATTTTACACTGTTACAACTCTTCAGCACTCATTTTCTGAAGAATAATATTTTTGAGAGTCGTTGGTTTTAGTTTAAAGGGATGTAGTTATTGTTGTGAGTAGTCTGTGGGTCATATATGAGCATCTTTACCTAATAAAACACTGCAGGTGTAATTAATAAGAATTCATTGCGTGTATTTAAACAGGCTTAGAGTCATTCAGCAGACAAATGTATGAATAGAATAGAACCAGTGAATCATCTGTAAACATAACGTGACATTCCTCGAGGATCAGCGGCCAGAGGACTTTGTGACTCCCAACGCACAAAGGCCTAAAAACGTCTGTGAAGGGATTTTTCTGGACCCCCACCCTCCCACACGAATACTATCTGCTGAACAAAGAAAAACAAAGAAGAAAGACGTGTATACAGACAGTTTTGCCCACGAAGCAGGAAGCTTTGTAAAGCCGGAGTCCGTGCGGCACAAAGACAGGGGTGAGGATGTGTTGCTAGTGACGGTGTTTGTGTCAGCAATACTGGCCGGTACATTTCCTTACAGGTGAGCTGAAATGGAAACTGACAGATATATGTTTCCTGCCATTTTATAAGTAAGGCTGAACCTCGGTTAGGGTACACTGTACATCACTTCTTAACCTGGAAGTTTGGGACTGATGAAATGGGCTCACTTCCTGAGGCCAAACCCACTTTTGAACAAGAGGCATTCTTCAGGGCTCTGATTACACCTACTGCCATGGGAACTTTCCTTCTGGAAAGTTCTTGACCAGCTTTTTGTCCTGCCATTTGAAACAAACAAGTACACTCGCAGATTGCATTAAAATAAAGCGATATATTATTGTTTTAAAATACACAAGACCATTACGTTCATAATAAAGCAATGTGTTCTTGGTTTTTTAAATGCATGAAACAATTGACAACTTCAAAAACCTTTACATCAAATCCACAAAACTGATTTATGTTTTGTTAAGTGTTGTTGGGTTGTCCAATTTACTTTTCCACCTATTGTGTGAACTGTGTGTGCTTGAACAGAAGGTGTGAGAAGTTTGAAGTTTCAACCAAGGTATTAACATGACCAAAATGTCCATCACATTTCAGGTAATACTTATATATATATATATATTGATGCAGTTATTCAAAAATAACTAGTTAGCTGCATATCCTCTGTTTTATTAGGTAGTAACCTGAACCATTGTAGACACAATTTTTCATCTGAAGTCTAATTTAATGACCATTCTAAGGCCACTGAAGACAGATTGTCATATGGATAACTTAGGTTTTGAGTACAGTGACACAAAAGGTACTTTGCAGTAGCCTGAAGTAGCCTGGGGACAGGCATGGTGGCCCAAGGGTTAGTAGCATTGCCGTGTTACTGAAGGTTGGTGGCTCACATCCCCCCCACTCCATGGAGCTTGCTGTGCGTTTGGGGTTTACTCCAAGTACTCCAGTTTCCCCCTGCAGTTCAAAGGCACGTGTTGTAAGCCGACTGACTGAAGTATGTGTTATTGTGCCCTTTTATGGGCTGGCACCCCATCCAGGGTGTCCCCTGCCATGTGTATGATAAGCAAAACAAATGTTTCCAGTATTTTAATATTTTTTATTAACATATTACAGTTTTTTTCAATCGCTTTGGCTCATTTCTCAAAACAGACTTAACATTCTCAAAACTGGAAGTACAACTGTCACAACAGTTTGATGATACATTAAAACTTTATTGCATGTTTGCAAAAGGTAGTAAGTCACCCAAAACATCTAATTTACATTTCAAAACCTAATTTTAGTGTCAGTTGATTGGCCAGTGCCACCAAAATGAAGAGTCGTTTTGTTATCGTTTGAGCCGTACTGGTCAAAATGCATAGTTGCTTTTTCACCGTGATCATTACAAATTAGATTATGATCACAGTACAATTACCACAACATTACACCCTTTTGAAAAATCTAAATAAAAAACAAACTCCCATGGCAGTTGGCAGTTTACTAAATAAGCAAAACTAAAGTAAAACCTTTGTAGCCCTTCACAGTGGGCTACATACATAAACTCTCATCTTCATGGACATCCTGTCGGTCTTGTTGGTTTGGCCAGAGATTTTCGTCAACATCACATCTGATGCTTCTCCTTGCTATGCACCTTGTGTGGCACAGCCATCCCCTGTACTGATCACCTGTGATGTTCTCACATGCAGCATTCATGGAATTCAACACAGACATCTGATCCTGTGGCCAATAATCATATACTTTGCACCTCCAGGCTGAAAATAATTCCTCTATTGGATTCAGGAATGGGGAGTATGGTGGAAGGAGCTCCATTTTCATCTTTGGATGTGCAGCAAACCTTTCTCTAACAGCGTTGACTTGGGGGAAGCTGAAATTATCCCATACAATCACATAGTTTTTCAAATCTGGTCTAAACTAAATATCTCTCATGTTCTGATATTAGATCTCTGTAAAGTGTATCTAGGGAGGCCAGGGGAAGTTGGGTGTTGTAAGGGCCAATGTGTGGAATATGTGGGCTCATACCATTCTCAGAAATGGCAGCACACATTGTGATATTGCCCCCACATTGGCCTGGTGCGCCAACTGTGGCTCAGTGTCCAATGAGACTGCAGCCATGTCTCCTGCATTTGGACAAACTGAAGCCAGCTTCACCCACAGAAACAAAACTATGAAGTGGTTCTACAACTTCAAGCGATACAAGCATCATTGAAATACAGTAAAAGTACCTGTATACAGTACAGTAAAATTTCATGTGCACACCAGTGTTTCCCCTGAACACACTGGTAACACAGCTCCTTCACTCTTTCACTATTCCTCTCAGTTGGCACCCTGTAGAGTTGTTTTACGCTCATTTGATTTTTTTTTTCTCAAAACTCCGTCTATAGTGGAAAGGCTAACAGAATTTGTGAAGACATTGTTATCATTACCAACTGCAGTTTGGATCTCTCAGCCTGATGGAGCTGCTGATGATGACCATGTCTTGTACTTGCTGATGGTTGAATGCTGCTGCTCTACCACTAGTATGATGTTGTTGTGCAGTCCTACATAAACATGTGGAATTCATACACAGAACATGTTGCCTAAGGTACATTGTATGTAATTGCAATTGTTTTGAACAAAATGCAGCAGCAGTAATGATTAGTCATAGATATTTTTTAGCAAGTACATGTATGTATGACAAATTTTGATAATTGAATGGATCATTTTGCATGAGATGGCACAAACTATGACAGAATAATGGAGCATTTTCTGCTGTCAGTCCCTATTAAGTGTTTGTAAGATCTTAAAGTCTAAGACTTCTTCAGCAGGTTGCTGTATGTTCTCCCATTGAATTTACGTCATTTTGACAAATGCAGATTCCTGTTTACTGCACGGAAAATGCATAAAACAATCAATTATGTAGGAATTACAACATGATTTACGACGATTGGACCAATAACTTTTGTAAAAATAATTTCCATCTTTTATCCCACGAGGATGTCAGATGATATACAAAGTTAAATGTCTGCCACCTTTTGTTTCCTGGCTAAAGCAGTTACACTGTCACTGACCATAGAGCAGAGTATTGCCTGCACAGCGTGTCCGTCTCATCGATAGCTTTGCCACAGGCTCTCTTTCCTGGCTGTCGCCACTTTCATCTTTGTGTATCGAGTCATTTAAATCAATGGCAAGCGGCTGGCATGTTTCTCAGGACACTGACCAGATACCCGGCTGTGCCTAGCTTCCCCCTCAATACCCCCACCCACATGTGACTGACACTTTAAACGTGGCCAAGGGACAGAGCCAGAGGCATTTCTCCATGCTTCAAGCAACCGCTGGGGAGAACGACGGGTGACATTTTTAGTAGGGTCCCCAGAAGGCAGCTAAAAGCTCAGCCCGTTGCCTCTGTTCTCCTGATAGCTGTCAGAGGCGCTTGTTGCTTTATTGTTATGATTCAGCACTTGCCTTTTTGGAACTGTTCTTTAAACTTCAAATAGGAGTAAGTGGCATTAATGAACAGAAAACTGTTGACTGAAATGGACAGAAGTCTGATCTGCCAGTATTTAGCGAAGGATATTTAGTCACCATCATCGGCTGGTGTTTTACTGACATCTTCAGAGCCCCAGCTATTTCGTTAATTCTGAAACACCTATTTCAACAACATCTGAGAATAAGACATGACATCTCTATAATGCTCTTAATTTGAGGGATTATTACACTGTGAGAATATTGGGGGCTGGTAAAAGGGACCCTTTAGAAACACATAAACCTTCCATTGGAAATTAAACAAAAACCAGTAGGCTCCAAATTAGTGACATGAGGTTCAGATGTACTGGTGTTTTTCTGAGTTCTCTCCACTCAATACATTACTAGTTTTAGAGTTTCCAGAAAGGCAAAAACCACTGATGGACACAGGGAATGTTCTGCTTATACACTGGGGGTTGACCATAACTTGTGTGTCAGAGGCAGGCCCTGTCTGGTTAGCATAGGATAATGTAGTGGCTCAGGTGACATAAATTTGAATAACTCTTGCCCCTAAAATTGTGAGTTTGATGGTGCATCCTATACCATATGCAATGACGTGCATGTCCTTCTAGTGCGTGTGTCAAATTTTTTTCCACCTTCTAAAGTAACATGGCTCCAGGTGGATTGGTGTCTCTGGATTGTCGGTAGAGTGCACATGTATGCTATGCAATGCACTGGATCTCCATTCAGGATTGAGTAATTATTCTGTACTTTTAAGAATGGTTTATCTACAGTAGTCATTCAGTTAGTCTAGCACTGTGCTGAGCAGTTGATACTGTAAAATCTATGCTTCTAAGTACTGTTCAGCAGAGCACGTGTTTCAGGGGCAGTTAGCTTCACAGACGTGTCACTTAAATGAACTGGCTTTTTGAATCTGAGGTAAACGTCTTGCCAAATCATGGTAAAAAAAAAAAAAAAAAACATTATTATTATTTATTGTTTTTTTTGCATACACTTGCAGTATTGTAGCAATTTCTCTTTAAATTTAATTTTCAAATTAATAACGTTTTTCATGTTTGCTTAGCAGAGTACATTTTACAGGTTTGTGCTTCTTACATTCAGGCAAAGTCGCATCTTTCCTACCCATATTTAAAGTACTCACGGACTTAGGTGTTCAGAAAAAGTAAATTCGTAGAATATCTAACAAATTCAATTTTACTAGTTTTTGTTTTGCTTTGTTATTGCTTCCGCATAGGTTTCAATTGTGACATTTCGATAAAATATCCTATTGTATTATTTTCCCGCCCTCAAATCTTCTGTCCTTTTTAACGCGCTCCTTTAATCATTGTTTTGCAGCTGGCTGAATGATAATTAGACGATTCCTTTTAATTTAGGATGAAACATCACGGGGAAATGAAAGCGAATTGAGTCAATGATAGGGGCGCCCTGATACCCCCTTTAACGTCTTGTTACTCGCGCCTCCCCAGCAGTTATCAGCACGTGACAGTGAACCGACTTTAAAGGCTCATGTAACATTGTGTCAAGGACACTTAGCGGATGCTAAAGCACAAACACGAGCGCTTAGAGCGCGCCAGTTACGGCCGGGCAGGAGGCGTGCACACCGGTTGGAAATTTGACATTCCTGCAGGCTCTTCGTGCCTTTCCAGTGGATGTTTTTTATTCAGTCAATATCCTCTCCCCATTCGAAACACGCTATTGTATCGGCACGTACAGTGCGGAACTGACTGAACTCTCACAAAAGTTATAGTTAAAGCATCTTCGTATTTTCTTCTCTGTGTGTGTGTGTGTGTGTGTGTGCGTGCGCGCTTGTGTGTCGACTCTGTGATGATAAAAACTGGAGCTGGCATGATTATCACAGCCTACTGATTTTAAAGGTTTAAAACGGTCTTTTGCGGTCCATTTTACTTCTACGGTTTTGAATAGGGTTAAACGAGTATTTTCATTTTGGTTTTGCGTTCTGAAAATGTACTTATGGACTACCTCTATTATCGATTATAGTCTTCAACTATGATGTTCGATATAAAAATTTTAAATCCAAAGTATGTGTTTCAATGAGTGACCAGAATAGATTACTTCTTTACGGCATTGTGGCCACTACGAAATACATAAACAGGCTTAAAAATCATGTTTAAAAAACGAATGAAATAAAATGTAGGTAAACTTTAAGAAAACCCATGCATGAAAATTCTTGCTTTTTTGACACCATAATAACTGTAGATTACTGTCACTGTCCATTAGTATTAGACGTATTGTGTGCAGAACTGTAATGTTCAATTGTAAAATGAATAATTTTAGCAATGCAGTTATTTCACAGCCTCACATTTCCACATGTACATTGACAAACATCAGCTGGACCCCTTTTCATATTTGTGTATGTTAGGGACATGTTTTAGGGATAAGGCTGCTTACATGACCTGCATCATGAAAGGGATCAAAGTGAAATAAAGGAGATATCAGGGACATTCACCATCAGCGCTGTTAGTATATGCAAATGGACCCCGAGAGGCTTCAAAGAGTTCATCCATCAAATCCAGGATGACACTGAGGATTAAATAAAACACTAGTGTATTGAGACAGCTGGAAGTACACTTTACCTCCCTGTCCTAACTCAGTCAGAACCCTAACCATTCTCTTCCTAACCCTCAACAACCTTGCATTAACTTGGAATGCCCACAGATAAAGTAGGTACTTCAACAAATGTTATATAATATATAGTTTATCCTCTTAGCAGTTGTTTCCACTGACATTTAGACTAGCATACTGCACACTAGGCAGACCAGACTGTTAATGTTTTACGATGTGTTAGAGTTGCAGCATTGATTGTTTTTGTCTCTGTAGTCATGCACCCTAAAATCACTTCATTTGAGCAGGAATTCACCTGTATGAAAAAATAGCTTAAGAACACAACTGTCTCCCCTATTCAAAATTGTCAGCATACAGACTGTTTTGGGGACAGATTTAACCCTTCCAGCTGCATCAGAACAGTGCTCCCTGTAACATCAATATGCATATTGTATGCTGCTAGATATTTTAGCATGAAATTTGTCTTTGATGATAAAGCTGCTTTAAATCAAATAGCTTATCATTCCATTGTCCATTCAGTGTAGTGTACCTTATAATGACATTATAACGACACGAAGCAGTCTGGGGATAAAAGGTAGGTAGGAGTCAGCTGTGCGTGCAGTTGTCCCTCACGTGGCAACCGGTCCCACAGGAGGGAGTATTAGTGAGCCCAGGAAGGTTGGGATTCTCGAAGAGCAGAACTCTGGGTAATGTGTCAGCATTTCCAATGCATGCTGGAAGTGCCAGAAGGTTCTTTTTATGAATGGTATGACAACATGTTCCATTCTACAAGCGTCATATGTCACTAATGATATAAAGTGACATAAGTTCTGAAAAAATGTTGAAAATTCAAGTACAAAAATTACAAACCTCATGAAACATTCTAAAAGGGTGTGTTTATTTTTATTTTAGCAATTAACATAACACAATTATGGTGTTTCTGTTATACTTTTGCATTTTAATAACCCAGTTTTAAATTGTGGGGCAGCATTTTAAAATTTACATTATGTGTTGTGTTTAAAATTGAGTCTCTAGCCCCTATTATACAAATTTACTTTTAGGTTTATTATGTTGTTCTCTAATGTATACAGGATATCATACATTTAATAAAACAATTTGAAATCCGCTGCATCCACAAATGGGGAAACTGAAGATAATAAAATAATTATGGGATGCTGTTAAGGTTCACTTAATGGGTAGGATTCTGAAAACAGAGCAACCTTTGTGGCATACAATGCAATACAATATTCAGAACCACACCGTGAGCACATACCGTTAGTGTAGAGACTAACCAAAGGTAACCTGTGCACACCTTTACCATAATATATTCTTATTCTGATGGGAGGACAAATAGAGAATCACACAAATACTCACAAATCAGGCTTAACTGTCAACTTATGTATTCTATACATGTTCTTCACTCATTCTAGGGCATGTGTTACTGGCAGCGCTGGAGAAAAATCAAGATTTACAATTGCATAGGGATTGTTTTAATGCTGGTGAAGGGATAAGACAAAGATGTAGGTTTCCAGTAGGGCTGCTGTTTTTCTGTGATTGCTAAAGAGCACAAATAAAAAAGTTACTAGTGAAAAAGAAAAGGCGAAAAAATTTGTTTTATAAATTTTAATGTAAAAAAACACTGATGCCAGTGTTAAATTACAGTCAACGTCAAAATGAACAGGTTTAGTATAAAGTACTGAAAACCAAAAAGTTATATAAAAAAAGGCAAACAACTTTTCAAAATCAGTCACAACTGAACAGCTCTGATAAGAATCAAGAGCTTTCCTAACACAAAGACCAGCCTCAACATGACCACCATTAGGCCTAAGATAAGGAAACCCTGTTGAAGGGCAGTCTGTATTTAGATCACTTCAATGTTTTTTGCCTCTTAAATGCTCTGCTTATTGAAAATGGCACAGGGCACATAAGAGTGAAATTTATAATCCTCTATTGCCTTCATTCTTCAAAGTTCAGATGGCGTTGTGAGTTTCCTAACTAGACTATCAATACACTGTGAGCCCTGTCCTACTTATGGTGGTTGCAGTCTGAACCTTTTGACAGACAGGATAGGTGTGTAGGTAAATGTGTCATCAACATATGGATGTTTCTTCATAGATTTATGTAATCAGTACTGGATTTGATATTTATATTTATGGAAACATTAAGTAAATTGTGGTCTCACTTGAAACTCTCTGTGACTCAACTGGAACTGATCCCAGATCAGTGCTTGGGAAAACTCAACCCCTCAGACTGTCAGATATGAAGCATGATTTGCATGCAATAGCACAGAATGTGCTGAGATGATAAACCATCGAGGGACTACATTTGTCACAGCCTGGATTTTGAGGTTAAATATAAATAGTGAGTGAAACATCTGGTGTCGTTGGGCCATATAAACACAAATAGAAGTAACACATTCATATCTTCTTAATATTTGAAAAGATCACACTTCTTAGCCTTTGGAAATCGTGCCACAGAGCTACAAAGGGACAATACTGTTTTGCAAATTATAAATACAAAACCTTTTGTCCCTTCCTGTCAATGACGTTCTCAGATGGAATACAATGCTTTGAATAAATCAGTAAGTATTTGATTTGTCATTGTCTTTGAAAGGCATTTTAGCTTCCCCTGCAAGTTCCTCCTTGTCAGACCCACATCTTTTTCATCAGCAACCTGTGCTTCTGTTTTCCTAGACCTTCCGAGCATCGCTCTCTGACATGTTCGGTGTTTCATACCAGTGCCTTACTTCCTCTTTATTGCCTGGCGTGTTCTGCATGCTCTTATCGCGCGCCTGCCTAGGCTGCTCCCTCCCTGCCTCGAGCCTTCTGAACCACCCGCTTATCTTGAGCAGAGCCCTGAGCTGCTTAGCCGGACGTTAAACCACCCGCCACTGCGGCCACTTGCTCATCCCCTGCCATCACGAGTGTTTCCTTCACCGATATCTAAGATCTCTAAATCCACATCATTTTGTTTTATGCAATCAGATGCTGCGCGGCTGAGCAAGACAAACCTTCACAGTATAATTTGGAGTTTATCACCTTCCTCAAGCCCTTGTTCTGAAAGGTCCAGAATGACTGGTAATATACAAGTTACTTTTATTAAACTTGCTTATAACTTACAAGCAAAGTACATAAAAATTTAAGGCAGTCTGAGACAAAATACATTCAAGACTAGTAGAAAAAATGCCACTGTTTGACTATAATCAGTTGCTTAAACCAAAACAAATGAGTTTATAGTAACATACGTTCAAGTCTCAGAAAGATTCAAAATACGTTCCAAGCTAGTGTAAAAGAAATGGCTCCGTTTGCCTGCAAATGGTTGCTTGTAGATATACGCAGCTCCAATTTATAACATTAAATTTTACATGCTCACAGTGTAGTTTTAGTAGAAATTTTAAGTAGAAGAGAAAAATTTTCAGTGACTGATTGCCTTAACAAACTAAATAGACTCATTAAACAAACCAACCTTAAAGGTAAACACAAGAAGACACTGTAACATCAAAGTGATTATGAAGTAAAAATTACATGGTGCCTTAAGACACTCAAATACATAGCAGTCAAGTGTGAGAAAAGTCACTGCCTGTCCTCAATTAGCTGCCTAAACCTTGGCACAGAAGGTGTGGTTGCTAGATGTTCATTATGAAGCGGCTTGCTATGAAATGTTCATTGCTGAAAATGCAGACTTACACTTATATGTGGGACCGAACATGGTGACCTGCCTAACTAGGCATGCAACACTATTCCGCTGGTTGAAGGGTCGCTGAATGCTGGAATTTTCTTAAATTCCTCTGACATCCCCTGTCTCTTCTTTCGCTCAAACAGAGCCTCAGATATCTCATTTAAACACTCCTTAATCCTCTTCTGCATCCGAAAGTGTCTTTTTCTTTTTGCCCAACACCCAGGTTTCAGTAGCTCTCTTTTGTTGTGTCATAGATCTCACAAAAATTAGTTTGTTGATTCAAAAGAAGATTTTAACTTTCAAAGTTAAGTTGTCCTCATCACTGTATTCTAAGGATATTGTTGAAATGTCTGTGTTTTGTGTCCTACTGGTGTTTAACATTTCTAGTCTTCACCACTCCAAAAGTCTTTGTGCAAATAAAACACAAGGGCTTTGTGCTGGATTGGGGGCAAAATGAATACATGTTTCTCTGCCTGCTCATCTTTGAAAACTTGATTTTCTTGGTTAACTTTTCTTTTCTTTGCACATTTAGACAGTGTCGTCCTCACAGCACCGGCGATGTGATGTACGCTGACGGAAGTCGCTGAAGTCCCGCTTTCTCATACTCGCAGCACAGACCCTGAAAGTCTGTTACCTGTTAGCTAACTCCATAATTTTGAACAGGTGCCTGTTAGCCGTCCCTTGAGCTGTTACTTGTTGACGTTTAATGTCATATGCTCACCAACTGTCAACGTTGGCCTGACAACAATGTGAAACAGGGAAAGGATTAATTTTTAATTTTTTTAATTACAAAAAAAAAAATTACGTTTAGCCTGAGGCCTGGATCGCTGTAGTGATCTCCAAATTGACTATATTTTATAAAACTAATAATTTATTGATAATTATAAAACATTTTTCACTTTTATTTCAAAGTAGAAAAAATACACTTCATTATATTGTATTATTACATTCCTAATGTGAGGTGTGGCCTGGGTCAGGATTGATTTGCCATTCGGTCCTAATCTGGACTGCAATCTAGACTGCAAGAAGCCCAGGTTTAGAACATAAAAGTAGTTCTAGCTCCTGAAATCCATTAACACAAGGCTCAATGCTCAATTAGGGGGTAACACACAAAGACAAGTAACAATACCAGTGGCAGCATTGTCCAAAGGTACATCAGTTTTAACAACAACAAAAAAAATCAGATCTAAAGTTAAAGCCAGATGACATTTGAGGAAAGAAACCACAAACTCTATTGTATGGTGAATAGAGAAACTTGGTGGCATGTTGGCATTATAAATGCCAAAGTTAAATTTAACATTATGCAACTCAATGTCAGTATGGACTCAATCCATTTGCCAGGTCTTGGTGTAAATATTTCTAAGCTGACCGATCCCCTTAGGCAAATGGCACATCCGCAATGTGACACTAAGCATGAATGAATGATTTCCTATGAATCAGTGGTTCTAACACAGGGTCCAGCTCAGGCAGCCCACAGCCCAACCCACACAACATCACATGTAGAAAGGAGAATGGTAAAGATGGATCAGTACAGATATAAAGACTTTTTACTGGCAAATGCAGAAAACACAAGGGGACAAGGACATATACAGCAGCACCAGAAACAGCTGTTGTGTATGATGCTTGTTAGGCTAGGCTAAAGAAAAAGGTCTTCAGTTGGAATTTAAAAACAAACTGATTACGCATCCCATACAAAGGCAGACAGACAATTCCATAATTTAGTGGCATTGTGTGTTTTAGCTAACACTTTTATAAATATGAGAAATAACTAGAAGACATCCATTCTGTGACCTGAATGAATGATTTGGACTACATATAAATTAGTAAACTTCATTAAGTTCGGTAGTGTATGAAAACAGAAACGTGGCTGGGATGTTGATGGACCCACTCACAGTGTGAGAGCTTTTGTTAAAGTCAGTGAACAAGTCCAACTCACAAATCCAATAGACAAGAACACAAATCCAGACGATGGGTCAAAGGTCCGTAATAGGTTATCGGAGCCATGATGACACAGGGAATACACAGGGGGTGGGGGGCAGGAGAAATAGGAATAGTGGGTGGGTGTCACAGGAAAAAAACAAGAGACAGAGGGAGAAAAGAGTGCTCAAGAGTGCTTTGCAATGGGAGTGTTGCTGAGAGCAGGTTAAATAAGAGCAGGGTAACTGAGAACAGGTGTGAGCGATGGCAGGTCCCTGCATCGGAGAGCAGGAGTGGCAAGACAGGGTGTGACTGCTAGTGCGTCACCATTGTCATCACCAATAACATTTTTTTCTCTCTGTCAGAACTCAGGATCGGCTGTCTGACAACATCCCGGCACCATGACCTCTGGGTTTTCCAATATGAAATGGCCTTAGAAAGACAATGCGAAAAGAGACAATGCTATAAAAAGTGCACAAGTGTGCCTAGGAGAATTGATGGGTAGTTATAGCAAATAATGTGATTTTGATTTTTTGTTTGTTTACGCATTTTGTATGTTGTTAATTGATAATTAAAATGCATTTATGTCGCTATTTTTGAAATCATCATCACTTGACAGCATTTCTTCACAAGTGCCTAAAACTTTTACACTGCTATATTTTGTGAAATTATTGCTTGTCACAATATAGAATGTTTCTTTAACATTGCAGCATTGTAAAAACTACACAGGCAGATCCCGACATTCATAATTAATGTGTTCTTCAACCCATTACATAAATCAGTTTTTGCATATGTCAGAATCTCCCCCTGCACCACCGTCACGATAACACACAGATATTAACGCAGTAGGAGATACGCAGCTGTTAAGAGATGTGCATCGTAACTGGGAAGAAAGAAACAGCTGCTCACCTTTCTGAGGTGTGCTGGCTAGTGCATGCATTGACTTAGCTTCGCACATATGTCAAATTTTTTGTTGGTGAACTTTCTGCAAATTTTATGCATGTTGGAATTTTCTTGCAAGTATAGATTTGTGTATGTTGGATTTACATGTCTAGAGAATGCTGTATATTCTTCTTCCATGTTTATTCCAGTGATTTGCCCTTTTCATAACTTTCAGTAATTTCAGTAATTTCTGATGCCTATGAAATTTTTCAAAATTTGCAATTAAACTACAGCCCCAACCACGTCAGCCACTCTGTAACAACTTAATACAACTTTACATTGTTGGGAACTGTTTCTGGGTCCCTTCTGGTGTGGATTTTTTCCACGTGAGGTTGCAAAATTGATGTAATGAAGGAACTATTAATTAAAAAGGACTTAAAAACATTTTTAACAATAATCCAGAACTGTCTGTTGGTGTTCAGCGCCGTAGTTATAGGTGAGCGTACTTCTGTTGTATCCAGCTATGGTGATCAGTTTTGCATCCCTTGTTGAAAGCTCTAGTGCTGGGTAGTGTAGTCGTCTGAACATCAGCCAAATGCGTGACAGTTCAGCTTAACGTGTTAAGCGAGTAAATAGATACGTTCTGAAAAGGCAATAAACAGTAAGAATAACAAGTGTCAGCAGAGGTAGAGCGCAGCAAAGTCTCATTATTAATCCCCCTTCTGCAGCGGACACATCAAACCCTCAAGAGAAACATTACTGCCATGCATGTATTATTCACTGTGTTTGGCTAGATGGCCAGTGGTTTATTTCAGAAAACGCAGTGGCTGCCAAGTTAGCAGACTCTTTCATTGAACTGCAACACCTGTTTGATAGAGAAAAAAACAGCCCTACGGCTTCCTAATAATGCTGCTTTATCTATTTTTAATACCCATGTTGCAAGGTAGGCATTGAAAACAATTGATAACAACTGTATTTTAAAGCTCAGCTGCAGTACATGGTGTGTGTGTGTGTGTGTGTGTGTGTGTGTGTGTGTGCGTTTAAACAATTCATTCTCCTTCCTCTTCTCCCTCTCCAAGCTGTTGCGTTGTTTAAACAAAAACCGTCCAATATAACATCACCTGACAGGATGAAAGATACCCACAAAGCCTCAGCCTTTTGCCTGTCCTCCGGTAGTGTGTGACAGGCCACACTGGCGGGGAATTTAAACGCAAGGTGAAGTTTTGCTAGATAACCAGTTGTTTTTGAGTGACATGCCCTTGCGCACATTTTAAGTAGAGCGTCTGTACATTTAAAAATGTGCTTATTAGGATGACAGTTTTGAAGGTGCAAAAGAATAGCAGTTATCACTTGGCAGAGGCAAAGCTCAGCCCATCTGCTGAGTCTTTGCATACATTTTCAGCTTCCTGAGCAATGATTAGGGCTGTCGGAACCTCTTTAACCTTCTAACTGCTGGTCCCAACTGGCCCTAATTGGAGATTAATGATTTCAAAAGATGCAGGCTGTGATCGAGACAGCTTCCGCAGTTTGTGTACAAATAAGCGTCTATTGCTTCAAGACTGTGCCGGGTTGCTAATATGCAGCGAAATGTTGTCTCGCTCAAAGATACAAGCTTTTTTTCTTTTATCCCCCACTTTAGAGGAGTACTGCATCGGCCGTAGAGCTCACTGTTCCTGGACCTGATTAGATCTGTGTTCAGCAACACAAAGTCTAAGTAAGCAGCAGAACACATTGGTGGAGATCACACTCCCTTTTCTGCGAGGCAAAAAAAATAATTGTCATGGACGGTGAAAGGCAAACATCACCTTTGAGGAAGATAGAATAAATGTTTCATTAAATCCCTTTGATTTCACTCCATCCTTCCCTGCCTCTGTCATTTCCTCGATAGGACGTATGTTTATAAAATATTTAGAGCGTGTTCGCTTCTTTTCGGGGCTGGGTGTTGGCAGCGCTTCTCCCGATGTTCTTTGAGGCCATCTGGAGGGAGGCCCACGTGGGAGAGCGCGCGGAGGCTCCTGCAGACGTGGGCCAGCCCAGATGACGCCCGCCCCAGAGACCCGATCACCCTGCGTACTGCGATCAGACGACTCGCGAGCAGAGAGTCGGGAGATAATGGCCGGGCTCCTGCCAGACCCGTAATAAATACCAAAGACTCCAGCAAGATGACTGTCCCGGGTGCAGATGTCCTTGCTGTGTGTTGCCTTTGCCAAAAGTAGTATTTTTTTTTTAGATTTTTGAATACACTGCAGATGCTAATTTCTCTTATGGTCACTTTGATCATCCATCCAGAAGGATGTCTGGTTATGTTGACCATCCAGGAATCCAGGGTGCATATGCAACTGAAATTTCAGTTTTTTTTTTTTTTTTTGCAAATTTAGTGGGGCAGAATGTAATGTTTCTTTTGCTGATATTTGCTTAGTTGAATTCAATCCATTGACAAAGCTTTGTTTCCCAACATCCTTTTCCCAGTAAAAATTGCTTTTCTCTATTTGTGTCCATGTTTTAAGGCTTTGCTGGCTAATCTAATCAGCTCTAACAGATTTCCTCTCAAATGCTCCATGGTGTCAGTACAAAGCACTACAGTGGTATGGGTCCTTAAAAGGGATGGAAGTGCATCTCCTCTTACTTTAAAAAGAAAAGTGTTGTTGCTGAGGGAAGAGAAGGAATGTTCAGGGTTTTACCAAATTAAAATGCATAAAAAATAGTGTGCAATGTGAAAGCTGTGTTTAAAATATTTCCTGATTTACTGTATATACAGTACAGAACAGATCTCAGAAAAAAAGTAAAATTAATATCTTTATATTGTTATAAATTATATACGGTGTATAGAAAACAGTTGAATTTTCACTGTGTGCTCAGAAGCAGCACTATATGAGAAACACTTTCAGACCTTATTTCTTATCTTTGTACATCCTTCTGCCTCTCACGCCACTGTTCTGTGATAGGCTACCAGGGTCACAGGACTTTTCACCAGTGGAATTACCCCTGGCAACATCTACGTTTATATACATTTATCTGGCAGTTTTATTCTAAGTGTCGTAAAGGTTAGTGTGCAGCGCAGAAAACAGTGTCATGCTCTGTGCTGTAAAATGGGCTTTAATTAGCGCTTTCAGCATGTTCAGTAGAATATAAATGAACAATCTTCACTTAGACATACCGCTCTTCAAACAGTAACCCTGCTTACTCAGTACAAACGTGAATATTTTAAATGTTCTATATTATATAAACAAGTAATAATTTCACATTTCCAGTGTTTTCTGTAACCTTTAGAGTGGTGATCTGGTGTCATGGCATCAAGTGCAAGTAGTCTGTTTGGGCACAACAGTTTATAAAACATGAAGAGTAAACAGAAAACATAATGTGTAATATTGCTCCACAGGGCAGCTTCAAAAGTGGAAGAGCGACATGCAGGAATAAGCCCTATGTGTGTGCGTGCATATGTGCGTGAGTGTGTGTGCATGTGCATGTGCGTGTGAGGCTTTAGTGGAAGGCTGTGACAGCGGTGAGAAATAACAGTGATGTGTAAACGCGTCCTGGGACCCGAGGCAGCCGAGTCCGGGACGTGGCCCAGGCTGGGACCTGGCCGAACCTCTCGGCCAGTAAAGGGGCTCGCCTGGCCGCTGCTGGCGCTCGCTTTTTATCGAGTGTATTCATGTGTAACTGCACCGAGATGGCCCACGCAAGCCCGGCACCTGAGGCCTTCAGAAAGCAGGCCATCGCACGTCCGCCGACCCGGGAACGGCCATGCCGAACAGACGGGGCTAAAGGAGCTGCAGCAGCACCATGTTCCAGCTGCACTTTCTCTCCGTGGCACTCTTCACTGTCAGCAAATGTCAGCTGCACCTGATTTTATTTTCAAGTGAGCATGTACAGTAATACAAGTATTGATTTTTTTAATATATAAATATATTATATATTTTTAAGTGCAGACATCAACCTTGGCAGAATGAAAAAAATTGCTTATGTTATAAAATGTAATTTCCTCCCTGATTTTAAACATACACTGATATTGCTGTGATCTTAAACTCACGGTCAATACATTATTGACAGCTTCCTAAATAGGTCAGCAATGACATACTCTTAGCTATACCATAACAATCTGATATGTATAATTAACATCTAAATACTGTTAAAAATGTCCTTCTTTACCTGGAAGGGTCAGTAGTCATCCTTCATGGTTCCGCTCAGTGGCCTGGCCTGTGTCTCCTTGTTATTAACACCGAGGGTGTTACTGGAGGAGAAAATTCCCATTTTGCCACATGAAGTGGCAGAGTGCACTGCCATTGGCATTGGCTTGCTGTGACCAGGCTGAATCACGTCAATAGAGAGCCTTGTTTGCCCTCCAATTCACTTTCAGACCCTGTTGTTCTTTACTGTTGGGTGAGTTGCAATCAATGCACTTGGGTCCATGATATCTAAACACATGTCCAAGGCTTCAGCACTGGGGTTGTGATTCCTCAATATCTACATATGAGGTCCAGGACAACACTGGAGGAAGTTCTTAAATTGAGCTCCTTGGACTGAGCTAAATTTGCCTTTTTCATTAACCAATTGGGTTTCAATTTACATTATTTTACAGGCTTGAAAGACATTTATTACCTCATTGGACCAAAATAGTTGCCAGCTTTGGATGAACATGTATGTGGGCTTTCAGTATTTGGTACCTTCTAGTTCCTTGAAAGCAGTTGTACCTGCAGGTCTTCATACAGGACCATCTTAAGTCATGTTACATGATCTAAACATCAGCCTAAGTTTGTTAAGCCAACTGTGAAGTGATTATTCTTTTATAGTGGCTTTAAAGCAACATCCCCAGAATCTCTCTCGGGTCTTGCTGAAGGGAAAGCTACTTGCTCCTGCTTGACTTAAGCTGCAGGAAACATGGACACTCTAATGAGAGAATTAATGTTGTGACTTTTGATACAGCGATGGAAAACAATGTATGAAATCTTATAGGCTGTAATGAACTCGAATGCGGCATTGCTGTTACAAAGGGAACAGTAAGCATGCAGCCTGCCAACAGGGAAGAAGACAGCAGCTTGTGTTACCCACCCCCCTTCAGACGATGTGACTACAGGTTGCACCACAGTTTTCTCTGGTCAGTTTTGTGTGACTTGGTTGATTAACCAACCATGAGCTGGATTCGACCTCTGTTCCTTCACATTCTGCAAAGGTTTGGCAGCTAGGACACAGGCTGACATTCAAATAACCTGGACCGTTAGGAAGGTTACCCCCAGGATGCTGTACCAGCACAAATTGGGTGGGTTGGAGGTTCTGTGAGAGTGGCAGCGATCTGTGTTGACCTGACATATGTGGCTAAGAACAACAGACACTGAGAGGTAAGTATAAAAAGAATTTCGCTTCTATTACAGAACTGAGTCTTCTGATGTTCTGGGACAATTTGACACAGCAGAAAGGACACAAACAGAGCAGGGTGTCACATTGTGACTCACCCACAATGATACGGGAAGTGAATCCAGCTATTACACATGTACATAATGCACAAATCCAGGTATTACACATGTACATAATGCACGAATCCAGCTATTACATATGTATATAATGCCTGAGTTTCTTGGCTTCTCGGTGTGTCTTAAATCAAGTTAGAGAGGACTTCAGGGGAAATGAAAAACTTCTGTTCAATGTCTCAGAGGTGATTTAAGGAGCAGAGAACCCTTTATCTCTGCTTTGTGTGTTTTCGTGTGTATGGTGTTAGTTCTTAGAACAGTGAGAGGACTGCTCAGGTCTCTTACCTGGACCTCTTTCCTGGGCAGATAGCATCCCATAACAGGTAAAATATGTAGCCCTACACAGTAAAATTGGCAGTGTAAATGCCACCTTTGAAGTGTTCATGTTAAAACTATTTTGGAGCATATACTGTATAGTTCCACTCCACTAAAAGTTATAAGAAACTGTAAGTGCAGTGTTAAATCTAAAAATATTTTATGTTTTAACAACAACAGTAAGAACAGGGATTGTATATCACTACAGAATGTCACCTTAACTCTGTAAATGTTAACCTGTCACACACTTCCAAAATACATGGATTTACTACTGTCATTATTATTTGTCAATGTCCCTAATAAAGACTTGTTTTCATACTTGTGTTGAAAACTTCCCTGTTTTCAGGTCATCCTTTGACCTATAATCCCAGATTATGTTGGAGTCGTAGACACAGAAATAATAAATCCAATCTGGTTGGATGTACTTTTAGTTGTCCCGTCTGGCATGGCTATTGAGTGCTATTGAGTGCCATCTCTTCCAATTTACAGAAATTTTTACCAACGTTTGAAATCAATGACATCTGAAAATGATGATTATGGAAATTGCAGAAACATGAAAAAACCAATAACACTGGGGGAATTCCTAAAAACCCTAACATTTAAACATCAAATAAGTGCTGTTTTTGCTCTTGGTGGAATTTCTCATTTGCTATTCTTATCTTTTAAGACTTCAATGAGCAGAGTGTAGTCCCAGGAGGAAGGGTATTGAGGTTTTTCTGAACTCCAGCAGAAGATGAATTCCGCCTTGGCTAGATGATTCAGATGAGAAAAGCAAAAATATCGGCCACAGCATTCAGAGTCCTGAGCACAACCTTCATGTCTTGGAGAAGGCTTAATGTACTATTTTACACTTAGATTAAATGAACATAGGTCTCTATGTGCTGAACATACATTTAACTCTTTTCACATACATCAAGAAAACTGGTAGGGATACTGTGATATGTTTTTGGCTGGTGAGATTGATATTTCAGGTCCTGGGGAGACACATCTTTTTGGTCAAGGTAAAACAACTTAAATGACCCAGCTGTTTAAACTCAATGTTTTTTACTCATAGCAAAACTTTGATTTCCAAGTGTTAGTTCCTAAAAGACATACATCTGAACATGGCTTTTTCAGCAGTGCTCTTTCTTCCCTCCAACATCATCACTTTCAGTCCAGTCTCACTTTCACTCTGATCCATAAATTGAATAATTCCCAGAGTGTGTGTTTCCAGTCTATATGATAATGGTCACTCCGTGTGTAACAGTAAGTTATCATATGCTTTCAGACGGGTCACCCCCCATATGTAAAGGCGTAACAGTAATACAAACTAGGGCTCTGTTCTTTTAGTTCTTGGTCAGTCAGGCAAGAAATCGCTGGCTGAAAAGGTTTGCAAACTAGGCCTGGTAACAGATGTCCGCGTGTAGATTTGGCCCCCGCAGCCCTGAATTCAACAAACTGGTTATCAGATGTTCTCCACCCATTTAGCAGATACTGACGATGCAAGGAACCTATGAATCGTCATGTTTTAATGCTAATAAATTGTTACATTGGTTGAGTAGATACCACAGATTGACTGGGGAATACCCAACCACATGTACACAATTTTACACGTCTGCATAGTGTAAGACGCAGGAGAAACATGGGAGGAAATTCCACCTCATTGAACAAAAGAGAGGGAGGCTGCTTTCATGCACAAGTGGCTGTTTTATTGGTTGTCAAAGCACACAGACATGCATCAACAATCATGGAAGAAATATACAATTTATATAACATATAAAAACTGCGTATGTGGGTGTTACGTTTGCAGTGGTGCTGTCTCTATACTACGATATTTCCAATATCACCCTCCCCAAGAAAAAAAGAATCAGAAACAGGAACACGAAAATTTACATTACGCAATCACACACCACCTGTTCATTAAACTTTTAAGCGGCCCTTTAAATGCAATTTTATGTAATTACATTAACATAATGAATATTGCTGTTTGTCCATTTTCAGCACACAGAACTACATGAGCATAAATGGAATTTACAGACATCGGTTTCTGTGAGTGCAGCAATTTTTCAGGGAAAACTTCAATGTAGGTTATATGACAGGTGGTAACAGTATAATTTGCCATACGTGGGATAAGGTGAAACCGTCAAAGTAAGCTCATGTCTTGAGTTGTGAAAAATTGCTTTTGTGTATTAAGTAGACATAATCCACTGTAGTTAACCTTCAGATGCAACACTTTTAAATGTACAACAAAACTAAGCGTTTTCAATGTTCTGATTGTTGTCAGCTGATAGATCAACAGTGGTATCAGTTATAGGCAATATCATCAAGAGTGACATTCGTACACTTAAAAGAAATTAAAAGTTTGTACAGAATAGGTAGCTAATGATGTTTTGCTTTATCCAGACGGGCAGAAAATACACCTAGTAACTAGAACAATCTGAGTGCCATTTTAAAGCTCTCAGTGTCTACAACGTTATTCTTGAGCAACTGTCCCCTGCCTTATGTCACTTCTGCATTGCCAGCTATGAGTCTAAAGGTATTGCATATGTATTCAAAGTCATGTATTGCCATAATATTTTAATTCTGTGATCGTGGTCAGATTTTTTTTTCCCCAACACAAATCAAATGTAACTTCTTATTTCTGTAGCCTACCTTCTGTAGACTTTCCACGACTATATTTTGGTTATGACGGATGTCATAATATCATACATCAGTGGTAGTACCATCAACAACAGCAATAAAGGTGACAAGAACAGTTGTGGTTGCTGTTTTCCTGTTGCCTTGTCATTAAAATTAAATTCTAAAAAAAAATGCATACTTGACATTTGAGTCCATCAGTGCTTGAATATGATTTGCAGTACTTTTTGTCCAGAGTTCAATTACAATGACACAACTTAAAACATTGTCCAAATGCCATTTAAATCTTTACATTTTAAAATTCATGTGCATGTTTCTGCATCTCATATTAGTGTAATTAGGTTTACTACATATTTATTATAATTAGGATTAGGTGTTTCTGTTTATTTTTCCTCTGTATAGCATTTTGGTTAAATACAGGTCTAATTTGCACGTTACATAGCTAACTGCAATGTAATTAGATTACAACATCCAAGTTAGGCTTTTTTTTTCAGACCTAATTGTGTGACCTCACAAATATTTGCATAAGTACACTTTAATGTCCATACCATTTTCAGAATGTGAACATGATTCCCACCCCCACCCACCAGATTCCGCACTCATCCCTAATGCTTTGGATTATGGAACAGACCGCTGTTCTCCATACAGTGCTCACACACCCTCAGTAATACTGTAAACCCGATTGCAGATCATAAAAAAAGGGAAATCACAGAGACTGGTCTTAAGTGTCCCACACTGACAGGGTGGTGATCCAATTGGACGGCTGGCAGAATTACAGAAAAAGAGAAAGCCTCGACCAGTTTTAATCCTTGTTGTTTTCATTTCTCTTGTTCTGAGGATTTGAGTGATTTTATTTAAACTGTCAACTTGAGCTCAGGGATTTGGAAATCAGGATTTTACAGAGATTATTACATAAAAAATTTACAGTCCAAATAAATAAAACCGTGACACCATTGTAGATCTGGACAGAAACCGATGACGCTTTACTTCGGCGGATTTGACTGACAAAGATGTTACCTGATTGGGCCGTAAACTTCTGAGAGAGCAGGATGCTCCTAATAAAAAATAAGATGCAGAAAGCCTGTGAGCGTCCCCTCCCTCAGCTTTACCAGTTTTTTGCAGTCAGCTAAACAGAAAGCAGTCTTTATGTGCTGCTACCCTCGAATGACTACAAACTATGACCTGTTTATTTTTTTAAGAGACCTCCCTAATCATGGGGCCATTGCTGCACCCAAAGGACAGTGGATGCAATTAAGAGTACTTGAGTACTTGGTACTTGAGAAAAGTTACTAAATATTATTAAAGTAATCATACTAAAACTATGGCAAATTCAGTGGTCCATGTATTATAAATGGTTGCAATTAACCAATTACGGTACTATTTTAAGTGCAAGTCTGTTAACCTGCCTATCCATGCTAAGTTAGAGGATATGAAGCCTTAGCTGTTATATAACAGATTGTGTTGGTACTATACTTACACGTGTGTGCAAAGTATAGGATAAACATCTTAAACTGATTTAGTTTTATGCAGTATCATCTAATCTGTCAGCAACCAAATATGAGACATGAAGAGTTAAACGGTGGATATAAATAAACTGAAAAGAAATCGTGTCAAACACACCCACTGTTTTCCATCTTTTTAAAAATAGCTTTGGGCTTGAATCCAGGCACCTCTCTGCAAGTTTTCATTAAACAGAGGTACGATGACATCTGCATGTTCAGTGGCTGGTATTAGTGCATGTTGTCATGTTACACACAGTGTTTGTGGATTCAATTGTCACATAGGCCTAAACAGAATGACTTAAAACTATCCATGTACATTTTACCTTGAAGAGAAGGATTTTGATTGGAAGAATACTCAAATCAAAGATTTCAAACCCCTTTATACTACGAATGCTACCATTTATAATAATAATCAGTATCAAAAAATGACTGAGAAATATTCTATTTTTCATTTATAGGAAGGGTTTTATAGCATTAATCCAAGCATCTAATAATTTGTACATTGTAATAACCTTCAAATGCATGTGTTCCTCTGACATGATTTCAGTGCATGTCATGTAAATAATTTGCAGCGCTTATAATAAACTATTCAAGTAAATAAATAGACATCCATAATAGGTTTAATTTCTGGCAGAACTTTCTGGACAAGTGCCTTTAGATACAGTGCCATCTCCACCCCTATCTCTGGAGTCTATTATGGCCTGAACAATTCAATCCAATTCAGGACTTCAGAAACCTCTAAAAAATTCAATTGTAGAATTTGCTACCCGAAACGGAGGACAAAACAGCAAGCAATCAAGTGTTGTTTTAATGAGCTTGGCATGACTAATGGCTAGTGAAGACACTCTAAACCACTCCAGTAATGTAATCTCACACGAAACAAAGTAACTGTTTCAAACAAAAGGGACACCTGCTAAGAGTAGTTCACATACATTACTACCACCAAAGAGGCAGCTTTAAAGGCATTTTCAGTTAATTGACACTTATGGACAGAATCCATTTGCTTTGTCAAAAAGTAATGCTTTGGCCTTGTGGAAGAGTTGCTGTGATTTTTGCCGGGACACTTTAGCAGCAAAAGGTCAGAGTTCACTGAGGCTGGAAAGTATGCTCCAGATGCTGTTCAGTGCAACCGTGTTGGAAACACAGAGCCCATGTTGGTAGTCCTTAGAGCATTATGGACATGTCACCGGGATAAGACCACTTTTAACTGCTTGTCCTCAAAATGGTTGTACAACAGGGTCCTTGTCTACAGAACAAAAGATAGTGAAATTGCTGAGTACAGATGCTGAGGTGGCAACCTAAAGTTAATAAAAGAAGTCAGAGGTAAAAAAAAAATGCACTTTCACTCTCATGTGTCGTGTTTACTCAAACAGTACAATGACATGAGTGAATTAAAGGTCTTTGTTTACAATCAAAGTCGAATGACAATTAGTAACCCACTGAAAGGTGTACGACAGTTTCACCTATGAAATCAGACCTGTTGGGTGAACTGTTGCAGAGCTAGCCATAGGGCTGACTTGTGTGACACTTCTGTCCATGTCTTTGTCCATAAATGCTGACGTCATATAACACTTAAGAACAGATCGCTTCCAGGACCTATCCTATACATTTAAATATGTACAATAACAAGCACAAACATTAATATAATTCCTATGATGTCCCAATTTATATTACAATGAGGCGTTTCTTTCTTCTTTACTTAATATTTTATTCAAAACCCGATGCTCTGACTGTAGATTTCCAAGGCTAAAATGTGGCATAGTAGGCTACATTTAAGCAAAAGCACATTTCCCTTTAAATAAAACGTTACTTCTCGTTCTCTTAGAAAAGACTCACAGGTGGAACACTAACTAATAATCTTAACTTTCAAATTACAGTTATACCAGTGTGATAGCGAACAAGCCACAGGCGCACAAGAAGAAGGCACGTGTCAAGCGTCCACCGCGTCTCGTCACGGAACGCCCCTTTGCTCCGAGAGCTAATGGATACCAAGGCGCTGACCGATACTGCCTGCGGGTGGAAATCGAGGTGACGCGGGACATGCAGCGGAATGCCAGCGGGAGACTGTGTACGGCTTCGCTGTCCGGCCGCTGTCAGCTGCGGTTTGCTGCCCACAAACCTAAGCCTGTCAGGACACCGTTCAGAATTTCATACCCCTCATGACTGTCCTCCATGGTACAGCACAGAAGAGAGCTGCACGTTTAATAAAAGCGGACTACCTGTCTCATTCTGTGAACACTGTCGATGTTACTCCGCCAAACAGTATTGCTGAATACATGCAACATGTGGGACGCGTCCTTTCATTCGCATGCTGTATAAAGAGGTGTCAAACAGTTTGGGTGGCGAATTATTTACAAATTAGGCTAACAACACCGTCCAATTTTTTCTTTTGGACATCGCTGGAGTTGTGCATTTTTATATAATTTTCATAAAAGTGATTTCTTCATTTGCACTCTTAATTATATTTGCAACATCCAGTTGTGCAAGTCTACGTTTTTTTCCCCAAAAAGGAATTCCAGCAACCAATGCGTCCGTCACTGCCAATTCATGTAACTATCTCCTATACATCATATAGCTTAAGAAAAATTTAAGGCGTTAAGGCTGTTGTATAGTATTGCATTAAATATAA